>JAQFVV010012762.1:112500-577488 GCA_028023455.1 Epiperipatus broadwayi | reverse complement strand
TATTGTTCAAATGACATCCCCAATATTTAGATATTATTAATGATGATAGTTTTAATTGTCATTGTTGTTATTTTATATGGAGAAATGAGATAACTTATTTATTTCATTACTAATGTGACAGAATTAATGTTTGGGATAGTTGCAATCGGGCTATAATGTTATATTTGGTTATTGAATTATAGCAACTATAATTTCATCATCATCTATTAATTTATTATTTCTGTTACAAATATCCTTGTTTCCATTACAAATGTCACACCAACTAGGGCTCGAAATAAGCCAAATAAGGGCTTGAAATACACCACATACCTGAGAGATGTGTAGTATATAATGATGACAGATGTATAGTTTGAAAAAAAAAAGTTTTTTTTTTTTTTATTATTAGATACAAATATTTTGTCCGCCATTAAAGAGCTTAATTTCAATTTTTAAAATATAAAGATATTACAACTTATAATAAGTGTTAAAGTTAATAGAACTGTTTTTAAATATGTTTCTTATCAGTGAAATATAGTGTTGCTGCTAGATAAGCATAAAAATATTAATAGCCTTGAATTGTAGAATAATGATTTTGTTCATATTTGAAAAGTAAGTGTTATAGAAAATCTATGATTTTGGGGGTTGGATTGGATATTTGATTGTTGGAGTTTGGTTGGTAGTATTACAATTTTTGTGATGGATGGAGAATTTTTGTTAATTGCCTTGGGGATGTGATGTATTCATGCCACTGGTGATTGATTTATCTCATTCACTGCTCCAAACCAGATTATAATATCAGTTATTATTTATCATGAAGCAGTTAACAGTAGGTCTGCCATGATTTCGCCTCTAAGACTCCAGAGAGAGCAAGACATATTTTTTTCTGATACATAATATTTCGCCTCTAAGACTCCAGAGAGAGAAAGGCAGTATTTTGTTTTACTGATATATAATTGTTGCCTCTAAGACTTTAAAGATAAGCAAGGTAGTATTTTATTAATTAAAGCCCCTAAGACTTGGAAGTAAGCAGGGCAATGCAACAGTGTTTGCAATAAACTATTATGGGTTGTGGTAGCTTAGAGTGATTGAATTGGGGTGACCATCTGAGTGTTCATGGAGCATTGTATGCTTTAAGTGCAGTGATGGAGTTTCTTTTATCTATCTCATGATTGTGAATTGCTAATCATTCTTTTGGCTGTCAATGTCTGTCAGATCTCTAGAAGGATGGATGAGTATATATATAGCTTGAGGTGTGAACTCTATTATAAATATAGGCACGTATGTTATATAAGTAAATTTTTTTTTTGCTTAGTGTATTAAAATATGGCATAAAAAGACACACATATGCAGTGATAGCTTTTTCTTAAATAAATGTTTTAAATAGAACTATGACCACATACTTTATCAATCATATATAGGTAAAAGAAAAAGAGTGATGATGGAGGTTAAGTTAATTAAGGGCACTTGAGATATAGATAGATTGATGGGGAGAATTATGATTGAGAAAGAATGGTTGGAAATTTTATGGTATATGGGGATAGATAAAGGTGTTTGACTCTGGATGTATAGAAAGTCAGGAAGCAGAACATAATAAATCAAACAGAAATAAGTAATTTAAATATTTTATAAATTTATGTTGGAGCAAGAAAAGGAATTAACTATTGAGGGAATGGAAGTAGAGAAGCAAGGCCCGCCAGAGTGGTTGCAAGTTCTAATGAGTGAAATAGATCAACAATCGCAAGAGATGAAGGAAATGAAACAAGAGATAAATCAGTTATTTGATCTACAATCTCAAAGATTTGATACTAAACTAGATCAACAATCACAAGAGATGAAGGAAATGAAACAAGAGATAAATCAGAAATTTGATCTACAATCTCAAAGATTTAATACTAAACTAGATCAACAATCACAAGAGATGAAGGAAATAAAACGAGAGATAAATCAGAAATTTGATGAACAATCTCAAAGGTTAGATAATAAACTAGACCAACAAGTTCAGGAAATGAAGCTAGAAATAGATCAACAATCACAAGAGATGAAGGAAATGAAACAAGAAATAAATCAGAAATTTGATAATAAATTTGATCAACAATCACAAGAGATGAAGGAAATAAAGAAATTTGATAATAAATTTGATCAACAATCACAAGAGATGAAGGAAATAAAACAAGAGATAAATCAGGAATTTGATCTACAATCTCAAAGATTTGATACTAAACTAGATCAACAATCACAAGAGATGAAGGAAATAAAACAAGAGATAAATCAGAAATTTGATGAACAATCTCAAAGGTTAGATAATAAACTAGACCAACAAGCTCAGGAAATGAAGCTAGATATAGGTCAACAATCTAAAAAAATTGAGAATATTGAAATAGAATTAAAAAACAAATGGCAAGAGTTTGATGACAGATGTGACATAAGATATAAGGAACTTACCGATAAATTGACAACAAGTCAAGAAAGTTGGGAGAAAAGTTTTAGTGTAGTAAAGGAAGAGTTAGTAGCAGTACAAGAAGGATATCAGAAAATGGTCAACAAAAATGAAAGACTTAAAATAGCTCAGAATAATTTCAAAGAAAGTGTAAGCAGTGAGATTAATACTTTAAAATTAGAGATAGCTGCTGTACAAAAACAGTTAAAAGTAGATTGTAAAGATCTAGGGAAAAAGCAGGGTAAATCAAATCATGAGCTGAAAAAAGTACAGAAAGAGGTACAAAGTATAGGTGAGCAAATGGCAGGGACCACAAAAAAAGAGATAGAAGGTCTAAAACAAAGTGTAATAGAATTAGAAGTCAATAGCCAGAAGGATCAATTTGACTTTAATGAAAAGCTGGGAAATCAGCAGAGAATAATAGTGGAGGAAGTAAAAGAATACCTGCGTTGTCAGGAAAAAAGACCTAAACCATCAATTATTGATAATGATGGAAGACAAACTGACTGAAATAAAAGAAATGCAAGTTAAGGCAACCTCAAGTAGTGGGTCATGTAGAATACCACAAAGTTTAGGGCCTGAGATATATGAGAATAATCCTATAGGAATAGAAAGTGGGCAGATAGTAGAGAAGGGCCCCAGAAGGACAGAGGAAGAGGAAGATAGTTTAATAAATGAGGGAAGAAGTAGCCATATAGCTAAATATATACAAGTGAAAGTTTTTAGGGGTGAATATGGGGAAAATCCCATTTACTAAATGACCGAGAAAAATAAGCAGTCGCGAGCAACCTCCTTCATGCCTCAGCAAAAAGTTGGTGGCATGCACTCTTTTATAGACCTGAAACATATGGGGACTTTAAGAGTATGCAACTTCAGACATTCTGGAGTGAAGAGAAATAGGATAGTCTGAAATACAAAATTAGCCAGCAAAAATATACCCCTAGAGAAGGAACTTATACTCAGTTCTTCCACAGTCAGGCTGCTACTTTAAAAATGTTTATGGCATGTCCCTTATCTGAGCCCCAAATCATTAGGATAGTCCAGAAGGAACTTCTCCAAACAGGTAGAGCAGGCCCTAATAGCTGCTGATGTATACTCCCTAGAAAGAGTGGCAGACGTGTTAGATGCCCTAGGAGCCACAGAATAGCTGAAGGTTATCCTAGGAGGAAGGAGAACTATAATTATAAAATCTCCAGTATGAGAGTTGGAAACAACCAGCTAGGCCGACACTTTCCAGCAAAATCCAGTAAGCCACACATAGGTAGGCCTGGGAATAATTCCCATCAGCAAATGCAAAATAGACCGATAATTAATAGACATAGGAGCCCAGTAGCCAGTTGCTCGGGAATTAGTAATAAAGTTCCACATAAGGTGCTGCAAAAGTCCATAAAGATAATGTCAAAGGCTAATCCAACAAACTAAAACAGGCCTCGATGGAATGTTCCCTACTGCGGGAGCCCATTGCTAACTTGGGGAACAAGGACAATATTTTAACTATTAATTTAGGTTGGGACACATGTGATGATCTGGACAGTGAACTTTTGCCAGCATGCTATACTTTTGGTGGCTGTCCAGAGATCAAACTGGTCATTTTAGGAATAGCAACCAAGGCATTAGTGGACACAGGGAGCCAGGTGTCAATAATCTCTGAGGCACTGTATCATAAAATGCTAAGGGAGGATGAGGAAATTTCCAAATTTCCTATGAAGCAAACTGCTATTATATTAGCTAATGGCAAAAAGGCCAAGCTATTTACCCATCAAGTATGGCTTACCCTACAAATAGGATCTCACTCATATGAACATGCCTTCTTGATCATGCAAGGCCTTATATATGAAGTTATATTAGGATCCGATGTTTTAAATAGGCATGGGAGTGTGATTGATTTTTATAACAAGCACATAAGATGTCAGAGTGGAGACGAAGTCCTGGAAGGAGTTATACCATTTTATCAAGCCAGAATTGCTACAATCCAAGAGGTCTCCACTCAGCAGGATGTGAGACATAAATTAAAAGGAATTGAGAGTATAGACCCTGATTTAGGAGGGAAAATGTTTCACCTTCTTTGTAAGTTCATGGAAGTGTTTTCCAGAAAACCTGGCATTATTAAGGGGTATGTGCATCGGATCCGATTAATTAATTCGAAACCGTATCAATGTAAAATATACCCCATCCCCTACCAATACAGGGCTGAAGTCAATGCCCAAGTTAGAAAAATTGTGGAATGTCATAAAAAATGTCCATCTGCATATAACAACCCTTTGGTTATTGTCCGAAAGAAGGATAGCACTGTCAGAGTATGCTTAGATGCAAGGTTTTTAAACTGATTAACCATCCCAGAAAGGGATGTCCCTCCCACTATACAAGAGTTGCTAATCAGATTCAGAGGTAAAACTATTTTCAGTACCTTTGATCTGACTGCCAGTTATTGGCAAATCTATTTACACCCAGAGGATCAAAAGTATACTGCATTTATACATGAGGGTCATTCATATGTGTTTGAAAGGATGCCTTTGGTCTTATAAATAGCAGTGCAGGCTTGATCCGATGCCTAGATAGAGTACTATCAGAAGAAGTTAAAAATGTCATCACAACATATGTTGATGATATAGTCATTGCCTTAAGCAATGCAGCAGAAAATCTCCAACATCTGAATACCATTTAACTGAATGTAAGGAGAAAAATAAAAAAAATAAATCTATCAAGAAATACCATTTCTAGGACATCTGGTGGGAGTGGATGGAATAAAACCAAACCCTGATAAAATAAGTGCAATCTGGAACTTTCCACAGCCAGAAAATAAAAAGCAGCTAAGATCCTTCTTTGGTGTCTGCAATTTTTACCATCACTTTTATAAAATTTTTGCTATGACACCATTTATCTATCCCAATTACTTAGAAAGGACACTAGATGGAAATGGACAGAGCACCATTCCACAGAAATGAACCTCATTAAAACTAAATTCCTTGAACAAATCATATTAGGATATTCCAACTTTGAAGCTACATTTTATATACAAACTGATAGCAGTGGATATGGGCTGGGGCTGATCTTATTCCAGTTAGATAAAGATCACAGACCACAGGTACTTTGCTTTCTTAGTCATCTTCTGAGAGGGCCTGAATTACATTACACTACAACTGAAAAAGAAGCATTAGCAGTGGTTTGGGCCTTTCAAAAGCTTAAGCAGTACCTGGTAGGATCCCACATTGTCATAATAATGGATCACAGGAGCCTTGAGTTCCTGAATAGGAGCTACTTGAACAATGAAAGGCTGATCCGATGGAGCCTATTCCTGCAACAATTCAACTACCAAATTCAATATTGTAAAGGCAAAGAAAATGTGGTTGCAGATATTCTCAGTAGGAATCCTGTGAGAATCCAACCACAACATGTAAATCTAGACCCGGCATATATAGCAGCAATAACCCTTGTTGTTGATGATTCTGTGGAAAAAGAGTTGAGTCAATTACCCCAGTTACAAAGTCAAGATCCTAAATTACAGCCAATATTGGCCTATTTGTCTAAAAAAATTAAAGGTTACGCAGTTAATAGAATGATAAACAATAAATCCATCCTCAGATATTGTATAAAACAGGATTTATTGCATTAGGAGACAGTTGAAAATCAGGAGACTTTATGGAGAATATACATCCCCACAAGTATTAGGGGAAAATTAATGTATTATGTTCACTGCTTGTATGGACATTATAGACCTAGAAAAGTGGAATATGTTATTAGGAGACTATTCTACTGGCCCAATATGTATGCCTCAATACTACAATGTCTTAAGTATTGTGAAATTTGTTTAAAATCCAAGTATACTAGTCGCTCATATGCCGGGATCTTGCAACCCATTATTCCTAATGAGCCAAATGATCTATTAGCTATAGATTTTTATCAGCCATTGCCACCGTATAGGAGATTTAAGTATATCTTGGTCACTTATGACATCTTCTCGAAATTTGTTGCTGCATATCCTGTCTACAAAGCCAATGCACGAGGGGCAATTAAAAATTTAGAAAGTTCACAATTTACCTTAGTGGAAAAACCAAGAATTATTCTAACAAACCATGCTACCTCTTTTCTCTCCAAGGAGTGGAAAAACTGGTTACAACACCAAAAGGATTAAACATGTCCTAAGTTCCACTCGTAATCCACAATCCAACCCCTGTGATAGAATCATGAGGGAGTTGGGTAGATTGCTAAGGGTTTTCTTGGTGGGCCATCATAGGAATTGGGTTAAACAATTAGGCAAAGTGGTTGGGTATATTAATATTACCCAAAATGAATCCACAAAATTTGCCCCAACTCACCTATATTATGGAAAGAGTGAACCAAACCTTATGGAAAGAGTGAACCAAACCTTATAAAGACTCCACTACCCAGCATAAAGGAGGAAGAAATAAGTAGAGAAACACTAGTGGAAAGAGCAAGAAACAATATGCAAGGGATGGCTAAAAAACGGATTGCTAGAGATCCAAAGAAACCCACTGAATTCAATGTAGGCGATCATGTCCTTGTTAAAACTCCTCATGTTAGGGACCTGCAAAAACATAAATTCAAAAAATTTTACAATGTGTAAGACAGGCCATTCCATATCAAGGAAAGAAAAGGGGAAAATGCATTTGTAATGGAATCATCAGAAGGAGTAAAAGGCACATATAATGTACGTAGCCTAAAGCCAATGGCACTCCTGACCTAAGCAATTCCTTACATTTATTTTTTTTTTTGTTTGGGAGTGAGGCAAATGTAGATATATGACTCAATTTCACGTACATACATATTATTTAATTAAAAAAAATTCTTATATATATATAGATTTATGTGTACGTATATTATATGTATAATACATAGTTGATAAATTAATAAGTTGTGAATGAATATAATGTTGTAAGAAATGATATTTTAATATGTTATTTTTTCTTATTAAATAATTAATATATTCAGTTATTTAGTTTTATTTTTGGTTAAAATAAAGCAGATTAGAAGGAAAGTGTCAAATAAAGTGATCTAGATAAGAGATTGAGATTTGAAAATGTACACGTGCAAAAGAGTATGAAAGAATAGGAACGTCTGTTTAAACATATAATGTTTTTAACATCTATATTTTGGTGACTATAGATTGCCAGCTTTATTGTTTGTTATATGTATCTAAGGTTATTTTTATAAAGGGGGTGCTTTGATGTAATAAAGCGTGATTATTAATTTTCTTGTAAAATTGTGATAGTACATCAACTTGTCAAACTCTGATTTTTTTATTTTATCTCAAGATAAGATATGCAGGTGGTCATTTTCTTTGACCAAAATTCGCAATAAAAACGAATGAAACTATTTTAGTAGGGCTCAGTTTTTCCATTAATGTTAAAGATCACTCAGTCATTATTATTAGAGAGAGATGTAACTCTCACTCAATTTTTTCCTCATTATTAATGTTGAAAAAAAATGAAGAAGGGAAAGTGGGCAATTTGATTTTTTTTTACACTTTAAAAATTGAACAAGGGAAAAGAAGGATAAGACTCTTGTATAAAGTCAAAATAGATGAAGATGTGCAAATATTCAAGTAATTCCCAGAAATATTAATATTGGAAAATGAGGGAAAATGGAACAAAATTGAATTTATAAGAAGAGTATTGACAATTCTATGAAATGAGATTAACATATTTTTCTGAGTATAATACCATGACTCTGCATTGCTAAACCATTTTTTTCTGCTTCCTGATTAATACAGAATGAGTTAAAATCGCTGATCTGTCTATAAACTCATATACCAATCAAATAATAACCAACAAAATGAAAGAGTTTGAAGCCAACCATACAAGCTATATGAAATGCTTCTTTTCTGGCTCCTGGTCTATTAAAGGCTCATTACCTTTGGATGGATGGAGAAGAGGAAGGAAGAGGAAGAGAAAATATATAAAATTCACATATAGCCAAATTTGAAGCCATGAATCAAATTTTTGTTAAAGTTTACCTCAGTCATCTAAAGTGTCTACAGTGATTATTTTTTTAAAAATGGGATAGACAAGCAAATCCACCAGTACATACTTATTAAAAAGTATTTATAATAGCTCTTTGTAAAATGGTAGATGGAAGCCAATCAACAATAAATAATTTTAGAATTAAAGAAACAAGCAAGTCAATTGATTCATGTTTATCTTAACAGTATCTTCAATAACTTTCTTTTTTATGGAGCAAAGACAAGCAGTCTGAAAATTCAAACTCAGGACATTTATAAGAAGTAAAAGTGATTGGGTAACTATGAACTTTCTTTAACAGATTTTTATTCTTACTTATTAAAAGTAAACCTTAATTTACTGGTCAAAGCAATTTTCTTTTTTGATACAGAAACATTAAATTCTTGTTTATCTATAGTAATTTGCAATATCTCACAACATAGCACAAACATAGTTTAAATTGTTAAACTTAAACTTTTCATTATTTTTTATTATTATTTTTTTTATTATATATTGTAATGTTGAAATGTTTTTTTTTTTTTTAATTGTTCTTCAGTTGTTAATGATAATGAGCAACCTATAAATATATGCATTTATAATGTTTTTTTTTTAATTTTATCTTGTTGCATATTAAAATTAATATCCTGTATTTATTTTCTTTTGCTAAAAGGTTGCAAAAATATTTTATATATGTAATTTGTGGGTATACATTTTAAACATATATGTTAACATTACCAAATGTGTGCATGTGTAACTGCTTAGACATAAATGTCAAGGAATAGGTTATATATAAATAGTTTAGGTCTGAAAACTTATAAAGCAAGGCTTACATATGAATGGAAGTGAAATAAAACACACAGGATACATATGAAATTTATTTTATGATATAATAAGTTAGGAAAGACTTAAGTAAGCATTCCATAAAATGTATTTTTTAAAGCCAGCTTATTTTAAAATATCCAGAAATGACAAACCTATATATTAAGTTTATTTGCTTGTGCTTATATAAATTTTTATATTAATTTTTGTATTGAATTAATGTCATAAAAGGCCATTTATTTAATTATTGATTTGATTTTAAAGAAAGAAAGAAAGAGTAATAGTATTAATAAAATATAATTATATATATCTTAATTGGTTTTCCGAGTTCTTATTAAAAAAAAAAATATTGTTGTGTTTTTCTTGTCTTGATTCTATCATTTTAATTCATCATCATTGCTCGCAGTTATTAAGGGTTATCATTTGTAAATATTGAGCCATCACTTGCAATTATTAAGCGCTCACAAAAGGTTAGGTAAACTAGAATGTTAATTTACCTTTGTGTATTTAAGGGTTAAGCTTAATAATAACCAAATTTTAATAATTATAGTTCAATAGTAGAAAAGCTAAAATTTTGTGTTGTCCATGAGTTGTGATCATCCTCATCAAAGATGGATATCGTGTTATTGGTTAAAATGTTTCTAATAATACTATATAAGAGTTATGATCGCCATCATCATCATTAATAAATTATAATCACTCAATCTAACGTTTAACAGAATTAATATATTTTAATAAATAAGGGTTTATGGAAAGTTGAATATTGTGCAAAGAGATTCATGATGATCAATCATCATCACTAGTATTATTAAATCATAGTCTTAACTATAAAAGTATTTTAGTAAATAACTATAAACTTATATAAATGCTAGTGAATGTAATATTTAAATCCCATTTTGACAAGGGATGATTTTAATAAGTGCTTATGGCTGGTATCATCATCATCACTATTATTATTATTATCATTATTATGATATCACTATTATTATCATTATTATTACTATGATATCACTATTCATCATTATTATCGTCATCATTATCACCTTTATATTGTAATAAATAATCTAGTTAAATGGCCATCAATATTAATAATGGTCTTCACATGCTTGTTTAGAAGCCATTAATAGGATTATACTTGTCTCATCATCAATATACATAAATGAGCTAGCAATGTCTAAAAAAGTCTTTGATCTATAATATAAATTTTGGTAATATTGGGATCTTGCAATTGTATCGATATAGATAAATGTAAGAATGTCATTTTTCATTAGTCATCCAAGTCATGTGTGATAAAAATGTACCGAATGAGTTTGAACTCAGTACACTCTAAACAGATATTTATCTAGATTTAAAACAATCTAGTGGTGCTCGTGGGAAAACACATATACTTAGCTAAACTGAATAAAGAGTGATATAATCCCTTTCCAACTTCATAACATTAACTTTATATAATATATATTCTATAAGTTGTCATGAATAGCACCAGTGTGTGCATGTGACCATGAATGGTCTTATATGGTTGGAAAGAAGAATAGGAAGGATTCTTTGTTAAAAGAACCTAGTATGGGAGATAAGCATAATGCACTCCAAGAATCTCAAAGTGGGTAATTTTATTCAGTTGCTATATTTAATATTCTTTTATTTGATGACAATGGCCAGTATGTTTTATTGTTCAAATGACATCCCCAATATTTAGATATTATTAAATATTTAATGATGATAGTTTTAATTGTCATTGTTGTTATTTTATATGGAGAAATAAGATAACATTTATTTCGTTACTAATGTGACAGAATTAATGTTTGGGATAGTTGCAATCGGGCTATAATGTTATATTTAGTTATTGAATTATAGCAACTATCATTTCATCATCATCTTAATTTATTATTTCTGTTACAAATGTCCTTGTTTCCATTACAAATATATATATATATATATATATATATATATATATATATATATATATATATATATATATATATATATATATATATATATATATATATATATATATATATTGCTCTAAATCTTTTTTTTTCTGACTCTGTATAATATCTTAATTTTCTCATATGGTGCTTATTAAACCTATTATTTTGAAATTTCCTTGTGAGTATATGGCATTTTTAGTTATTAAAATGATTCTAACATTTTAAATACAATTTCAATAAATACTTATGCCTTTAATATTATTGTGAAAGGAAGTTTTGATAAACAGATCTTCGAATTGTTGCTTGCGAGTAACAAGCACACGGTATACTCAGCATGCAAATAACACTTTATTTTTCAAAATAGTAATCTATAAACCGAAATATAATTTGTATTACTTTAAAATTTATTGAAAATATTAATTGAAAGTGTAAAACAAAAGTTTTACAAACAATAATTATTTAAAATAATACATTTTTTAAAGAAATACTGCCGTAGGGAAAAAATTAGCTTTTTTAAAAAAAAAAAAGAAAACAACACAGACTGGAAATTACATTTTGTAAATAAAACCCTTTTAGAGTAAGTAATTAAAAAAAACAGATCACTTTTACAAAGTCATAATTTAAAAATACATCGATTCATGAAATGGTGAAATAGAATGTAAAATTATTACATTTGACCGTATATTATAGGCCCTGAATGTTTTAAGTTCTATGTTCATAAATGGTAGCAAGGAGGCATTTGCAGGTTGCTGTTTTTACCATGTGTAACATGGAGAAACAGCACCGCATAGTGGGCTAGAATCATGGTAGTTTCTGATAGCAGACCACACATAAGCTAGATGTGTTTATGGCAATCAGCACCACCTAGGTTCTTGGTAGCAGATGATATAAGCTACCAGCTAGCTTGTGGAAGATTCCTGTGTGTACGCATGTCAAAAAGCGTCACCTAGAGGCAGGAAAAAGCATTGTCTGCTTTCTAGGCCACTACTCTATATGTTCTGTGTGGAAACACAGAAACAGCACCTCTAGCAGCCTCATAGCAGGTCAGGTTAGAGTACCATATATATATATATATATATATATATATATATATATATATATATATATATATATATATATATATATATATATATATATATATATATATATATATATATATATAAATAATATTTCTATCATTCCTAGAAATCTTATTATAATAATCCAGAAGTTATAAAAATTTCATAATTCAAATAAAGACACAAGTTATAGTTATATTCAAAGATTTATTAATACACATATATATTAATATCTCAAACATACAACTCATTCATTCTGATACATATATACTCATTCACAAAAGAGTGCAACAACACATCAGAGTTGTATTTATTAAATGATTTAATATATTTTGCAATTACTTTCTTTAAGTTGGGAAAAAGATCAAAGTTACCTCATTTGAGAATGAACATTCACATGTTAAAACTGATTATCTGTAAGCTTATATTATTATAATGGTGATGGTTTTGTAAGAGTTGTTGGTATGAAAGATGAAGAACGATGGCATAAGATTTTTACCTAATATAGTCCATCCTAGAGGTTACTAGATGATTCTAAACTTGATTGAACAAAAGTTCTAGCTGTTTGGAGTTCCATGACCATTTCATTTGTTTGAACTAGATAGCAAAATTTCCATAAATAAAGTTCAGGCAGGTCACACAATAGCTGTACACTGGGCCATGCCAATGAATCCTCATGATTATACTTACCCCATCATTTCCATGGAGTCCATTATTATTAATTTTTCTTAATTAATAAACATGTTATGAAATTTACTTTCCACCGTCTTTCTTTCTAACTGTCCTTTTTTTCAAATCTCTACCAAATCAATATATATATATATATATATATATATATATATATATGGTAGATATATGATAAAAAGAAATATATATATATATATATATATATATATATATAGTTCTTTTCGTTTAACACTTTTTCACTTCATTTTTTTTATCTATCCATATGCTGATGACCATATCTTAGGAATGCTTTTAGCTTCCATTGTTCACAAATACAAACTGACCAGTTCTTGGATTTCTGATGACCAGTGTCATTAACAGAAATTGCCCACAGCACAACTTTCATTTCTATTTATTACTCTCTAGCCTTATATGTTTAACTTTCTTTCATTAGAAAACATGTGCTACTAATGACATTATTTAAATCTCTAACTTCTCATATTGATAAACAACAAAATTATATAAAGATAAATATAAAATACAACTCTGCACATAACCGCTACTCTTTATCTTCACATAAAAATCTGTTAGTAATTAATTCTACACAACACAATTATATGTGTAATAAATGTATATGTACACTTTCATGTCTTTAATTGGTTAATATATTTTACTCATACTCTTTTGTAGCATGGTTCAAATGAATATCTATAAATGTTCTTGCATCTATCGATTTAATTCATAATAATAATCACAATAAACACTCTTTAGTAATTATTATTGCCCTTCACTTTCTTTAGTACCCATATCCGTACCTAGATACTGTTTATATATATATATATATATATATATATATATATATATATATAGAGAGAGAGAGAGAGAGCCAGACCATAAAATGTCCATGCATAAGATGGCTGTAGCCAACAATTTCGCACAGTTAACTATATTGAATTTGTTAAATAAATAAAAAAAATGAGAGTTGGTCTATACTAGATTCCAATCTCTTTGCATACATAAGTAACACTGATACATTAGTTATTTTGAAATAATGAACTCACACTATAAATGTATCATATTTATTACAAATGATCTAATACATATAGGTGTAAATATTTCTGTATATTTATTTTTTTGATAATTTTTAAAATGTTCTTTTTATAAAAAAAACATTTTTTTTATTTTTTTTGTGAAAATAATCTTCCATTTAAAAGGTGGTTTTAATTAATCATTGTCTTTCTATTTTTACTTTTTTTTTGTATGTAATCAGGTTGAGTAATTTTTTTAAAATTAATTTGTAATCATATTACAAACATGTTATCTAAAGAATGTGGGTGGTCTATTACACCAATATGGAGTTTTGAAATTTATAAAAAAAAAAATATATATGAAAGAGATTTTTCGAAACAAAATTTGTAAAAAAAGTGAACTCAAAATAAAATTTATCTGACGCAATAGCTTGAAGGGAGACATAAACAATTGCAACTTTTGGGTGGACCCAGATATATATATATTGTAACAATCCGGAGAATATGACTTAACGGAAACTGCACTAGAGGGCGCAATCTAGGCATTTGAACCTAGAAAAAATTATAAAGTAGGCAGATACGTAAGTCAAAAAAAATTTTTTTTTTTTTAAATATTTTGGTTTCGGTCATTAGCCCATGTCACTAGCTCAGTGGAATAGCAGAGATTTAATAATATAATCTAAGAGTATATATAAAAAAGAATAAAATAATCCACTGCCAGTAATTAACATAAAAACATACAAACATTTATTTATGCACATATATATAAGATTTAAAACTATTTTAGTATTAGTTTTACATTTTAACATTTAACATTATTTTTAACTTTACCTTAGATTTTAATTTACATTTTAATTTCTATTATATTATAAGTTTACATTTTAATTAAGTTCGCACAGATGGGATTATAAAAGCTTGTTTTAATATGTTGCTAT
Source organism: Epiperipatus broadwayi (assembly GCA_028023455.1). Taxonomy (NCBI): domain Eukaryota; kingdom Metazoa; phylum Onychophora; class Udeonychophora; order Euonychophora; family Peripatidae; genus Epiperipatus; species Epiperipatus broadwayi. The sequence goes on along the minus strand of JAQFVV010012762.1, from coordinate 562,681 downwards.
AGATCGGTTACATAGATTACACGGTCAAAAACATTTCAAAGCAAACATAAACGATCAAAATATAAAATCATTGATACTGGAAATTGCAGAGGGAAATTTATAAGTAACCCAGTAGTATTCACCATAAGATACTTGCATTGTCACCAATGACTTAAAAGACATCCGAATAAATACATTTTAGATACTCACCGTAAGGTATGATTATTTATCGAATGTCTATATATTTTGATCAAATATGGAAACGCAAAACATAGTTAACCAATAAACAATCCATGCAATCGTCTATAAACAACTTAAATTTAATGCAATTTTATTTAGTGTCGATTATGAATAGACTACATAGATTTGCATTTGAAAATAAACATTCTATCCTTATTTAACCTTAGGCTAAAATTCGTAGTCAAACTGGCATCAATTCATCTGATATATCGATGTATTCAACGTAATACGGAATACGGCAGCACCAAAAAGATTAAGAGAAGATATTGACTCTCATAAGATAAGATTATTACTTCTATCTAATGAGAAGAACAATAAAAAAAACTCCATAGAAAGGAACTGCGCTCTGTGTCATAGGCAAAACGGGAGAGTGCGGCGTATGAAGCGATTCTGCCAGTAGCGAATCTCCGACTACATCTACTAACTACACCAATATATCCAATCCATTGACCCAATTTAACAACGAAACAAATAACCTAAGATTACCCTCCCCTAATATAACTTTACAAATCTATACAGCCTTCACGCCCGACTTAAGTTTAACATTTATATAATTTAACTTATCGGAAAACAGAAATCATAAATAAACTTAAAGAACAAAATTAAATAAATGGAAATGATTTTAAACAAATAAATAAAAAATACATCAAATAACATTTTAACTACTTTAGTCAGATAGGAAACTAATGCAATTATTTTAAATACGAAAAGTTTTTAACTTAATGTTCATTAATTGTAAAGTTCTTACGGTTTTAAACAGTTCATCTTTATCTTTCATTTGTAAGTTTGAACGGGAATTCCCACGCCGTCCTGAAGATATTGGTATACATTTAGCCGATGTTTTATTTATTCATTCAGAGGTTTTTGAATTTAGTTGGTCCTCAATGTAGAAAACGATAGTTCATTTCTCTTTGCTTTAACAGCTGAAAGAATTGATAGTGCGTCTGTCAACTCCTTCACCTCTAACTCCATACTAATACATATAGTCACATCGTAATAATCAATTACCAATCACTAATAATTTTCAACCATGTCCTTTTATATTCATTTGAAGGATTACATTTACATTACGTCATCGATGCGATGATCCTTTTCGTTGAGGTCCAATTTCCCAATGGATTTATTTCATTTGCTAAAAGTTTCTATTGTTTTCCTATCTGACCGATGTTTTTACATTTAAATGCCCAAGGCTGGTTTACATTTGACTAATTAAATTTATCATTTCCATTTCTGATTAATTAACCTGTTTTCCAAATCAAAGATATATTTAAAGATAAATTTAAAGATATAATTTTATTTCCAAATCTTTTTAAAATTTAGTTTTAAAATACTTTTTCTTTAATAAAGTTTTATTTTAATAATTTTTAATTATCTGTGCGATTTAATATATACGAGTTTAAGATATTTAATTTCAATTTTTAATTTTTAAAGAAAATTTTAAATGCGAACTTTTTAATTTACTTTCATGTTTAATAAATAAAATAAAAAAAAACAATGTAAGGAACATCTGTGCTTAATCAAAAGGAAAAAAAAATATTTTGGGTTGCCATTACTAAAATGATAATCCAGTTTCATCTAATTGTCTGGTAAACCATGGAGTAGAAGAACCGTAGCAGTACACCCACAAGTTCAGATCTGTAATCGCCAAGATTTGTGTTCTAGAGATCCAATGTATCCTGGTTGAAGGTCTCTATGAGTATGGAAAGGAGTTAAAGGAAATTTCACCAACCTTTTTAGTAGTTTAATTGATTCACCCAGAAGTTTGAATCCGGAGAGAATTCAGAATGGAGATGAGTAAAACAGAAAAAAAGTTTATGGGTTTTTTTTTTGTTTTCTTGTTGTATTAGTAGAATTGATATAACAAGTATAATTGTACTATATGTACTAACACATTATTATATATGATTAATTTTTGTGTATACAATTTAATATTGCATATACATAGATCTCACTTAAATCCACAATGTGTAGGATTCTCATTATCTTGTTATTTTCCCTCATTCTACATTTACATCATATTTAATATTAATCATGGCAGTGTCATCTCATGTTGTGTGACCTATAGCTGGCCTATACATGTTTTATATAAATACACAAATATGTAAAAAATAATTTTACCTACTTAAATGTAAAGGTGTATATAATCATAAACGTTTATTTGAGCTAATGGGGAAAGTTCAAGGGGTTAGAACAGTGTATAACTTATTTCATTATTTTGGGGGATTTATAAAGTGAAACAATCGTTGTTTTGTGCAGGGAGAAAGGAGTATAGACCACACCCATTGGCATCCATCTTTGACCATATTGTATTTTAATGCAAATAAGTTAACTTACAGTATAAGTTTGAATTTTTTTTTCTTTTTTCGTTTTAATCTAAATGTAGATCTTGAATATAAGGATTTAAATCTTCTTGTGTGATTATGTGTAGAATAGTAAATTTTGAAATAGAAAACAGTATAATGAATTTCTGACTTAATATTATAATGTTTAAATATATATGTGGTGGAAGGGAGTTTAGTTAAACAAGCTGTATTATCTCATATTTTAATTGTTTATCATAAAATTTATTGTCCAATCAATAATAATAATAATAATAATAATAATAATAATAATAATAATAATAATAATAATAATAATAATAATAATAATAATAATAATAATAATAATAATAATAATAATAATAATAATAATAATAATAATAATAATAATAATAATAATAATAATTCAATTTGATTTATTTAACATACAAAACTGCAGCATTAAGCTAATTACAAAATTGCACTATAATAATTATACATTAATATACATAAATAATATACATAAATGAGTAAAAATGATGAAAATAATATAATTATATGACATACTTTTTACAAGATAAGTAACAATTTTTTTTAAAGTCTAAAGAAAAAATATTTTCATTAATAAAATCATGGTTATAGGTATTAGGCAAACGAAACAAAGGTGAAAATTTTAATATGTTAGAGCAACAAATCTTAATATAAAATAAAGTAAATGTACGTGTTTGATGTAAACAATTATTAAAAGTAATATTTGAAATTTTGTTAGTTAATATATTTTTTTTTTGAATCACAGTTTATATAAACTTTTAAGATATCTCATTTTTTTCTAATGGATAGGGATAGATATTGGTCTTTTAATTTAATGTACTTAGAAAATTTGTCATAAACCAATTGAATTTTAATAATATCTCATTTGGAACAAGGATTTAAACAACAGATCCATATTCTAAAATTGGCAAAATCAAAGAGAGAAATAATATATATTTTGTAAAAATACTAAATTGTCTACCATGCCTTAAAATTGCACCCATAATATTTAAAGTCTTATTTACTAAATTTTCAATATCATGATGAAATGATCTATTGTTTGCAAAAATAATTCTAAGGTCTTTCTGAATATTAACAATATTTATATTATGATCTTCAATATAATAAGGACAAATTATCATTTCAGATTTTTTTGGAAAAAAGAAACTGTTGAACACTTATCCATATTAACATCTATTTTATTATCTCTACACCATTTCACAAAATTATTAATATCTTTTTGTAATAATATGCAATCATTAATTGAGTTTGTATTACTAAAAATTTTACAATCATCTGCATAAGGATAAAATATGCAAAAATTCTAAACTCTCTCCCAAATTAATCAATATAAATGTTAAACAATAATGGTGCAAGAATAGTGCTCTGAGGTATTCCTATATGAGAATAATATGGATTAAAATAATTATTCTTAAACTTTACATAAGCTGTTCTCTTCTTAATAAAAGATTCAAACCATGCAACAAAATTATAGGAAAAACTTTATTTATACATTTTGAAAAGCAACCTGAAAGATCCACTTTATCAAATGCCTTGGATAAATCAAACTAAACAACATCTAAATGACATTTATTCTCAAAGGCATTAGCAATGTGATCAGTTATTGTTAAAATATTAGTTTCAGTTGATCTTCCAGGTAAAAAACCATGCTTCACAGGAACCAAAATCTTATTTATGTCATTAACAATTTTCTTATAATCACATCTTTTAAATATGTGTGCAACTGTATGAAGCACAGAAATTGATCTATAATTATTAACATTATCTTTTGAACCATTTTAAAAATAGGTATAACTTTGGCAAGTTTTAGAGGGTTAGGAAAAATACAATTTTTAATGGAACAATTAAGAATATAACATAAAGAAGCAGCGATATATTATACACAAACTTTATAAATGTAAGAAGGTATATTGTCATAACCTATAACTAAATGTGTTTTGAGTTCTTTGACAGCTGATATAATATCACTATTGTTGAAACAATTGATAGAAATGCTATCATTAAAACATCCCTTGGTCAAATGAAACCCAGACAGTTGAGAATTACCAAATAATTCAGAAAAGTGAACTGAAAATTCATCAGCACATAAAGATAAATTATAATCCATTAGAGATTTTCGTTTGATAATGTCAGAAGTTTTAATAAAATACCAACATTTTTTAGGATTATCTGACAAATTGAGCTCCATATTTTTAATATAGTTTTGTTAATCAATTTTCTGAATAGCTTTAACCAATCTTCTATAATTAACAAAATTATTGTAAAAAAGTATATTTCGTTTCATTAATGTACTGCTTATGATGATACAATTTCCTTCTAATATGTTTTTAAAGTTTATCTGAGAACCAAAAAGGAAAATAATAATTGTGAGAATTACGTTTTTTTGATATATAAAAATCAATTAGATCATTAAATACTTGATTTTAAAAGTCCATATTATAATTAGCATCTGTTGAGGAATATAATAATAATAATAATAATAATAATAATAATAATAATAATAATAATAATAATAATAATAATAATAATAATAATAATAATAATAATAATAATAATAATAATAATAATAATAATAATAATAATAATAATAATAATAATAATAATAATAATAATAATAATAATAATAATAATAATAATAATAATAATAATAATAATGGTAAAGGTTTACTTTAGCGACCAGGGCATATTTGCCATCTAGTTTTTAAAATTAGAAGCAAAATCTTAGGTAGCTGCTCTTATATTACAATTACAGTAAATATTTATTAATTAAAATGTAAAAGATAATAAAAAAAAATAATTTACCTTTTTAAGCATAATTATACCCTATGCATAGAGGAAGTTGGAGAAAAGGGCGGCAGTGATATCTACTGGGAAGGCAAATTCTTGGAGGTAGATGAAAATAAAGCCCTGCTGGTACCAGATTGGAATTTCAGCTTACGTGGCCCTCATCCACATATTCTCAATATTCTGGGTATGTATGTCTTGGTCTTGGGATTCAGAAGTTGTCCTGGTGGACGACAACCGAATGATGTGCACCCCATTGTAAGTCTGCTGATATTATTGTAGGAGCCCAGCCATCTGAAATTATGGAGTCCCTGGTAAAATGTACTGTGGATTAGGGCCTCCAATGAGCCAGGTTATCGATTCTGTCAAGAAGCATGTAGTCCCCTGTGGTATTTTCTGTGGAAATAATATGTTTGTGATTTCGATGACTAATGGCTCCCCATTGTCATCTATTAGAGAACCATTGAGATAGTTAAAATTCTTCAGTTATAAATGCGATAGTTTAAATTCTTAAGTTTCAAATAATTTAAACTAATTATTTTAATTAAACTAGTAATTATTTCAATCTTTAAAATGGTAAATATTTTTTTATCTTTTATTTAATGTAATTGTAATATAGTAGTATAAAGTAAGATTTTGAATAATAATTTATTATAATTTTGAAAATAGAGGGAAATGATTTTTATGTGTGTTAAAGTAAACCATAATAATAATAATAATAATAATAATGATGATGATGATGATGATGATGATGATGATGATAATAATAATAATAATAATAATAATAATAATAATAATAATAATAATAATAATAATAATAATAATAATAATAATAATAATAATAATAATAATAATAATAATAATAATAATAATAATAATAATAATAATACAATCATCTATTTGGATGTCTGCTTACCACAACTATAAAACGTTATAGAAATACTTAACTAAAGTACGTGAGATAGGGAATTATATTTGAGCTAGTCATTGGGATATTATATCGGGGAGTTGAATAATAATATACATGTTACCCAGTTTTCCTTCATCCAAATAAAACATATGTCCAAGAATGGAAAAAAAAATCTTCTCTCAATAGATGGGGAAGGGAAATTTTTTTAACATTTCGCTTTCTTTTATTATGTTGGGGATGGCGCTAAAGTTTGTCTAATAGATATAATACTTTTAAAGATATGTGAAGAGCGAGGGATAATGTATACCGGCAAATAGATATTGGGGTGCAAGTATAAATAGTTTAACAAAGGAAGATTTTGATTTTATTTGAAATTAAATTTCTTTCCTCTAATAATTATTAAAGTAATAGTCATTTGTATTTAACCCTGGTTATTATCGATCTCCCATTTGAAAATAAACATGTCATTTCTTGCTCGTGACTTACACAGATACATAGTATCACATTTTGTAATGGATAAGATGGGTGGTAGGTTTGAACCGGTACAATATATATATATATATATATATATATATATATATATATATATATATATATATATATATATTCTAAGTAAACTTACATCTTCCTAATTTAAATAATGTTTCCTGTTAAAAATATATTTGTTCATGTCGTTTTAAATTTATATCAAATCTTTAGAGATTCTGTACTTATAAAATTCAAGTGATTTTTTATCTTCTTTTTCATATATCATAAAAATTAATTATTTGATTATGTTAATGCACATGATCTATGAGAAATCTAATATGTTTGTTAACAGTATAATTGGAGAAGATAAATTTATTGCTAAACAAAAAAGTACATAACGCTAATTTATCAATTATGTGATGTGATAATTATATTAAAAGTTTGGTAATTACTAAGATCCCACATAAAGTATAATAAGAATTTTTAAAGCACAATAAAACATGGAAATGTTTTCAACCTATTAAATGTAATAAATATTATGTTCATAAGAAACTATAATTTGAATTGTGTTTCATTGAAGGGCAAAATTAAGAATTCTGATGTGTTATATTAAGAGTCTGGAGGTATTATATTTACTTTATTATTATTTTGTAGTATAGTTGAGTATATGTAAAGTCCCTTACTATACATAGGTATATATTATTTTATAGGTTTTTATTAGAATAAGATGAACTTGAGATAAAGTTAATTTTAAGAGCGAATTTAGATGGGAATGTGTTAGAAGTTTTAGTGATAGATTAATTATTATTTTATAAAACAATAGTAATTATTATTTTACTGTATTATTGTAAATTTAGTAATTGTTTAAACAGAATTTATTGTATGCTATGTGAGCCATGGGGATAATGCAGATCGTTTAATTTTTTTAGATAGGGGTGATATTTTTATGTCATTGAGAGTGTACATTTCCGGGTATATTCTTCATGCTAAAATGGCCATGTAACGTGCAAAATGTTTTTTGTTGAGTCTAATAATATTTTAATCTTTTTGTTTATTGAACCAAATTTTTATGTAAGTGAGTTTAACTTAGTTTATATGAATGTAATAATAAATGAGCTGGGAATTTGGATAAACACCTTAGTTATTTAATTTTTTGTGACTTTATTTAATAATTATAAATCTGCATCCAATTTCGTTCAATATCTATTGATAATTAATATGTGATATGCCAGTGTGATAAGTAAACGTATTTTTGTATCTAATTATTACATAACAATTGATTTATAAATATATAATAATGTTTTTAAAATGTGTTAAGCAGAAACAACAAGAAGGGAAATTATGTTAATCAACAAATTTATTGATCATACTTTAAGCATTTTAAATACACATTTGACATGGGAAGAGCTTTTATGAGCCCGGAAGTTTTTGATTTTCTTCACAGTTAACTCCAATATTACATGATATGAGTTTTATAATTCCTGACACCAAGCTAACGGCTCTTTTCTCTCTAATTGGATCACCTAAGAGATAACCGATTGATACCAGTAAGAATAAACACATAATGATAATCCTCATTTTCTTTTGCTAAAACAAAAAAAAAAAAAAAACATTTGTATTTACATTTATTCAGCCTATATTTTCTACATTTTAAGTATTCACACACACACACACACACACAACACATATATATATATATATATATATATATATATATATATTAACCTACACTCCCAACACCGCTCATAGACATTACATGAGCGAAATGCCCAGGCGCCAGTTCTATTAATGAATAAAACAATATAACAAAATATATGATACAAAATTATTACTGAGACTCTTCAATTAAGTCTATGTTCAGCTCATCTCAGAGGGAAGCTATAGAAAGTTCATAAGATATATAATTATAACTGAATGAAATAAGAAATATACATAAAACATTAAATATAATGTAAATCCTTTATATTAATTAATTGCATGATAAAGAATCACAATGTGTATTTATACAATCTATTAAAATATTCTTTCAACTTAATTTCTTTCTTCATCCAAGTATAACATATATCAGCTTGCTATAATTATATTCCTAAACAAATCTATGGCTAAGCATATCACAATCTAAACATCTACTTTAATGCCAATCAAGAAATAAACAATAGGGTCTCAGGGAATTTAACAAACACAGTTGAATTAAATAAATACATTGGCCCATAAGGTATAATTTTAAAGTATGATAAATGTAGTGAAACAAATTCACTAAATGCTTCACTGCGGTTAACAATTAGATAATGACAAAAATATGGTATTTTAATCTCATATCATCATCTAACAAATATACTAACTTGGCAACCTTTCTAAGACGTTTGTCCAGTGGCAAATGTTCTTTATAATATTTGGATTAAGAAAAACAATTTTGTCAGACACCAGCAGATTTAGTATTATAACTCTAAAATAATATATCTATTTTGTAATAGATTTATAAAATGTGGAGATGTGGAAATGGAAATACGAATGTACACAAAAATAACTCAAGACACCGTTTTTAAGATTTTAAATAACTAAAACAAATCATTTATTACAATAAAAAATTTAGTTTAAGATGATATTTACAATTGAACTACTTGTCTTACCGATTTTTAAATTATCAAATAAACTTTGAGCATCAGTTTGGGATTATCCCTATTATGAAAGCAAATTAACAACAAAACTTAAATATTCTGACTTCGAACACATGCTTTTTCTTCATGTTTCATCTACATGACATTAAATAAACAACATGTTATATTATTAGCACAAAAATACTTTTGAGAGGATATTACTATTGATTAATAAAATAAATCAAATTAATTACATTTGGCTCTCAACAAAGCAACTTTCTCTAATTGACTAAATAATCACTTTCAATTATGTATACCTTTCATGCATAGCAACAAAATCATGTTCATTCTGATGATTTGATGATTTATAACCTTTATTTAAATAAATACACAGTATTTTAAAATATTTATTTCCCATTTTAATCTCAATAACTTTATACTTCTATTTAAATGAATGTAATGTATTTAAAAAAAAAAAAAACATTTATTTTTCATTTTAATTTCAATAACTCTATACTTTATATATGTGATATTATTTATATTATGTGTGTGTGTGCATGTTCAAGCAGCAATAATATAAAATAATCTTTCTACAAACTCTCAATTCATTAAGAAAATATCATACAATTATTTAATTTCAGACAATCTCGTAATTCATCAATAAAATAAGACACTAATATTACATCAAGAATTAATCTAACAATTTATCTGGCCATCTATTAATTAACACATAGCTATATTTTCATGACTATACATACTATGCATTATAAGGGAAATCTACATGAGGAGCAGATAAACTCTTACTGAACACTTCTACAATAATTCATCTGATTCTAAGTACACTGTTAGTGGGAACCTTTCCTCATCACCAAGAATCTAAGAAAAAAATGTCACATAACTTCTTAAACATCATTTAATCATACTTCAACAATAACTCATCTACTTCTAAATACACTATTGGTGGGGACTTCTTTCCTCATCACCAAGAATCTAAGAAAAAACATCACTTCAAAAAAAATATCATTTAATCATATGCATATAATATAAACTAGGCTCTACTCATGGAAAATTATTAACATATACTAAATAAGCAAAATCTTTTATCTCTACAGACATTATAACACAATTAGATTTCTTTCCATTCTCATAGCTTTTCTAAATATCGAACATTATAAATACATGCTGGCAGATAAATACATACAGATAACCTACTAATCTGTTCAACTCAGTAGAATATGACAGCATCCGAAATTTATACATAAAATTTTTCACAAACTGAACTTTATCAAACAAATGTCATAATTGTGCAAAACAGACACACACACCCAATAAAAATACATATAAAATTAACTCTAAATTACACACTATGCAGGCAACATGGTAATTAAATATTGCATTAAGATATAACTTTTAATTCAGAATAAACTTTTGGTTATTTTTAAAATTTAATAGTTATAATTATTACAAGTGAACTTTCTTTCTTATCTAGCAAACTATTTCTATTATACTTTCCTTGATTTAAAAAAAAGAACAAAATTCTCACTTTGAGATAATTAAGTATACAACATAAATATAAACCTCTCTAATAATATATTAAGAAAAATATTTCCTTCTTTTACCTTCGTAAAATAACAATAAGACATATTTGTACAAAATCAATTTTTACCCAGTGTATTCCTCATTTGGATACGCTTTGGAGACTATCTAGAAGGTCAAAATAACCCAAATTACAAATAAAACATAATAATAAGTAAGCCTATTTACCTATAATAAATATTAATTATGACAAGCAATAAAAAAATAAAGAAACAAAAGTTAATAGTTTTGTAACTTAAAATAATAGTTCACTTGCAAAGCTCTGCTCCAGATTTATGAAACAATATGGGATACATTCCAAACCGAATTTAAATTAAAATAAACTGCTGTAGGATAACTAAACAAATATATTCATACTTAAATAGGATTCAGCATCTCCAATGTTCATAACAAAGTTTTTGAGTTACTATATCATACATAAGCAATCAATTTCTCTTCCATTATGACGAAAATACAAGACAACTTTAATTAAAGTTGAACAGGAATTATTTCACTCTCTCTGTAGTATTTTTTAAATTAAGTACACAATTATTCTTATTAGTTTTTTGAATAGCATTTAACACTTTATAATTTAATGTATGCATAGTTTATTTTTTTTGAATATTTCCAATTAAGATACCATGACTAATTAGTAATTCTTCAAATAATAATATTTGATTATCATAGTGCATTTTTTTTTTATCGAAGAGGACAAAAATTACCCGCATTTCTATCCTTCCATTCGATTTAAGCAAATACTTAATTTGAAGTACCTCACATTTTATTTCCTTTATTTAAAATACATATTATTTCCAGAAATACCAGATAAATAAATACTGTCACCTCTTTATGATGAATTTAAACATGGTATGATTTATCAAAATATGCATATCCTTAATTTTATGTTTAATCCTCACAAAAACATAACACGGAAAATAGTGAAAAATTAAATATATTCTGTAAAATAGTTCTGCATGTGTTTTCCAGATTTATTAAAAGACATGCATTGGTTAATGATACAACAATAATATTCATACAATTTATTCTTATTTAAAATGACAATTAAATGAAGCAATGGAGACTGGACGTTATCAACATACATTTTTAAAAGAGCGATAGTTATGAAGAGGTTAATTCAAAATTTTTAAATCAAGGAGAGTAAAGTAAACCAATGCACCTTTTTTTTTTTACATTTTAGAATTGCATCCTAATTAACTTTTTCCATAATAATTTTTTTAAGATCCTTTCAAAGTTTTACTCCAAAGTCCTTTTTAAAATTAATTTGACTTCAGAAACTGGTTTTAATTTCACAATAATGAGCCACTGTTTAATGGCTACAATTACATTACATAATAAGCAAATTTTCCACTGGAGAGCTTTATTAAATAGCCCTCTTTAGTAAGGTCATTTCCCTTCACAAGGTTACTCCCACGCTTTTCTATCTCAGCTAATTACATATTCAAAAAAAAAATATTTTCTAAAAAAAAAAAAATCACTCTGATCTTTACAATTAAATCAAGATAAAAATAATAATAAAATAAATAGCTTTTACAAACTTGAAAGAAAAAAATGAATATTAATTAACTATTAAACAAAAATGATTAATAATTTATTTAATTTGTTAAATAGTCCATTGATTCAACTACCTATTAATCATTGTAAATAAATATATATTTATTAAATTATTTAAGGTAATTACTGTAATTTAAATGTTTTTTTTTATTGTGAATATATTATTGTTTGCTGTTATTAAAAGATGAAAATGAAATGAAACATAATACAGACATATATGCATGCACATGTACTGCAACCTAAATATTAAATTATCTTAACTAAATATAATTGAAATGGCTATTAATTGTTGACAAAAGGATAAGTATTAATAAATAAAGGATTTTGAAATCATTCACCCAATAATTCAGCTCAGTTGCACCATGTAACAATAGGCTCTGCAATATAGCATCACAAAAGCATTCAAAGGTACATTAATAATAATTAATAAAACAAGTCATAGATTTTGTAACTTGCTTTTAAGCTTGCATATAATGATCACTAGATGGAGCTTACCAATAGCTCTAAGCAATATTTATAAGTGCCAAAAGAGAAAGAATTGTAAATCTCTATTGGAAAATCTTTATCTCCATATCAATTAATTTTGATCTGGTGGATCACCTCAATGGAGCATTGGGATTCTAGAAACTAGATCTAAAACACTAACTCAACAGTAAGCACTTATAAGACATGTTACTATCAATTTGAAGGTCTGAACTTTTCAATTGAAAGCCTAAACTTTTCAGACAAGTAAAGATATTCAAATCCAGCCTTACATACCATATAGCTATATGGGTTTGAAATCAGCTCAGTTTTATCATATAGTAATAGCCTCTGCAATATAGAATCATAAAAAGCCTTCAAAGGTACATTTATAATAATTAATAAAAGAAATCATAAATTTTGTAACTTGTTTTTAAGCTTGCATTTAATGATCACTACATGGAGCTTACCAATCACTCTAATCAAGCTTTATTTTATAAGTGCAAAAGAGAAAAAATTCAAAATCTCTATTGGAAATTCCCTATCATTGGATCAATTGGTTTTGAGCTTGTGGCTTACCTCAGTGGAATGCTTGGACTCTTGAAACTAGATCTAAAATACTAAATCAAAAGTCAGCATTTATAACACATGTTATTATCAATTTGAAAGTCTGAACTTTTCTGACACATAAATGTCTTCAAATCCAGACATACAAAACACGTAGCTATATGGGTCTGAATTCAGCTCAGTTTCACCATTTAGTAACAGCTTCTGCAATATAAAATTTTCCGTAGTGATTTTGAATTCTTTTTCTTTCAGCACTTATAAAATAAAGCTTGATTAGAGCTATTGGTAAGTTTCATCTAATGATCATTTAATGCAAGCTTAATAGCAAGTTACAAAATTTATGACTTGTTTTATTAATTATTATAAGTATACCTTTGAAGGCTTTTGCAATGCTATATTGAAGAGCCTTTTACTATATGATGAAACTGAGCTGAATTCAGACCCATAAAGCTATCTGATTTGTAAGGCTGGATTTGAAGACATTTACTATCTGAAACTTTCAGGCTTTCAAATTGATAGTAATGTGTTTTATAAGTACTGACTTTTGAGTTAGTATTTTTCTCTAGTTTCTAGAGTCCCAGCACTCCACTGAGGTGAGCCACAAGCTCGAAACCAATTATTCTGGAGGTAGGGACTTTCCATAGAGATTTTTAATTTGTTGTTTTTCAGCACTTATAAAATAAAGCTTGATGAGTAATGCAAGCTTAAAAGCAAGTTAGGAGATTTATGCCTTTTTATATATATATATATATATATATATATATATATAAAAAGGCATAAATCGATCTTATACTCATACAATATATATATATATATATATATATATATATATTGTATGAGTATACATTACTTCATATATATTATATTTAATTTTTATCGTTAATAAATACCTAAAATAGTAAATGGTATTTATTTCATTCATCAAAATAAAACCATTGTTTAAATTCTAATTTATTAATAAAGTCGATTGACAAAAAGATAATTTTCGAGATCACATTTAATTTTATCAATGAAATAAAGGAAATTAAATTAATTCAATGAATGTAGAATTATAATATCGGAATATGTAATATGATAAGCTCTAGCAATTGGACAATCAAATAATTTATTATAGATTCTATCTTTTTTGTAATATCCTGAATACTTTGCACAAGGATTTATACTGTGTTTAAACCAAATAACACTTTACAAAATAGGCTCAATATTTTGATCGATATAATGATAAAGTTTATTAAAAGAAAATTCTAATAAAAGAAATAAAAGTAATTTGTGTATTACTTAAATTGAATATATTTTCGTATTCTATTAAAATCGATGTTATTTGGAGTTCTGAATTAAAAAATCTTTTAAAAATCATTTTATAAAAACTTCAATCAAAATAAATTGAAGAACATTATTTTTTTTAAAAAAACTCAAAGTGAACAGAACACCTATTTTATTTATCATAGGTTGAAAAAATGTGCTTGTTTGATTAAATACATATGTGAATAATAACTTCTACTAAATGCCTATAAAATTAATTAAGTTATATCTACTGGATGAAATTGTCATGCCTTTGATATGCGAATTATAGAAAAGTATTGCATAATTGCATGAACTTTTATAAATATCATCATCAAGAATTATGATTTGTGAATGTGAATTTTATTTCCTTTACCATTAAATTTATTTCTTTGATGAAATGAAGAAGAAAAGGAGAGCAATAATTTAAATATTTACTTTTTTATAGTTAATAAAATTTAGATCTGTATTAAGAGATAATTTGATTGAAGATTATCAAATATATAGAGAATTATAATGTAAAGATAATTTGGAGGTATGAATTTAAATATCTTTCAATGTACACTTTTATAACATGACACTACCTTGTTGATACTAACTTAAATAGTTTTATAAACAATGTTTATTTAAAATTGTGTGAATGATTAACATTTGTATGGGATATATTTATATTTTCTTTTAATGATGACTAATTTCAGTAATCATTTTAACGGATGGAATTGTCACATACAAATTAAAAAATATTATAAAGTAATTTAGTAATTATATAACTAACTAAATAAATAAATATATATATATATATATATATATATATATATATTATACTGGACAAAAGCTTTAGACTCGCATAAACTGATCACCAGGGCGCCACTAGTCCGAAATTTGGAACTAGACATTTATTTTTAAGGGGTTACAGGATATGCGAATCGAAGGTGCCGGACTAGCTCAATCAAGCAAATGAGAACTTATACGTTTTGTTCGGAAAATTGAAAAGATAGCAACAGAAAACAAAATCAACTAAGTAAATAAATAAATAATTTTATTAGTAGCAAGGTTAAGTAAACAGAAATCTAAATAATAATCTTTAAAGCCCACCTAAATTATGTACTACACGTACATTCGTCAAAATTGAATTTAAATATTTATATGGCTTTGAGAGCGATTTTCTGTGCGTGAAAGAGTGCAAAATACTGACCGTAGCAGAAATATTAGCAAGTATTCAGTGATCTCACGTAAGAAGGGGGTAGCTTCCTGCTTAAAACCCATAGTTAGGAAAAGGCTGGATCTCCGTATTTGAGATTTATGCAAACTTATGTCGAAACAGAAGAAATGCGAAGGTAGCTTCCAAAACATTAATAATGATAAAAAGGGTGTTGAAAGTTATTACTTTCAATCAATTGACCTCCCTCTGAGTGAGACAGGCTAGGAGCTCATCATCTACCTATAGAAAGGGTTAAAACGATCGTACGTGCCCCTAATAAACGAATTGGAAGCTTTAAGAAATAAAACTAAAGACTATTATATTTTGTAATCGTCTATTACTAATAATTAAGGTCGCGACATAAGTACGGCTAATAAAAATGGGTCACAAGCCAAAAGCCAATTAAATTAGTCTGTAATATCCAGACTGCGCTCTGTAACGACAAGGAATGTGAGAATAAAATAAGCTACTATCTTACTTACTAAGACTTAAAAGGACGGGCAATAATAGGTTTGAAATTAGCACTCATTAAAAGAAAAAAAAAATTATCAAGCACACAGAAAACGAATTACATAATATACAACTTAAAAAAAACATTTATATTTAAAAAGGGAACAAATCTAAGATAACATTATTTAAATTGCAAAAATGTAAGGTACCTTAATAATTTATTTAAATGCTAGTGCACTAGACTTCTTAGGTTAGTCCGTTGCTTTGGATTCACTGACGGTAGGCTTGGGCATGTTGGTTAGTGGTTTCTTTGGAGCTGGTTTTTATGGCATTGTAGGCAGTTAATGGAGACACAGGACATCCGAACCTGTCCTGGCGAGAAGCTTAGCACATCATGGTAAAGAAAATATTCTTGCTGTAGGTTTAATGTTCATTCTAGGTAGAATAATTACCGGATCAGCTTTCAGAATATGCAGGAATAGTTTGTGCAAGTATCTCTCAGATTTGGTGGAAGTGTTCCAGAGTTTGCGCAATTCTCCTCTCCTAGTTGGTGTCTGTCTCTTTGTGCTGGTGCAGGTATACTAGCTGATGCAAGTATTCTAGCTTTTCCTAGATAATCCAAAGGCCTGATTAGAACTTGTTATCTGAATCATATCTCCTAATTACAAAAATTTTTCTTTTTAATTAAAATTTAAAATTCTCTATCTAGCTAACAATAGTTATCTAATTAACGAAATAAATTGCCCTTTACAGATCCAGGACCCAACTAATGAAAAATTCTTTTCTTTTTGTTTTCTTTCTTTTTTAATTATTCTTATCAATATAAATCCAAAATCTGTAAAGCAATCTATTTGTACACTTTACTTTTACATAAATTTAACAAAAAAGTAATCTTAGTTTTCTCTTTTTTTAAAATCAAAATTAAAAACCAAATATAACTGTGGTATTAAAATATAATTCACACGCACATACATATATATTAGTACAAGCATTAAAAAAAACTTTTAATCAAGTTTTATAAATGAAATCCTAAATAAAAATCTATTTTATTTTCTTCACCCCTATAAAACTATAATTTTTGTAATGGTGTCTTAAACATCCATTACAACTGCCTCTCCGTCATCACAAAAAAAAAAAAAAAACCTTAGTTGACCTCCTCTGTCTACCACTAAACAGTTTTCTCTAAGTTTGTTCTCACTTAAAAAAAAAATCAAATCCGTCCGACTACCCTAACGAATACTATTTTAAATCATTTGTAAGTAACAAATTTTCAGGAATATACTGGCGATCTACTAAAATAACTATTTACAACAAAGTAATACAATTACGATAGCCACTATACATTTTGTTAAATAAAAATGAACAGAATTCAAAATATCAAAATGTAATATTGTTTATCACACACAT
Source organism: Epiperipatus broadwayi (assembly GCA_028023455.1). Classification (NCBI taxonomy): domain Eukaryota; kingdom Metazoa; phylum Onychophora; class Udeonychophora; order Euonychophora; family Peripatidae; genus Epiperipatus; species Epiperipatus broadwayi. The sequence continues at coordinate 544,840 of JAQFVV010012762.1, read as the reverse complement.
ATATAGTTGTAATTATATAATATTATTTACAAAATTCATTCAGGCTTATCACCTACGTCGAAATAAATTTTTATTCTCAACTCGTAGTCCAATTACAAATACTTTTTTTTTATAGCATCATGTCCGATCAATATCACTTTAGCTCGGTCAGGTGGTTACTTCTTATGGAGAGTTTGGTCAGTATGATCTAATTTTCTGAACCTGTCTACCGGTTCTCTTGTAACATTGCCAAAATCTACAGCCGTTAAAAATTCCGCCATTTCTTCTATCGATCGCCCATTATTACTTAACATCATTTGTTGTATGTCTGGTGGCATATTATGCCAGATAGTCCTTGTGACTTGATCGTCGGACAATGGAAATGCCGTTAATGCCTTGAGTCTCACTTGTCTATAAAAAAATTGCGTGTATGTTTCCCCACGGACGCTGGGATATCTTTCATGGGATATTTTATAGAGTATCCCATCCTGTCTGGCTTCACTCCAAAATGTTCTTAAAAGGGCATGCCTATATTCCTCAAATGTTCTTGGTTTGGTGAATAAAGTGTGCCGCCTCTAGTCTCGCTACTTGTCTATAAAAAATTGTGTGTATGTTTCCCCACGGATGCTGGGATATCTTTCATAGGATATTTTATAGAGTATCCCATCCTGTCTGGCTTCACTCCAAAATGTTCTTAAAAGGGCATGCCTATATTCCTCAAATGTTCTTGGTTTGGTGAATAAAGTGTGCCACCAGTCAGAGGTTGTTTCTCGAAGGTAGTTACTAGCGATTGTAACTTTATCCCTTTCCGGCCAGTCTTGGATACCAAACATGTTAGCTAAAGTTTCTAAATGTTTTAATGGGCTTTCTCCCACCTCCGCCTTGAATGTTTCTATTAGGAATTGTTTTTCTAAGAATCTACTGTAGGGCCCCTCCTGTCTTTTACTTCCTGACTTTCTATATTCATTTTCTGTTTCATACTGTTTGTCTTCAGTATAGAATGCTCAATGTTTATTCTCTATCCCAGCTAGCCTATAATCGAGTCATTTTATCATATCACTACACGTTTGTTGCACTTCTGTTTTCAAATTATCCTTACTTTCCTATATGCCTTGAAACATCTTTTCTAATTTTCTGACAACACCATCAACCCTCAGATCTATTTCTCTCTGAATTCCTCCTTCCTTTAACATCTCCAATTCTACTTGTGTTGTTTTATGTATGTCTATCCATTCTTTGCACATTCCTTCTACCTGCACCATCTTTGTTTCTAAACTACCTGTCCTAACACTATCTTGCTGTACCTCATCTTTTACTTCTTTCATCTCTTCTTTTACTATTTCACTTCCTGAACCTCCTTCTTCCTATCTTTCTCTATGACTTCTATAGCTGCCTGATTTTTGTCGACTTTCTTCCATATTTCCTGTCTCATTCCTTTCATTTCTGCTTTCAACTCCTCCAGTATTGTTTGTTGACTCCATTTTATTTCTATATTTTGTTTCGTTATATTTTGTTTCATTTCCAGCAACTCCTGTCGTATTTGTTTCAACTGAGCTTGCTGATTGTGTTTCATTTTTATAATCAACTTCATCATCATCTTCATCATCATCTGTGTCTCGCTCTCTTCTTTTTCTACTGTCTGGGGGTGTTTAAATGAAACTGGGCTCTCTTCCCAACCTGCCTCTCTATTGCTTTCTTCTTTAGCTTCCATTTTCAAAATAAACTTAGCTCCTTTAAATCTAATTTTTTTATTCCAAATTACCAACTGAACTTTTCTTTTAAATCTGTTTATTAACATTTTTTTTTTATTTAATCTTCAACCGCTAACTTTATTTTATTTTTACAAAGCAAACTTAAACTCTTTACTTTTTTTAAAAACTTTACGAACGTCGAACTAATTAATAAACTCTTATTGAATATCAAAACATTAAATACGGACAGATCTGAAACTATATGCATCTTTCCATCAACTTCTATTCTACCACTAACTTTATTTCACCTATTTTCACCTACCATTTCTGTTTATTTTTCCCAACCACCCGAACAAAACATCTCACGTAAAGTTTTAATATCGGCTCCCACATTTGGTTGCGCCAAAAATTACTATCCTATTTACTGGACAAAAGCTTTAGACTCGCATAAACTGATCGCCAGGGCACCACTTGTCTGAAATTTGGAACTAGACATTTATTTTTAAGAGGTTACAGGATATGCGAATCGAAGGCGCCGGACTAGCTCAATCAAGCAAATGAGAACTTATACGTTTTGTTCGGAAAATTGAAAAGATAGCAACAGAAAACAAAATCAACTAAGTAAATAAATAAATAATTTTATTAGTAGCAAGGTTAAGTAAACAGAAATCTAAATAATAATCTTTAAAGCCCACCTAAAATATGTACTACATATACATTCGTCAAAATTGAATTTAAATATTTATATGGCTTTGAGAGTGATTTTCTGTGCATGAAAGAGTGCAAAATACTGACCGTAGCAGAAGTATTCAGTGATCTCACGTAAGAAGGGGGTAGCTTCCTGCTTATAACCCATAGTTAGGAAAAGGCTGGATCTCCGTATTTGAGATTTATGCAAACTTATGTCAAAACAGAAGGAATGCGAAGGTGGCTTCCAAAACATTAATAATAATAAAAAGGGTGTTGAAAGTTATTACTTTCAATCGATTGACCTCCCTCTGAGTGAGACAGGCTAGGAGCTCACGATCTACCTACAGAAAGGGTTTAGACGATCGTACATGACCCTAATAAACGAATTGGAAGCTTTAAGAAATAAAACTAAAGACTATTATATTTTGTAATCGTCTATTACTAATAATTAAGGTCGCGACATAAGTACGGCTAATAAAAATGGGTCACAAGCTAAAATCCAATTAAATTAGTCTGTAATATCCAGACTGCGCTCTGTAACAACAAGGAATGTGAGATTAAAATAAGCTACTATCTTACTTACTAAGACTTAAATAGGATGGACAATAATAGGTTTGAAATTAGCACTCAATAAAAGAAAAAAAAATTATCAAGCACACAGAAAATGAATTACATAATATACAACTTAAAAAAAAACATTTATATTTAAAAAGGGAACAAATCTAAGATAACATTATTTAAATTGCAAAAATGTAAGGTACCTTAATAATTTATTTAAATGCTAGTGCACTAGACTTCTTAGGTTAGTCCGTTGCTCTGGATTCACTGACGGTAGGCTTGGGCGAGTTCGTTAGTGGTTTCTTTGGAGCTCGTTCTTATGGCATTGTAGGCAGTTAATGGAGACACAGGAAGTCCGAACCTGTCCTGGTGAGAAGCTTAGCACATCATGGTAAAGAAAATATTTTTGCTGTAGGTTTAATGTTCATTCTAGGTAGAATAATTACCGGATCAGCTTTCAGAATATGCAGGAATAGTTTGTGCATGTATCTCTCAGAGTTGGTGGAAGTGTCCCAGAGTTTGTGCAATTCTCCTCCCCTAGTTGGTGTCTGTCTCTTTGTGCTGGTGCAGGTATACTAGCTGATGCAAGTATTCTAGCTTTTCCTAGATAATACAAAGGCCTAATTAGAACTTGTTATCTGAATCATATCTCCTAATTACAAAACTTTTTCTTTTTAATTAAAATTTAAAATTCTCTATCTAGCTAACAATAGTTATCTAATTAACGAAATAAATTGCCCTTTACAGATCCAGGACCCAACTAATGAAAAATTCTTTTCTTTTTGTTTTCTTTCTTTTTTAATTATTCTTATCAATATAAATCCAAAATCTGTAAAGCAATCTATTTGTACACTTTACTTTTACACAAATTTAACAAAAAAGTAATCTTAGTTTTCTCTTTTTTTAAAATCAAAATTAAAAATCAAATATAACTGTGGTATTAAAATATAATTCACATGCACATACATATATATTAGTACAAGCATTAAAAAAACTTTTAATCAAGTTTTACAAATGAAATCCTAAATAAAAATCTATTTTATTTTCTTCACCCCTATAAAACTATAATTTTTGTAATGGTGTATTAAACATCCATTACAATATATATATATATATATATATATATATTGTAATGGATGTTTAATACACCATTACAAATAGTTAATTTAACTTTGGTCAGTCTTAAAATCCAATAAAGCCAAAATCCAATACACGTCCTGTAATTTCAAATAAGACGGAGAGAAAATTAATTTCTTTGTAAAAGCTAGATTACAATTTTCTATTTTGCCTAATCAAGTCATGAGATTTTAATACTTTTTATTCGTATAATTTTATGAGTTCTCCACATGGATTCTTAATTCGTTTCTATTCTCTACCCACTCAACATAAATTAGAAAATTATTGTAGTTGTCACTGGAGATCATATAGCTATGTAGGTTTTTGGGAAAAAAAAAAGTTTATATTTCTAAATAATATATCGGGAATTTATTTGCGTAACAATTATTACGCAAATAAATTCCCGATATATTATTTAGAAATATAAACTTTTTTTTTCCCCAAAAACCTACATAGCTATATGATCTCCAATGACAACTACAATAATTTTCTAATTTATGTTGAGTGGGTAGAGAATAGAAACGAATTAAGAATCCATGTAGAGAACTCATAAAATTATACGAATAAAAAGTATTAAAATCTCATGAATTGATTAGGGAAAATAGAAAATTGTAATCTAGCTTTTACAAAGAAATTAATTTTCTCTTCGTTCTCCACATATAATACTCTCCATAGTTGTTATTATTTTAATCTTAAATATTAATGTTTAGGTCCCCATCCTATCTTCCAATTCAAGTCTTTTTAAGGCTATACAACGTGCACATATAGAACTGGAACATACCGGTTCTTAACTCAACCACTCTGTACTCTCTAACACTCTAATAATAGTACTCTCATTCTTTAAAGTCGTAGAATTATAAATGTTCTGGTTGTCAAGCTCTTATTCTCAGGGTCATGACTTTTGGTGAAGTGCAACACTCAATTATTTTTCAATTCATTACCGACCGTTGGACACTACCCCAGCAAGTACAAATGGGATAGACACACTGTTATTTAAAGTTAATGTCTACTTTCACTAACGCTAATAGTAGGACTTTTAATAATAATGATAAATATATTTTAACTACGTACGTAATAAAACAATTATTATAATAAATGTTGAATATTGTTTAATCAACCAGGAAAACATCCAAATATCAAGAATAAAGAAGGGATTTTATGTTCAATCGTAATGTTAGTCGGAATGCAATTAAATGAACAATTAAATATTATTTTTATAATTAAACCATTCTCTCCTCCGTTTGCCAAGTACTTATCAATAGTTTTAACATATCTGCCATTAATTCAGCTCTTCAAATCACAACAAGTTAAAATGTATTATTTTACATTAGTAAAATTAAGAAACATATTTTATGGGCATCTGTACTAGAAATATGAGTTATTTCGATTAATTCTTTCATGTTATACTTAGAATATTAATGACTATAATAAATTTATAACTATTGTAATTCTATCAATATTATGAAAGTGCCATTTTAATATTGTGTACCTCTGGACACCCAAAAAAACATTAAGACACCTGACACAAATTTATTAACAACTATATATAAAAAAAAGAAAAACTACACTTCAAGTTAATATTGTAGCGATCAAAAATTAAGGAAAATACAATTAAAATTATTCACAATGGGGATCTGCACTTGCTACAACGATAGATTGTATAAACTAAAGGAAACACATACATAACCTCTCACAGTAATACCCTTTATTACAAATAGTTTTGGGACTAATCAATATTCTACAATATAGCAATTTAATGTTCTTTTGACCCCTAACACATCTTCGAAGGTTTATTTGGTTATATTTGAAGTAGTGCTTCAGTAACATTATGTAAAATCGCATTATTGTTAACTGTATTAATTAGCTTAAAGTCCACACAAATTCAATGTAATATTGTATTCAGTTTATTGACATTTATATTTTCAAATACAAAAGTCTTGTTATTTAAGAAACCCATATCTTAAATGCAATAAAAATTACTTAACTTTTTACTTTTTACGTTTATGTGCATTTACCTACTATTATACCCATAACTTAGTATTCAAATTCCATTCAACAAATGCACACATACGCGTATCTATTGCTGTAGCCCAACAACAGTTTACAATTTTTTCTTACCAGTCCAGCGATGACTTGCTTCTGCATGCACCTGATATGATGCTTACTGCTTGCCAGGATTCAATTTTACGAATATAAAATTTTGAATAAAGCTCGGTTCTCACTCAAGCTAAAGCAAAGCTTCGCTACTCAGTACATCAATTTATGAATAAGATATAATATTTAGTCCCCAAACAAGTAAGTATTTTTTACTAGTATGCAATGAACTAACAAGCAATAAACACGAAATTATTATACATTCCTGGGTAATGATAAAAATGTTGCTTTCGTAAGAGAGAATAAGTTATTAATAATACTAGCATTGACCTAAGAGTTTACCTTCGTTCTGAGGCTAAATTATATGAGGAACTCATCTCTGCACATATATAAGAGGCATGCTAAGAACACCACAAACTACAACAATAAATATTTCTCATACGGAGCAATAAAACAATATGGGAGCTGGGACCAAGTACTCGATCATAGATAAAATTATTTATCGTAAGAGAGCTATGCTCCATTTCATTCCTTTGAGGTGGTTAAACTACTCTCACCTCAACAAAGAGATCATTTGCACTCTCAAATAGCATAAAAGACGGTATTATATTACTGATGCAAGAACCGATTAGTCTATTAAGACTATGAATAAATTTTACTTAAAATAATTTTCTAGGCTAAGAAATAGGCATCATTTCATTTTAAATACGCATTTTAAATCCGAGCATAGCAATAAAATATGAAATATGAAAATATTAATTTAAATTATTAGCATAACCATATCTTATAAATCCTTTCACACATCATACTCCCCTAGCATTTGTAATACAAATATATATATATATATATGTATATATATATATATATATATTTGTATATATATATATATTTGTTATATATATATATATATATATATATAATAAATAAAGTTTGATATCTGTATTCGTTTCACTATATATGTAATATACAAATCAATATATATATATATATCAAAATACAGTACAATTTATATAAATTATATTCTTTTATAAGTACTTTCGACTATACACTTTATAGTCTTTATCAACTATATAACGTTGAATAATCAAAATGAGACAACCCTTAACAATACCCATAATTCAATTCAGATTTCCCACAATTCTGTTATCTTAACATTTGATGACTGGCGATTCATTAACATTTGACGATTTCTTGAAATCAACATAGCCTCTTTTATTTTACGTTTATTATGACAACGTTCAATTTGAATGATTTTCATATTTTTATAATCAAATTTAAATCCATATTGACAAGATTTATTATGATCAAATATAACAGATGATGAAGGTTTATTTACATCTGTTCCATATTGATTCTCTTTTTGAATTCTATTATATAAAAGCATATGTTCTTTTATTCTCTTCTCAAATGTACACTTAGATTCACCAATGTATTGTACGCCGCATCCACATATCAATCTATATATAATAGAATTTTGATTAAACTTTGAATTTTGAATTTTAGAATTATTAAGCAATCTATTTATGTTATTTGTAGAGAAAAAAGCAATATGACACAAACCATTATAAATTTTCCTAATAAACATGACCTGCTCATCTGATATAAATGGCATTGAAATCCATTTCATTTTGATATTTTTATTTTTAATTTTATTATAGTGTTGATTTCTTCTAAATCCTTTAATAATATTAGCAATAGCATTTTTATAATAACCAATTTTCAATAAGTCATTAACAAATAAATGTACATTTTTAATTTTATCACTAGAATATTTGCATAATTTTTCATTTCGAAATAAGAATGATTTCCATCCAGACAGCTTATGACACATAGGTACATGTGATTCATATGGAATAAAACCTCTAGTTTCAATTATATGCTTTTATATAATAGAATTCAAAAAGAGAATCAATATGGAACAGATGTAAATAAACCTTCATCATCTGTTATATTTGATCATAATAAATCTTGTCAATATGGATTTAAATTTGATTATAAAAATATGAAAATCATTCAAATTGAACGTTGTCATAATAAACATAAAATAAAAGAGGCTATGTTGATTTCAAGAAATCGTCAAATGTTAATGAATCGCCAGTCATTAAATGTTAAGATAACAGAATTGTGGGAAATCTGAATTGAATTATGGGTATTGTTAAGGGTTGTCTCGTTTTGATTATTCAACGTTATATAGTTGATAAAGACTATAAAGTGTATAGTAAAGTACTTTTAAAAGAATATAATTTATATAAATTATACTGTATTTTGATATATATATTGATTTGTATATTATATATATATATATATATACATACACGGGTTTAAGCAATTCTTTTGTAAACCAAATTATTTGTAAACTTTAACTGAGATTGGATAAGGGGTCATAACTCTTTTTTTTTAACTTTTAACTTTTAACTAACATATTAACAAATACAATATAATGCAATAATAAATATAAGAATTATAAACATTTTACACATTATCTCTTTCTAGGTCCACTGGGGATGCTCGCAATTATCCTCCCGCGAAGTGTAACGACGAAAAGACATATATCATATTTAAATGACAAAATATAAAATAAAATGCATACATGGCCATGGTAGAATATCATTGTAGCTATCCAAAATATTAGTGTTTATTTGGTGCAACAACGAAGTTAAAATACTCTTAATATAGTAGCTACTTTAAGATTTGAACTTCCATAATATAGCACATTAATTCACATAATTATTATATTATTTATTTCCTAAGAAATTTTTCCTATACCAATTCAAATTTTATTTCAAAATTACATTTATCCAAGATGTTTATAATAATGTTTTAAATTCCTTTACATAAAATTCCTACACAAGTTATAAAAAATGAAAATATCTCATAAGATCAGATGTTCATTATATTTACGTTAGTAATAATTTAAAGAAGTTTGTATTTAAACTTCTTTCTTCATCATATTTATTAAAAATAATCGTTTTGACTAGAGTTTTCAAAGTTAATTTTTATACTTATTCTCTCATGAGAACTGAAAGGTTTAACTCGGAGAATCATAATTACAGTAAGTACAAGTTATTATTTTAACTATATTATGTCTTTAATCCAACATGAAGTATAGATCAGATTGGCATTTATTATTATTATTACTCTTTTAGCTTTTTATTCTTTTGTAATCCATTTCTTCCAGTATTACAATTTAAATATTTGAAATAGTATAAAATATTATGAAAGTTTGTAATAAATTAGATATTCAAATACTAGAACTGACTTATCTCATCCATCCGAATTTACTTATTAAATTATCTAATAAAAGACAGGTCACAAGCTTCCAAATTGGATGCGTTGACTTTAGCATGGTGGATTGATTTTCTTGTAGATTGATAAAATTTTTGTCACCAATTCACTTATTAAAGGAGATAACTGTACATATGAACCTTCTAGCACTTTATTAATAAAATATACAATATATACTTTTTAAAGAAAAACCAATAACTTTAGTCATACGATAGATTGAAACGGAATTTACTTTTGAATACTTCCAAATTTTAAATAGATCTTGCTGATTTCTTCTAATAATGTCAAGCAATGTCTTATGTTTCACATCAGAAATAAAATTAGGCTTTACATCCAATGTTTTATAATATTTAATATAGCAGCAATTCGGAAATATTATTAACAACTTACAATTTAAAAAAAAAAATTCCTATCGACATTCCATTTTAACCTTTAAACCGCTAATTATATTATTGGTTGTATGAGGTAAAAATCAAATCTTTTAATTGGCCAACTCACAAACTGAAGACAAAGCCTATTGTTAAAACATATTCGACTATAATATTAAATTCAACTCAGATATGTTTATAAAAAGTATATTACTAATTTTTCAGGTTATGAAAGTGAACAAAAGTTCTTTCAAAAATAAATTGCTATTTATTTATTATAAAATATTCAATTTCGGCAAATTTAAAAGCGAATGTATAAACAAAAAAATGCTGACGTAAATGCTTTTTTTTTTCAATTTTACATTATGAAAAAGTAAAAATTTCTTTTTGCTAAATCTTAAATATTTTTACTAAAATCTTCAATATTTTTCTAAAATAATTTTGTTTTTTTAGTATATTGTATTAAAAATTATTTTAATTTCTCAAATTATATTTTAATTATATTATAATCACATTTGAAATGAAAATCTCAGTGTTTTTCTTTATTTTCTTTGATCAGGCGGTTTCTTTGTTCTTTCCAGCCAATCAGAATATCTTTTTTGGCTGAGAGCTGGCTGACAGTCAATCACCGACAAGCTTCTTTCTTTGTTTAGCTTTAAATGTGGTTTTATTGGTTTTTTACTTGTAAAATAATTCAGAAGAGGGCACCATCTTACAGAACTTTTAAAAACCTAATCAATACCTGTCAAATGAATATCCTAGTATTAAAAATAACGGAATTAGAGTGATGTCAACTGTTAACAAGAGGCCTCATAAGTGGCGGGAAAAGGGTTCATTTTAATAGTCTTTAAACAATATCTTCTACCATTCTTTAAATGACCATATCTTATTCATATATTTTACATCCATCATTCAAGACGTTAAGACAATAAAACAAAATAAAATGACTGCTAATATTAATAATACAATAACAAAATTTAATTTTATGCCAATTAACTATAAACGCCTTATAATAAAATATACACCTAGGTCTCGTTTTATGTGGATTTATTGAATGCGATTTTGAAATTATGCAATTCATGTTTCTTCTTAATATCTTTGTATAGGGTTTTCTTTTATGCATAAAAATTATTAGATCAGAAGTTGACCTCCGATAATGTGATATTACTTTAAATATTATAAATTTAGTGCACTCATGTCATATTTAAAGTAATAATGCATTATCGAAGTTCAACTTCAATCTAATAATTTCAATATTTTCAGCGCTTTATAATAGTATTGTAATAAATTTTATGCAATAAAGAAGTTCTTAATTCACTTAAAATCAGGATTTTCTCATTTTATATACACACAATATATTTTACAGTGCTATAATATAAATCTGTTTAAACGTTGTACATGAAAAATACTATATATGTTGTTGTAATTATAAATTTTATTAAACGCACATTATTATATCATGCTTTATTTTTGCTTTTTTTTAAAAAAAGAGTACCTAATAAATTAATCATTTAGTGTCCACAAGTAATAAATTTTACAAGACTATAATATAAATCTGTTCAAACATTATAGATGAAAAATATTATGTATATTGTTTTTGCATTTTAAATCACATTCTATTTTTTCTATTTATAAAAAGAGTACGTAATCAATTAATCATTTAGTATCCACAAGTTTATTTTTAAAAAAGTGAAAAACAGTGGTGGGCACAATTAAATTTGACAATTAAAATCTGATTTTTAATTGTAATTAACAATTTAAAAATTACATAACATGATCTGAAATTAAGGTGATGTGAAACGATGAAATTTGATTTTAAATGGAATTGAAAATTAAAAAAATAAAGACAAAAATAAGAATTTAATTTTTAATTGTTAATTTTAATTAAATTTTGCCCAACAGTGGTGAGTCAGTGTCGGTGTCTTTTTATTATCGTAAGTTTGAGTTCTTATTTTTATTTTAAATGTTTAGTTTACTCTAACAGAAAAAAAAACACCCAACAAAATGAATTTCTTTGTAAACAAAAATTTCAATGTTAGATCACTTAGCAAAATGGGAAGGATCAACAGCCATTGGAAAATGTTTTAGTTGAATTTCCTCTTGACTTCCTTTAAGGAGAAGCTACAGTACCTCACATCATGTCACATCATGACAAATCTGATGTCTCAAATAGCGATAATGATTAAATACCGTACATGTATAAAAAATGTAAATTACGCATAAAAAATACATTGTTTTGAATAAAATTAAATACTGTAGTCAATAAAAAAAGGAAAAAAAAAGTTTGTCTCGTATCAATTTTTTTCAAATTTGAAATTTTTTATTAGTCATATTTTAATTTCTTATTTTTTATGCAAATTTTAAAGTAATTTTACTTATTGCTTTGCTTTTATGTGTTTTTTGAAAAATTACAGTACGTATCCCCCATTTTTCAATGTAAGTTAAGTCTATTTTTGTCCGATTTTTTTTTTGTGCGTGTTTTCTCATGAACCTACCTACTGCATAAAATGAGACCCAGGTATATGTTATAATTCAAATGAACATTCAATAACTTATTTATCTTTATATGCATTTAATCAATATTTTAAACTTATTTATTATAATAAAAAATAATTAAAACATTACATAATTTATGTGTTGATTTTATTGATAACATAATGTAATATTCATGTATAACTATTACATTATTATATTTTTAACTATAATGTGTTAAGAATAAATTACTTTCTAATTCTAAATTAAATAAGCTTGACTGCTAAGCAAGTTATTTAAATGTACTTATGTGGATCAGTTTTAAACAGTACAATAATAACTATAATTCAGTTATAAAGGTTACAAATTGATTAATCATCACTATAATACTAATAACATGTCTTTCACAGAAAATAAATTATGCAATTTTTTTAAAACTTGTAAAGAATTTATAAGTCAGAAGTTATTGTTTTTATATATATTTTTATTATATATATATATATTATATATATATATATATATATATATATATATATATATATATATATATATATATATATATATATATATATATATATATATATATATATATATATATATATATATATATATATATTGGAACAATATGGCAAATAAAGTGCCACAAGTTAGGTGACTTTTGTAACAGTACATAAAATATGTGTTAGTAAGAGAGAATCTGAAAAACAATGTACCACAATTGGAAAAACATTTATAACCATATGTCACATTAGGATGGAATAAGGAAGGAGATGGAAAATCATGTGCATCCACAAATAAATAAAATATAAAATTAAATAATAAATAAATGAGCATGAAAATTCATGACAGACCAAAATATAAGTTCACCAGCTTTACACAAAAGCAAAAATAATCATTCATCATCATGAATAATCAACAATAATAATAAAGCAATAGTTAATCATTTGACTGAATTTGAATGTTTCATTAAACAACACACTAATTATTTAGCCACTGCCAATCCCTAGGTAAGAATACAGACATTAATTATCTGCATAGCCCTTGTTAAGTTATACTGTAGCAAAACTACAATCAAGTCAAATAATGCTAAGATATTAAAAACATCCTGAACGTCAACAATAAACTGGTCATTTAGTTCCATTAATGTGGTGACCAATTATAAATATAAATTCTAATAATAATAAATAAAATGAAATGTAATGCATAAACTTTTAAGGATATCCATTTTGTTCCAAACACGGACATCATCATGTGGATGTCCATAACAATAAGCATAAAATGCTACTCTTTATAACTGTTATGCACATATCTAGCTTAGGAAACAAGATCTTTATAAACTATTACTTCAAACAAAAGATTAATAAATAAATAAGGCAGATTATTATAAATCATTTTAAATCATTCCTAGGTTTACTTCTCCAATATTTAAATGATTTTATTTGGATTAATTTACATAATCCTAAAATGATAAGTTGCCATAAAGTAAAGTCACACACTATAATTTGTAAATCAGTAATTGGAAGGAATAAAGACAAAAAATATTTTTAAAACAAAATTTAAAAACTAATTGATTAACAATAATTAAAAAATCACATGAGAATAAATTTTTTAACATTCATTTCATCAAAATATATATTTACATACAAATTATAATCAGTCAGTTGATTCATATTAATAAATTAACTTTTACCTAATTAAGTTATTTCTTCAAAGTAATTATGAGTTGAAAATTAACATTTCCAAAATCAAAGATTACAATCTTTATTTTACCTTAATTAACCTGTTATCTTTTTTTCAGAAGGGGAAAATAATGTTGCAAAAAGTTTAACCATAATTAAGGGTATTAAAATAGCTCTCATCGCTCTCAAAAACATTGAATAGATTAAAAAAAGTTTCCCAATTTGAAAAAAAAAATGAAACTATTTAAAATTTTCCATTATTACAAACATTATTAATTTTATATAACAAAAAATCTTTTTTTAATATTAATAAAAATACAATGTGCACACAGAAAAATATTTTGAACAATTTTTATTTTTTTTTCTGTGGAGTTATTCCCAAATATAATTTTCAGTTTTTCCAATTGAATCTTCCTTTTGAAGACTTCTATACATAATCAGGAAAAATTTGTTTTTTTTCTTGTGTAAAGTATTTCATTTTCAGGCTAACAACATCAACATTTTATCTATTTTTTTAATAATTATACATGGTAAGACTTACACAAACAGTGTCTCATGTTCTTAGTTGCAGACATGATTACAGATTACTTTAAAGGTAATTTCTTCTCTATCTTTTGATTCCAGTAAAGGGATGTTATATGTGAAAAGATGATATCTAGCTTTTAGCTAAATTTAGCAAGTGATTTTCATTGCACAAACTATTTTTATGATTAAAGTCTTAGGATGCTAAAACTATGTTTAAAACTTCTGTTTTGTTGCACAAGAGCTTAGTTAAAATTTGTGTTTGTTTTGTCCCACATCATCTCAATTAAGATTTAACTGCTCTCTCTCTTCAACAGCTAGGATAAAAAATAATTTCTCCTACTGTCTTTTTCAGCAGTTCTATAAAGACTTGATCATTCTCTTCAACAATTATGTGAGGAATATTTTATTTTTACGATAAACTTGGATGTTCTGAATTTATTTACACCACCATTATTTTTCTGTACCAATATTGTCTACAATCCATTCATGATTTATCTCTAACCTAATAATTTTTATAATGACCAATTTCATTTTAATACACTTGTTCAGATAATTGTCTCCTTAATCAAATACATGAAAAACAAATCCAAAACTTAAATTATAATCATAAAATTATTGACATTATTTTGTAATTAAAAAAAATATAATGTAAAAGGAAAAACAATATAATCAATTAATTACAATGATTTGATGTTTTGAAAAAAGATAAAGAGAAAGAAACAACAACACTGACTAATTAAAATTAAAATTTATAAACATTAAAATTATTATTATTTTTTAAAAAAATAGTCTTAAACAAAAGATTTTATCCCTCTTAAATTGTTAAAATTATTATTTATAACACAATTTATAAAATGAAAAAGATAATTTCACTTAGTGCATTTTATACTTTAATTTAAAACTAATAATTAATTATAATTACTGAATAGAGAGAGGGACAGAAAAGAAAGAGAAAATCTTTACATTTTTATAGTTTTTGTTCTTTTATACAATCATTTATCACTGATTAATATATTCCATATTAAAATTATATTATTATTTAAGAAGTTTAAGGTTTGAGAATTTTTATATTGTCCATTTGGGATTTAAAAGAATTAAATATGTAGTTTAATAAAGACCAATTATAAAAATATGGATAGAAAACTTAAATATTATATTCCCATTACTTAAATATTTATGTCTGAAAAATATGCTGCCAACAATATAATTATTTTCAATGCCACTATGCTACCAATTGGTTACCTTACCCTGATGTTATATGGGAAATGAAATTTACTAGAACACTTTTCCTGCAATTTTAGTTTGATTCAAACAATTTGATGTTACTACAACAAAAAAATTATGTTAGTCATGCTTAGCTTTGCATTATTAACATTACCACATACATACATACTGAAATGTAAAGTCAAAATATTATATCTGCTTTGTTACATATGTTTTATTTCAGGAAATGGGAATGACTATTGACATAATATTTGCATGCCCCTTGCTATTATAATAATAAAAAAAATCTTCATCACAAAACACAGGTGTGCAATTCCCAAAGGGCACCAGAAAAAAAATCTCCCTTTAATCATAACCAATTAACTACCCATAGGGCATATTAAAATAATGCAAGGAATGTTTGGACAACTAGAATACTTTGCTTATTTACTTCATGAGACTAAGAGACTCCATACTGATGACATGATTTTCAGCCTCATTGATAACACTATTCTACTGATAGAAATCCTTTCTTTTTTGAGGGTCTTATTTGAAAAAAGTTTAAACCTTGGTAGGTGCAGAGCTGAGATAAAATTTTGTGGTTTCATTAACACACCACATCCCTATATCTATAACAAAATCACATATTCTTTATCACCATTGAATGCAACAATATCATATTTTATAATATTTACCACCAATTTTTTCAAAGTTTATTTTTTCCCCTCAATTTGCATTTCATTGTTTTACTTTTATTTTTTCTTGGTCAGAAGCATAACTATAGCTGATTTGGGAGATGGATGCTCTTCATAATTCTATCCTAATAATTCTATGTTAAGAGGTGATTGACTTCTTGTTCATGTAAGTACCTGTATTTTTCACAGATGATGAAGGACCATATTATAGGTAAATGTTTTATTGGTGAAGGTTTGACGCAGTTTCAGATCTTTCTAATTATTTGTTTTTTAGTAGGACTATTATTGCGACCAGATGACATTTCTTTCTTTTTTCATTGTGGCATTTCACTTACCATATTAGTTGTTAGTTACACAAGAACTATTGTCTACTCTCTATACTGATAAGTATAAATCCTCCCTCTTTTTCAGTATAAGCAGGTTTGCTGTTGTCAAATTCATTTAACAGTTCAACCAACTCAATTGTATGTCCAATTGTAGCAAATAACAATTTCACAATATGGTATGGGAAGGTGTGTCTTAATATTCCTATTTGTAATTATGAGATGATCTGCATTGTATCCTGTGACTTTTGTCACTTGCCTTTAACAAATGGAGGGTAGGACTTAGCAGGAAGAAACTTCTCTTGGGATACATTAAACATAACTGTTTCTCATATTCATCACTACAGTAACACTTCATGTATACTTGCTTAATTTCAATAAAATTATGAAGACATATAAATAATGAATCCAACCATTCATAGAATGCACCTTGAAGTTGGAAACAATCTACTTCTAGATTTGACTCTTTAGTCATGAAATTTGTATTGAAATATCTGTCCAGACTGTCAACAAATTCAATGGGTGATTCATTAGCATTTTATTTTCTCTTCAATTTTCAGCCTCAACTTTGTTCAATGAGGACATATGGATTTCTTTTACTTTGACCACCTTGTAAATGGTGGTTCTCCAAGTTTTTTTGACTTTTTCTCTGAATATATATATATATATATATATAATCTCTGTCTTACAGAAATATAATTTAATTAGCCAGTTTGCCTATTTTCTCTTGTACATATTTGAAGTTTCTTTGGCTTTTATTATTCACAGATTCTATAGCCTTCTGCACTTGCCTTATTTATTATTCATTACTGCATGAATCAGTTTTATTTTCAGATCTTGATCATCTTTCTTTTGTCTCATTTGAGATAATTGTTTTTAATTTATTGGATTCAGTCTGCTATTTCATTAGCCATATTTTTACTGATTTGATACATTTTTTGTTACAGAGCTAACTTCTTTTTTCTCAATATTTCTTCTGTTATTTTTCTACTTTCTGCTTCTTTTTTATTCTTTTTATAATCATCTTTTATTTGTTTACTATCCTTTCTCTTTGTTTTTATATATTTTAATCAGTTATTCTTTTTGTTTATTATTATCTTTCTTTGTGGTTTCTCTTATTATCATCTTCTCTTTGTTTCCCTCTTGTTTATTATCTTGTTTAAACATTTCTAATAATTTGGATAAATATAATCATTTATTATGTCTGGCTTTCTTCTTTTGGTTGCCAATCACGTTGTTTTGGATTATGATCAACCATCCTTTTCACTTTTCCTAATATCAGCATAGGTGTTTTTATTATAGACTTTTATTGTTCCAGAAAATCTGTATTAAATTATTTTTACAAACTAAATACAAATAAGGTCATTTAAAAATAAACTAAGCTTAACAAAATATCCCATTTCTATGCATCCACAATTCACCTTCTCTAACTCTACTAATAAATTAGTAATATTATTATTACTCCTAATTGCATTTCTTTAAGTCCTATTGTCTCAACACCTGGCTTTATTTGCTTGTTTATTCCCTCTGTTTATTATCAATTCTATCAAGTCCATGTGTTTGTGACATACTTTCATTTCCCTTGTATTTTTATTGTAAAAACATATGCATGTACAAAAACAGGTTCATAACAATAACCATTTGTCAAAATCTTTGTTAAAAACATGCTGAGAATCTGACAGCAAAAAATAAATAGTAACCTACAATCCAAGATAGATACATAATCTGCTCACTTGATTATAACTATGCAAAACAACATGAAAAAACAAAAGGCCATCTAATTTTGAAACTATAAAGTACATACAATCCAAAATTAAAATAATAATGTAAAATATTTGCAAAGCACACTTCATTTGAGTCTTCAGAACTCAAATATACAGAACTATATTTTACTCATTTTCTTGGAGACTTAGAGACTGTGGATCATGGCATAACTATGTTAGCTGGATAGTGATAAATAATTAAATGTAAAAAAAATGAATGTGGATTGAAGAACTGCTTGAGAAAGAACACTCCAAGGGGCTTCATGCAAAAATTTCAACCTCAAGTCAAGCATAGAACCCTCCATCCATAATGAAAACTGATAGTACAGCTAAGCTGCAAAATCTCTTAATCAAAAATTAAATCCAATAATCAAAATAATTATTTGATTTTCTGTTCAACTTTGAATGTAAACTTTAAAAAAAAAACATTAATTGTTCTATTACTTAATTTATAATAAAATTATAACAATTATGTTTAACATTCTTGTCACATTTCACAATAATATGATTCAAATTAAGTGTGCACCAAAATACACATTTTTTTTTTATTTTCAGGATATATTTCTGAGATTCAAGTTATATGCTCACTAACCATCAAAATTTGACCATCATAGAGCCAACAGTTTGGTTGCTTGTTGTTACATTATGAAAAATAGTGGTTCCACAAGTGATGTGACATATCTAACTGTATAAAAAACAGGGTTGAATAAGAGAAAAATTTGAAGTTACAATTTTATACAATTGGGAAACAATTTTGTAATACTGCACCACATTAAGGCTGAATTATGAAATAGGAAACCATGATCATTTACAAATAAGCAAAATATAAAATTAAATATCAAAAGTATGTGAATGAGATATCAGCACATAACTAATTATAAATTCATCATAATTCCCCAAAAGCAATAATACAAATTTTTCTTCCTGAATGATCAATAAAAATAAACCAATGATCAATCTTGTTACTGGATTTAAGTGGTCTTTTTTAAACCAGGCTAAATATTTAGCCACTGCCAAACCTAGGTCAGAAATACAAACAATATTTGTGTTGATAAACATACTTAGGTCCTATTTCATCAAAATACAACAATAAATGAAATATGCTAAATTGTTGAAAATATTGCGAAGATCTTTTTTTTTTTTTTTTTGGTGACATAGTGTCATAAATGTATTGGCCAACTATAATTCTAATTTTTGATAATAAATAAAATGAAAAGAAGTGCACGGATATTATAAAATATTCCATTTGCACCATGCAGGATCATTCTATCTATGTATTCATAGCACTAAACATGAACTGGCACTTTATATAATTGCTATGCGCAAATCTAGCTCAGAAAGCAAAAATTCTATGAACTATTACTGTGATAAAGGGATTACTAAATATATAAAGCAAATTATTATAAATAATTTTAATTAATTCCTAGGTTTATCCTACTATAATTAAATTTTCTTATTGGGATGATTTAAAAAATTTACAATACTTAACTATCGTAAAATAAAGTTACACACTGCAATTTATAAAACAAGACTTGGAAGATAAAGACCAAAAATATATTTTTAAAACAATTGTTTAATAACTACTTGATTAACTATAAATGAAAAATAACAAGACAGTATGAAATTTTAATCGTTCATTTCTTCAAAAATATATTGATATAAAATTATTATTAAACAGTTGATTTACATTCATAAATTATCTTTTACCTGACTAAGCTATTTCTTTTTTTTTCTTTTTAAGTGTCATAGCATTGGCCGGGATGCAAACCCGCAACCCAGGAAACTGCCTGCAAGTGCAAGCAGTCATGCTCACCTCTCGACCACCAATGCAAGACAACAAGTTATTTCTTTATTTTTTTTTAAGTAATTAAGAATTGGAAAGCAACATTTTCGAAGTAGAATATAATCTTTGACTTAGTTTAATTAACTTTTGTCAAGATTTAGGAGTGAAAAATAATGTTTCACACAAAAAAATTAGGTTTAACAAAAATAAAATTTTCTAACAAATAAAACTCATAATTATTAAGAGAAAAATGAAATGAATTTAAAAAAAAAAACATGTTTCAAAATTTAAAAGCATTACCTTGATGAAATTATTTAAAATTATCATTATTTGCAAAAAAAATTGTTTTTGTAATATTAATAAAAAATATAGTGTGCCCACACAAAAAATTACTTTAACTATGTTTTTTATGGTGTCCTTCCCAATTGTCATTTCCAGTTTTTTTCCACTTCAGTTTTCTTATCGAAATTTTTTACATATTAATATGATTAATTTGTATTTTCTGAAGTACAGTATATATTTTCTAGGTTACAACATCAAAATGTTAATCATTTTGTTTTGGTAAATTTTCTGGGTGAGACTAACACAGACAGAAACTCATTTTCTTGGTTGCAGACAAGGTTTGAAATTACTTTAGAGGTAATATTTACAGCTTTATATTTTTTATTTCAATAAAGGCAGGTTTCATAGTGGAAAATAACATATAGTTTTTATCTGCATTTAGCACATGGTTTTCATTGTGCAAATCAATTTTATGACTAAACTCATAGGACACTAAGTACTTATTTAAATCTTCTTCTATACTATGCAATAGCTTACTAAAAATTTCGGCTACTTTTTTTATTAGCAGCTGGGATTATGATGTGACTATGTTCTTTTCAATAGCTAAGTGAAAAAAATTTCTCTCATGTCTTTTTATGGAGCTGTATTAAAACTTGACTATTCTCTTCAACAACTAGGTACAATTCCAACATCCCAAGCCAGTTGAAAACTCATTTTTTATTCATAGTATAGAAAAAATTAAAGAGACAAAACTCTTGCAAAAACACTCATTTTTCAAGAGACATGGAAGCTATATCAGACTCTCCAATAAAGTTAACAAAGAACTTAACCACTAAATACCTAACCCTGTTTTAACTCAATAATGTTAGTTCCATAACTCATCTAATATTGTAATTTTTCATTATCCATATTTGTAATGTATCACCCATATTTATATCCATTTCATAAAGAGTATAACACATGTATTAATTAGTTTAATAAATGGTTTGAGATACAACTAGGTAAAGTAGTTTCACCATATCAGACATTTGGATCTTTTGACTTATTTACATCCCCATTATGTTTTTCTAGAACCATCATGCCTAGAATTCAATTATAATCTGTCTCTAACCTTATCATTTTTATAAGAGCCAATTAGATTTTTTTTCAATACAATTGTTCCACTATTTATATACAATAATCTTAGACATTGAAAAACAAATCAAGTACATAAATTAACATCATACATTTCTTTACATTACTTTCTAATTAAACATCTTTTTTTGCGAAAGGAAAAACAATATAATCAATTAATTACTCAAATTTGATTTTTTTTTTTGCATTGAACAGAAAAGAAAAAAAGACAACTCTGACTAATTAAAAATAAAATGTAGGAAAAACTGTTAAAATCATTATTTTTTTTATTTTTAAAAATAATCTTTAACATAATAATTATCTTTTTTAAAAGGTTAAAATTAATATTAATGATATATTTACCAAAGAGGAAACTATTTTTCTCTTAGCATATTTTATACTTTAAATTACAACTACTAATTAATTATGACTAATGAAGAAAAAGAGAGAGTAAAAAATGATTACATTTTTTTATAGTTTTCTCTACGTTCTACAATAATTTATAACTTATTAAAATATTTCGATATTAACATTATATTAATATTTAACAAATTTAAAGTTTAAGAATTTTCATAGTATCAATTTGGGGCTTGTGAAGACCTATTATAAAAATATTCATGGAAAATTAAATATTATTTTCCCATTACTTAAAGAATAATATACTTAAACCTGAAGAACATTGTGCCAACTATCCATCTACTTTTAGTGCTGCAATGTAGCCAACTGGCAGATCTGACACTCAAACTTCTTACTGATCTTTCGAGCAATAAAGCACAATGCATTTTTCTTTTATTCATTTAATGTTAGAGTCGTTTAAACAGTAAAATTATCATTATTCCTATTATTAATTTATTAGTTGTTTACATTACTGATGCCATTTTTTACAACAATTGCACAATATTGCCAAAGTATACATTTTGAAGATGAATAGAATTAAAAACAATAATAAAACTATTATGACAAACACTTAAACTGTAATGTAAAAATTCATTTTTAACTAAAATAATTATATATCAAAATAAAATTCTTACCATTGTTTGAATAACTAAGTTGACAATAAAAATTTAGCGGCTCTTTAATTTTCTACTGTATTTATACGTTTCTGAAAGTGTTAAATGAGGAAGGAATTGCTATGTTAATAGGTCTTAACTAGGTTACATTGAGCTGTATTGCTTCTAGGTAAATAAAACAATAAGAAAATTAATGGCTTTTGGCTATCATAACTAAAAAATGTTATTCTATAATTTGCCAAACATTTTTACCTGAGGATATAATAATGTGGTAATTAGATGCAATGGGTTTGTTTGCATCTAGCTAAATTAAGCATGTTGCTGGCTGTCAGAGCTGCTGCTATTGTTGTTGTTATTATTATTATTATTATTATTATTATTATTATTATTATTATTATTATTATTATTATTATTATTATTATTATTATTATTATTATTATTATTATTATTATTATTATTATTATTATTATTATTATTATTATTATTATTATTATTATTATTATTATTATTATTATTATTATTATTATTATTATTATTATTATT
Organism: Epiperipatus broadwayi; assembly: GCA_028023455.1. Lineage (NCBI taxonomy): Eukaryota > Metazoa > Onychophora > Udeonychophora > Euonychophora > Peripatidae > Epiperipatus > Epiperipatus broadwayi. The sequence goes on along the minus strand of JAQFVV010012762.1, from coordinate 521,668 downwards.
ATTATTATTATCATTATTATTAGTTTTCAAAACACTTTATTAAACTTTCAAATATTGTATTACATTGAATCACAAAATATACATTAATATTTCACATATATCTGACTATTTTGTTGCATTAATAAAAATAGAAACATTATTGAGTTACAAATGATCAATGATTAGTTACATTGTTTATTTTTATATGTTCACATAATTTGATTATTTAGCACCAATGGAAAAAAAACAACAACAAAAAAAAACAATGATCGTGTTACATAGATGATACTGTATAACAATGTTAATTGTTATGTTCAACATAAGTAAAATGTAACAGTAGTATGTACAACTCTATTACAATGGTGAGAAAAAAAATATACAAACAATATAATTATATCAAATCATTTTAATTTTTTATGCACTTTTATCATTCAGAGTTAGGTGTAGTGAGCTGAGGCATCATAGAAAGTCATAAAAGAGACCAAATGGCATGAAACGTATTAACAGGGATTATTTTTCTATCACTTGCTTTAATTGTTTCTAATTTATTGTAGAAGGTATTAGGATGCCTTCAAGGATTATTATCATGCATAAAGATGTATCCAGTGCATCACCATGCATATAGAATGAACATGCATGCTCTAATATTTGCATAAAAGACTAAAGTGAAGACATTGAATATAGATTCTACATTAATGTTGACTTTATTGAAATATCCAGGATTGGCAGATCTTATATTATTAAAACATTGACATTCAAAAAATACATGATTATGACACTGATTACATTGATCATCTTCATTCATGCATTGCCATTTATGTCTGTAGAAATGCAAGGTAGGCACATATTCAAAGTTTACTTTAATAACAAAATCACATTATTTTTGCTCTACTATTCAAAATTTAAATTTCCAAATTAAAAGCTTGTTATTATGTTTGAGGATTGATCAATTTACCAGATCTTCAGAAAAAATGGGCAACATCGAGTAGACCTGCCAATATTTAAATTTAATCATTGGTGAAGGGGGGGAAGAAAAATAGAAATGTATGTGATTATAGATGAGATGTTTCCAGTGTCCATTACCTGGAGAGGGTTTATCTGTTGGTGTAATTTTTATAGCTATTTGCAGCTGTGTAAATATCTCTGAGCATGAGTATATTAGGCTAAGTGTCTTTTGGACCATAAATTAATGAATATTGTGTAAACCCAATCCATTGGCTGCTAGTGAATATTAAATACTTCTCAGTGAAATGTTTACTATCTGTCTATCCCAGACAAGCTTTCTACATTGGGAATATAGATATTGAAGTGGTTGAATCTAAGTTTAATCCTAGCTTCATGAGATCCCACCTTTAACCTAGTTCAAACCCTGTCACTAACAGTGGATATTTCCGACGACATTATACTATCTTCAATATATGGTGGATTATATTAACACTGAAGTTTTCATTAAATGTTTATTGAGGCTAATTACCTTAGATTTAAACCTGCTTATATTATTAATGACCTCATGCTAAAATATTCATGGATATATATATATATATATATATATATATATATATATATATATATATATATATATATATATATATATATATAAAAAAAAAAAAATATATATATATATATATATATATATATAAGTCAACACCATATATCTAAACTTGCTTGCTAACTTACTTTTAAACCGTGAGATTTATGTTTCCCTAAATGGGAAAACTTCACATCAAATAGTGCTGCAATAGTCCATTCCTCAGGGCTCAGTTCTCAGTGCCTTATTGTTCACTACCTATATCTACCCTCTTATAAAAATAATATAAAACGAATTTTCAGGAGTCGACGTGCTGACCATCAATGGCACATCTCATGCATCCCATATATGGATGATATAGTAGTATTTCTATCATCCCAAAAGCAAATTCCAAAACTTCTTAAGAGACTTAACAATTTTGCAAAAGAATATAAACTAACATTTAATATGGAGAAATCATGTGCATGGCAGATCTTCACCGGTCATTGCATTACTGAAGTTTTCAAAGGTAGACCAAGTGCATTTCCTGGGTAAAACTTTTATTTATGTCATTCACCTATGAGATCGCTCATACAGAAAGAGTTAATAGAGGAAGTAGAAAAGACTGTCAATTCACTCTCCAAAGCCTACCTCTCTATATATACAAAAATGGCTTTGCTTAACATGCTAGTGATTGCAAAAATATCTTATTTTACTCCAACAATTATTTATACCAAGGCATTTACAAATAAGATAGACTTCTTATGCAGGAAATTATTCTGGGGAAAAATATTATCTCAATATCAGTAAAGCGTCTAAGAAATTCCCTTTCACAAAATGGCCTTGGCCTTCACTCAATACATGTCTTCAGGATACATAAACATTGAACATAATATCTACATGTGCACAAAAATTCCCATATTTAGAAATTTCTGCCAATATTACCCCGACAGATAAACTACCTCTTCTCCAGGAATATCTGAACACACAACTTACACCATTACTAAAAATTCACGCTCAACTTCTATGCCCAAGTCAAGGTGGTGTACAAACTCCACTTCATATCACTAATAAACATTTATGTCACAAATTTAAACTGTGGTCACTTGAACCAAAATATTTTGACTTTCTCCTAAAGATAAATTTGGACTTTCTACCTACTCAACATTTTTTGAAATATCAAAGAAACTATAAAGATATTGATGATATATGTAATCTTTGCCATAGGGACTCCGAGACACTAACCACCTTTTTTTCTCATGTTCAAGTCTAGAAAACATTCGGGAAATTATTAGCACTTCACTCAAGTATAAATAAATCAATATGAAAACCATTTTTGACTCTTTTAATAGGGGTATCTTGCTGAAATAAGAATCTGCACATTTATACTCTATGTTTGTATGGTGTACAAGGTGCAATTTCATATACAATTATAACCCCAGATGACATCCAAACATGTTCAGAAATAAACTGCAAACCATACATGAAAGAGACATGAAGATTACAGATCATACTAATTACATTGACACCTGGAGTATACAAGAACTTATATAAAAACACTAACATAAAAACCATATCTAACATGGTCCCTTGTGCCAGGTCTGAAAAAAAACTGACACAAATTAGATGCATTCCTGCTTTAGTTTAATTGAAGTATATCTAATTGTATATAAGCATATGATTGAGTGATCATCATTGACTTTGTTGAACTGTTTTTTTCTTAAATACTTCTAGTTTGATAAGCGTACAATCACTGATCAAATCATTGTACATTTGTAGTTTTGTGAACCAAGTTGTTGTCAAATGTAACTTGTATAACCTTTTAGAATACTAATAAAGCTTATCCATTGAAACATAATAATGATGATGATGATGATGATGATAATAATAATAATAATAATAATAATAATAATAATAATAATAATAATAATAATAATAATAATAATAATATTTTTTTCATTTCTCATGTGGCATGTTAAATGGATGGATGTAATCAGAATAATATGTGGCAACAAGAGATACACTTAATTATTTGTAGTAATTTAAGTAATATATTATTATATTCTGAAAAGGAATTATCATTTACATAAATAATTTTTAATTATAATGTCCAAAAATATGTTATATGTTCAATTTTGAAAATTCTAAGGATTAAATCTTGTAAAACTGAATAGATCAATAATAACACTGACAAAAATTTTTTTTTTATAAACCAACAATTTATTGTATTTAATAAACCGACTTTATACAAAAAAATTCACAGTTTATTATAGTAAAAAAACTAACAAATATGATACTAAAGTTTAAACCAAATATATAAAAAATAAGAAAAAATAACAGATTAAGTTACAAATTACCATTATACAAATCATCAATTTGTAAGCCCTTACTTCGGATTATGAACTTTTGATTAGGAATACCTATCATATATAAATATTCAAATTCTATCATTTACTTTAAAAAAATTACATTAAGTTTATTAATATTGAAATGAAATAAATAGTATTTCTTTTCTTTCAGTAAATATAAAAAAAATACTTGTCATAATATTTTATTCTTCAAAATATATTTGAGGTTCATTCTAAGTGAATAAAATATAAATTAACAAAACAAGGTTTGTTCCTGTACTAAAATAATTTGCTTAGTACCACTGTAAGTTTTATTATATGTTTTATGTTCAAAAAGCCAAAAAATATAAAAATTAAATAAAATATATAAGCATTCATAATACACTTCACATTTCTAGTATTGATATTTCTTTTTAAAATATGCATCATTTCAAAAATATTACTGATTTACGAAAAATCAAAAAAAAAAATGTTTGAAAAATATATTAGAAATAGTTATGATTCCTTTATCATATTTATCATCAGTATTAAACATTCAAGATCATTTGCATTTTTACTTAATTCAAAACCTATCTTGTCTTCATTTAAAACAATTTATCATTCAAAGTTTATTCATTATTCTACTTTCAGAATGCTAAACTCCACAATGCATTACTAATAAAATTAAGATAGTGATATAATGTATAGAATATAAAGAAATAACTAGAATAAAGACTCAATAGTATTAAATAATTTATTAATCCACATGGAAAACAGTGTGAAATAAAAGGTACGACTTAATCTAATACTCATAGGAAATAATGTCTCGGTTTTTTTTTCAGCACTTACAGAATATCTAAATACAAATATGAAACATTGGCCATGAAAATAAATACAATAATACAGGGCTATGTTAACCATATTTGTATAACATCTACTTTAATAAAATATAGGCTAATTCTCCTATGTTCTTGACACATCCTGCAAATATAATCACCCAGGATTTCATTTTTACTCCCCTGTTTACTATCATCTAAATTGAACATAGAATTAAACAATCTACAACACAAATTATCTAAGCAATTTTCCCAATAATAAACATAATTAACACATTAATTCATCAAACTATGAATGCTTTAAGAAACGGTTTTACACATTTCAACTTAACCACAAATACAAATGACTTTGATTAAAACATTGGATTAATATTCATATAATTAAAATAAATTTAATATGATTTTATTTAGCAAAAAATCATATAAAATTATGGTAATTAATAAAGGCATACCAAACTTTATAATATAAAAACAAAATATATGCATATTTTTACCTATAGCTTATATTTCTTAATAGAAAATCTGTATGTGTTATTACTTCACACATCCATATTTTCATTAATTCTTTTATTATAATATAAATATTTAAAATCCAAGCAATTTGTATATATATATATATATATATATATATATATTTACAAATTGCTTATATATATATTTAATTATCTTAATATATAGATATATATATATATATATATATATATACCATCTGATAATTAAGATAACTTAAATTATCTATGGAGATAAAATATCAAATTTTTGAGGTCTTCTGGTCCAGTTACATAATATAAAAATCATAAAATTCATTTACAAACACTCATTTTAAAATAGCATACTTTAAAATAAATGTTTTCCAAAAAATTTTAAAAAATGTTAAATGATTTAAATATTAATATTATAATAATTACAAGTATCTAATTATGCAGTTTCTAATGTAACCTAAAAGTAAATTGTACTTCTGTTAGTATTTTTTTAAAAAAGACATAAATAAGAAATAATAATAAAATTTAAAGTTACACATTTGTCTCTTTATAAAAATCATTCTATAAAAGGTTTGTTAATAAATTGGGGCTGTGTGGTCTCTAAACAAAAAAATATTATACAAAGTTTTTTTTTGTTTTCAAACTATTTTTCTGATCTGTAAAAATTCTTTCAAGTATTGTTCATCGTGTTGTTAAAATATATTTAATACAGTCCATTTCTGCAAATCATTCCCAGAATATCAGTTATTTATTCAATAGTATTTAAAATTCCATTTTGAAAGGTAAATCATTTTTCTTTCCATGCATGTATATAGATTTTAATTTGTACCAAAACAGATGTATCATTCTTGGTCATATTTATTAACATGTCATTCTGAAAAAACAAAAACAAAACATTTCCATTTTAAATTCATATTCCGATATGCACATTATAAAGCAAACATGAATCCAAAATTTAAATGCTGAAATGTTATATATTTTTGATAAAATATATTTTCACATTTATTAAGCATTTTTCTTCTGTAAAATTAAATCATGGAAATTAGAACAGCATGTAACTATATTTAATATTCATTTTTTTATTTAACATTTTTAGCAATTATATTCTTTATAGCATTTATCTTTGGAATACTTTACTCCAAAAGTCCAAATATATAATTTGTTTTAAAGACAAATATTGTCTTTTTTTAAACTTTATTCCCACAAAATAATCTCGTAAATATTATAGAAAGAGTGATATATTTTATAGCTCATCTCAAATGTTTTATAAAGATTACAAATAAATTGCATTTCTGTATTTTCCAATAATTTATCTTTAAATAATGATTTTTAAAAGTTTTTAACTTTATAATTATAGACATATTCATTATATATGACATACTTCTGGATAATATTTGTATACAATTTTGAAATACTTCACGTAAACAAATATATAAATTTAAAATATAGCACTGGAAAAATGGTGCTCCTATAAATTCTTCGGGTTTTCAATGCTAATTGTCCCAAACATGAGTCCATAGGTTCTTGTTCCATAATTTACTAATAAAGTTCAACCAACTTTAGAATAATTTATTGATAAGAAATTTAGTGGATTTATTCATACAATTTTTTGAGCTAAAAGTTAATTTTCTTAATCCATTTGACATTAAAAAATATTAAAAATCTAGATAATATACTGTTGGTTTATCTTAACTTACTAATCTATAGTAATATAACATGATACCATTTAACTTCATATTTGTAACACAACTACTACTAATTTATAAAAGAGCTAACCAAATTAATTACACATAATATTTATACTTATTTCTTAAACAAATTTTTTTGGTCAAAAATAATCAGACTACACATTCATTTACATATTTTTGAATAATGTACTTTTAAAAATTGGAAATAAAATTTTGAGTCATTCTTATAAATAATAAATATAAAAGTATTTAATATAAGTAATTTATTTTATGGCCAAACAAAATATTTAAAATAACACATTTTATTAATTTTTACTAGTTTATAAAATTATAAGAAAATATTCAATTTAAATATGGCAATTTTAATCTACATATGTTAGCTTAAAATGTCATTAAAATTTAAATAATATTTTTTATTAAATATATCTTATCAAGCACAAAAGTTTCAGTTTTATGAAAAATTTTAATAAGTAATAAAAAATCTTTTTTCTGAATCCATGCAAGCAAAATACACATATATTACCAGCCATATGTTCTACCTTACTAAACAAATATGTTGCAATTTTTGAAACATACTGTCTGAAATAAAACTAAATGAATATTTAATTACAAAAATAATACATATTAAGAAACATTAAATATAATAATAAAAAAATTAAACAGGAAATTTTTATTTATTTTTATAACAATTACTAAAATTGAAATATTTGATACATCATAGGAATGAAAAACTTTAATAAGTAATTATTATATAGCTTTAACTTATTTTAAAAACAAATTTAGTAATTTATTTAGCTATATTTAATATTATATTAAAATAAGTGTTTTCAAATGTTTACTGTACAAGATATTCAATATATTTTCTAAGTATAACTAATGTAATTTATTTTAACCATAAATATTAAATTATTTTACTTTGTATCTACAATTTTAACAATTAAATCAATTTCAAAATATTCTTCAACTTCCTAATTATTTATTTTAAATAAGTATAAATTTATTCAGATATTAATATTACAATAATAACACTTATACTCATCTTAATTTAATTTTTTTAAGAAATTGGCTTTTTTCAACATCTTTGTTTTTAACAGAAGGGTACAATGTATATTATAATAAAATATGTCTTTTATATGCCAATGCAATGCAACAGTCTTTCGTATTTCTTGTGTTGATATTATTTGTTATGAACCAAGCCTATATATATATATATATATATATATATATATATATATATATATATATATATATATATATATATATATATATATATATATATATGTGTGTGTGTGTGTATGTGTGTGTTTTGACTATTTTTAATGGTCATATATGTCCACGAGCTGGTGCTTACCACTAATTCAAAAAAAGCTTTAATTATAAGTGTGAAAGAGAAAGAATTCAAAATCTCTATCAGAAAATTTTCATCCCCAGACCAACTGATTTCAAACTTATGGCTTACCTCAGTAATGAGTTAGGATTTCAGACACCAGATCTAAAATTCCAAATCAAGTGTCTGCACTTATTTAATGTTACTATTAATTTGAAACCTGAATTTTTCAGACATGTAAATGTCATCAAATCCAGCCTTACAAACCAGATAGCTATATGGGTCTGAACTGAGTTGAAACCCATATATCAATCTCTGAAACCAGCAATAGTTGTTTGTCAATCACCTATTAAATTATTTAAGACTAATAGCACAATAAATTATGGCAATAGATTATATATATATATATATATATATATTAAATAAAGCATATAGACTAAATGAATAAGTATCCACAGTGCAAAATAATATATTGTAAATGGAATAATTATATCTGCAATTAAACTGATATATACAACCATAAACTATTATCCTCTAATAGTTATAAAAATAGTACACTTACAGCAAATAGTTAAAAAAACTGTTTAATCAATGGGTGATTAAAACTCTCAAAATCATAAAATAAAAAATAAATGAAAGAGATGATTATCTCTTATAAATAAGATCTTGCAAAATGGAACAAAAACAGCACATAATAGATACTTAAAATTTGCCTCAAAATGTGTGGAAATACCACCACTTTCTAGCATAAACACCTAAACAAAATAATAGCAATAAAATTATCTTGACATATGATATTATAAAAATAATATTATAATAAAAATGTTAAAAAAGTCAAATATTTAAAAAAAACACCTTAGCCCATTAACAGGAAATTTTCTTTACCATCTGCTGGGAGCACAATTATTATTCACTGGTGGCTTGTCCATGTAAGAAAATGTATTGTGTGTCAATGAAGAATAAGCATTTTGAAAAGATAGGAAAGGAAACTCTGGTAAACACATTAATAACTATAATAAATATCAAAGTTCTTAATTTTATTTATATACTATAAAATTAATGAGTTTTTGGAGAAGGTGGCTAATATGATACTTAATTTTGAAACATATTTATTTAAGAACATTGAAGTGTAACACTATTTATTTCATATCCAAATATTGAATTGACATTTTTTCTTCAAAATATTTACTCCATTTTAATCATTCTAAGCCATTTAATTAATCAAATAACAAATTTATAACATCTAAACTACCACAAGCAAAAACATCATCTACTTACCTGTAATATATTTTAATACCTTGACAATATCTATTGTTCTTTAGAATTATATTTTCATATTTTGATATAATAAAGCTACATATTTGTGAAACCACTGGAAGACCCATGTGTCAACCATTATATATTTTATATAAATCTTCACTAAGCTTTATATATATATATATATATATATATATATATATATATATATATATATATATATATATATATATATATATATATATATATATATATATATCATCCATTATCAATCCACTGCAGGATGAAGGTCTCTCCAAGTTTAATCCATCTTCTCCGATCTTTAGCTTCTCTTCTCCACAACACCCCTGCACATTTTCTTATTTCATCCATCCATCTCACATGTGGTCTCTTTCTAGGTCTTTTACAATCTTTTGGAATCCAGTTTAAAATTTCAATTGTCCATCTATTATCATCTCTTCTAGCAATATGTCCAGCCCAACTCCATGTCAATGTTTTAATTTTTTCAATAAGGTCAGTAACACCTGTTTGTTGTCTTACCCATACATTGCGTTTTCGATCTTTTCTTGTTACTCCCAACATACATCTCTCCATACTCCTTTGAGTGGTCTGAAGTCTCTGTATTGCTCTTCTATTAAGTGTCCAAGTCTCAGATCCATAAGTAAGAACTGGTAAAACACATTTGTTAAAAAAAACATCCTTTTCAAACACATAGGCATATTTCCTTTTAGTATCAAGTTATTTCAACAAAAAGCACTCCAACCAAGTTTAATTCTATGATTAATTTCCTCCATTATGTTTCCATATGTATTAATAATCTGACCAAGGTATTTGTAACTGTTAACTTCTTCTAATTCTTCATAATCATTCTTTATTTTCATATTTTGAGCAAATCGATTAAACATTACGTAAGTCTTTTTAACATTTATCTTTAGTCCTACTTTCCTACTTTCATCTGATAACTTCTGTAACATTTCCTGCAGCTCTGAAGCATTATTTGCAAAAACAACTACATCATCTGTGAAATCTAAATGACTTAAATACTCTCCATTTACTTTCACGCCTTTAGTTTCCCACTTTAATCCACAAAATACTTCTTGCAGCACTGCTGTAAAGAGTTTTGGAGATATGGAGTCACCTTGTCTTACACCTTTCTCAATGTTGATTTTTCCAGTATCATTATGTAATCTAATTGTTGCTGTTGCATTTTTATAAATATTCTTTAAAATATGACAATATCCTGGATCTATACCTTGATGATTCAATGCTTTAATCACTGAAGAAATGTGTATAGAATCGAATGCCTTTTCATAGTCTACAAATCCAAAACTTAATGACAACTCATATTCGTTTGTCCTTTCTATGACTTCTCTCAATACATGGATATGATCTATTGTACTAAAACCACTTTTAAATCCAGCTTGTTCTCTTGGTTGGTGGAATTATATATATATATATATATATATATATATATATATATATATATATATATATATATATATATATATATATATATATATATATATATATATATATATATATATATATATATATAATTAAAAATCACTCAAATCCAAAATTCAACCACACCAGCAGGTAGTGTTGTCGAGGGTATTTCTAGATTCTTGAATATTTTTTTTACAACAATTTATTGATTTTGGTCATTCCACAGTTTCTTCTTCTTTTGAGGCTTTTGATAAGATTAATAATTTTAAAGTGGAAAATAATTGGGTATTTGGCAGATTAGATATTGAAAATATGTATCAGTCTGTTAATAAATTAAACAGCATTGATGTTCTTATATATGTATTGATTAAGAAATGTTCTTTATCAAAAAATAAAATTAAGGTAATTAAAGATTTGCTTTTATTAATGGAAGATTCTATGTATTTTACCTTTAAAGGTATTTTTATAAGATTAAGGAAGGGTGGATAATAGGATATATTATTTCTCCTTTAGTATGTTCAGCTTATATAAATTATATAGAAGACAACATTATTATTAAAATAATTGTTTATATGTAAAGTTATTTGTCAGATATGTTGATGATTGATTATTTGTAGTTGAGAATGATAAATTGAAGGCATTTATAAATGAGTTTAATTGTTTTGATCCTTCTATAAAATTTGTGTTAGAGGGAGGGGGTTAGATTTTGGTAAGTTAATATTTTTAGATCTTTTGGTGATTAGAAATGTAGGGTCTAATTGTTTACTATGCAGTTATTTTGTTAAAAGTAGAGAATTAAGATCTATAATTAAACATGATAGCTATCAGTCTGTATCTCATAAAGTAAGTGCTATAAATAATTATTGTCATAGTAATAATAAATTAAATAATTCTAGTGGGGTAGTTTTGTTTCAGAAATGTCAATTTTATAAAGATTACCTGAGAGTTGTTTACTGTGATAAATTTGTTAAAAATATTTTATTTAATAGTAATATTTGTAAGGATGTAAAGGATAGAGAAAAATATGATTTATTTTTTTGCCATTTAAATTGTCTTCTTATAAAATTATATGTAGAAATAGTAAATTGTTTGGAAATAAAAAATTTCTTGGAAAAGAGGTTTTACTTTGAATAATTTATTAAATAATAAAAAGGAAATTTTTGATAGAAAGACCATACCTGGTGTTGTATATTTATCCCTTGTTTATTTTGTAAAAAGGTCTACATTGGTCAGATAGTTTGAGTTTAAATGAAAAAATAAGGGTTCATAAAACTAGAGTTAAAAAGAGATATCTTAGTTCTACTTTGTATGCCCATGAAAAAGATACAGGTCACACAATTAATTTTGATGAAGCTAAGGTTGTCTTCTTTGAGAGAAATGAAATCAAAAGAAGAAATAAAGAATCTTTATAATTAATAATTTATTATTCTGAAGCAATTAACTTATTTAAGAGTTCATTTAATATTAAGGGTGAATGGGAAGTGAATGGATTTGTTGGTAATGTTTAATATTATATATATATATATATATATATATATATATATATATATATATATATATATATATATATATATATATATATATATATATATATATATATATATATATATGCAATGAACAAGTGAAATTTATAAAACAAATTTATAAAAATATAAGTAAAGTTGTATTTTATAGTACTCCTAATTAAAACAGATTGATAACTAATTTTAAAAAATAGATGTATTTTAAATCAAAAATGTGTAATATTTTAATGGTTTTGTGTTTGTGGAAAAGCATATATAGGTGAATTGTAGTGTACATTGAAAAAGAAAACAAATGAGTTTGAGCATTTATTGTTGTACAAATGAGTACAAAGATCAAGACAATCAAGTGTTAAAAATGATGCTGTATCACCTTCAGTATTTTTGATTATAATATTACAGGTAATTGTGGTTTTGATTTTAATAAAGTTAAGTTTATATTTATCGAAAGAAATAATAATAACCCTAAAATTAGGGAAGCGATGTTAATAAAATATGGAAAACAACATGAAATAAATAGACAAGTGGCTAATATAAAAAATAATGAATTGTGGGAAAATTGATTTATGAAGTAATTGTTTTTGTATATATTTATAATGATTTTTGTAATAAAATTTGAATATTGTTGATAGCGACTACTTAGATTGTTGAATGTATATATATTTAAATTATAGTTGATATTTTTTTTTAAATTATGTTTAGTGTATTAATTATTGTATTGATTTTCATGGAATTATATATATATATATATATATATATATATATATATATATATATATATATATATATATATATATATATATATATATATATATATATATATATATATATCAATGTTATTAAAATAAAATATTCATTAGACTTCTTTCAATAACAGCAGTATAATTTTGTAAATAAGTTATTAACACCGATTATCCTTAAGATAATTAATTTAAATAAAGCAAATTTAAATAGATCTTACTCAGTTATTTTTTCCTACTTCATATAATTCATAACATCACCTTTATTTTAAAGTAAACATTATTTATCTTATCTAATCAGTTTAAAACCTTATTTGTTAATTTCATGACAAATACTCCAATCATCTTGCTAATTAAGATTTTCTCCAGATGACAATGGTCGTGGTTGGTTGTTCCTGCTGTTATCGTTTTTTATGATCTTAATTGGTAATCCTTGAATACCTCTCCCCATGTTTCCATAAGTCATTTGCAATCTTTGTATTACATTTAATTATATTTCAAAGCATTTACTGCATTCTAACTCTCTTCTAGTATAGATAGTCAAATCTCTTATTTTTTAAGTATAAACATAAAGCAATTTTGTAAGATCTTTGGCCATTTAGTTCCACAAACAGTTGTGTATACCCAAATGTAAAATAATCATGGATTTTTCTATAATAATTATCTTGTATGTTTTGATGAATTTATATGATCAAATCTCTTTACTAGACTACTATAATGTAAACAAATTAAACTGGTTGTCATATATCCATTCAAACTAGTATATGTTTTACAAACTGTATCTCATCTATAAGCTATTGTAAACTAACAATAATTGATGAAATGTTTATTGTAAAAGAAATCAAATAAATATATGAAGTAAAACGATGAATGTAAAAGTCCTATATTTTTTTATAAACTGTATGCTATCAAGTTCTGAGCAATTTGAATTGGTGATAGTCTTAGAAATAGCTATGGTAAAAAAGTGGAAAAATAATGAAAAGTTTAAAGTGATATGTAGAGTAACAAATATGACAATATGATTACAGAAATATGAAAAAAAAATGTAAATTCAGGTGGGAAAAACATTTGTGAATTAGGACTAAAACCATTTAGTCATACAGTAATCAAGTATAAAAATTATTCAGGATCAAGGGAATGTATATAAAATTGTTATGATCATAACTTGGTTTGGAAAAAAAAAGTGTAAATAGCAATTATTTCAAAAAGTCAATATTACTCTATAATGTCATAGTTACAATTTGCAAAATAAAAGTATGAAAAAGAAAGCATTCATATATTTGGGGAAAAAAAAACTTAAATCAACCAAGATCAAAAAGGATAACGACCATCAATAAATTAATATATTTGTTTCCATCGTCAAATTATATAGAAGCTACTTTCCAATTTTATAAGTCTTTTGACATTTGGAACATGGTCTAAACATGTATTCAAGAACTAAAGATTATAAACTTAAGTTCAAACTTTCACTTTCATAGTAAAATGATGCATGAAATTCGAATGGTTAACTATACTTTTTTTAATTTTTTAATTGAAAAAAGATTTACTATATTATTGTGTTTTTTGAGTGTACATGAAAATTTAAATTTTATGTTTCTTTCAAACTATTTTATAAATTTTGTTCATGTAATATAATAACTATATATCACATTTATTGCCTCTGTTCACATTGAGTAAATGCAAAAACGAGACTTGAAATAAATTATGTGCTGTTTTGAACATATAAATAAATGTGCCAATAAGACTATTTTTATAAGCCACATACAGTTATATTTGTAGCAGATCAAATCTACCTTACGTCAATGTTATCTGTGAAGATTTCCTTAATAAAAGTCACTACGTGACAAATGTTTATTGAACATCTGTCCTTATTTCTATAAAGCCATTATGATAGTATTCTTAATTCAATCACACACTAAATTTCTTAATAAGTAACATTCTGAGATTGAAAATTTCAGTTAAATGCATTTAAAAAAATAAAAATGTGACATTTTGCTGAGGTAATGATGTATATCAAAACCATAATTACTGATTTAAGTAGAATAAAGATAAATTACAATGCTCAGCATAATGTAATCAAATAGCCACCGATAAAAATGACCTTAAAGTTAGTATCACAAAGTATACATTAATTTTGTGTAGTCACTCTAGAGTAAACTCATGTAAGGTGAATTACGACTTTTATTACAGATTTGAAATACTAATCAATTGCGAGTGATCTCTGTTTTGATAACAACAATATAATAGAAAATGAAAAGTATTAATCATAAAATAGATTCTAGATAATAAACTGTGCATTTTGATATGGGATTTTGTGGGACAAGCACAGTGCACTTATTTGTCATGTCCTATAGCCTGTGTTATTATTATAAACAGTCAACTTGAAAAGTTTATCACATTTCAATGAAGCTTTAGAGAAATATGTGTGTTTAGACCAACGATAATCAACATTTCTAACTGTCTATTATTGGTCAGTATTTGAATGTTTAATTGTTTTATATAATATCTGAAATAAATTTTATAAAGGTTTCAAGCCTTCCCTATCAAGCTATCAAAAGTTATATATCCTTTATTGCTTTTCTCAGAGAGGTTGTTGGAAAAATTTGGGATTTTGTAATGTGTTAATTAACGTTTATTTTAACTCTTTGCCTATTAAAAAATAACCATACATATACATTTTGTGTTTACATGTAAAACAACCTTATCAGCACTATTGTTTATGTTTATGATCCATTTCATATATACTGCATGATACATAGCTAGAAAAGAAGTCTTTGAGATTGGAGATATTCTGCACCTGAGGCTGTCAAACCCAGAATGAAAACTTATTGAGAATTTCTGTACAATAATGCCATTCAGTTATTATTGTTATTGGTATTATGTATACTAAAATCAATTTTAACAAGGTGTTAAGGACTTAAATTATTTTTTATTGAAAAATATTAAAATGTCATATTGGATTTAAACACAAAACTATGTAAAACATTGCTTCCTTTATTTTTTGTTGTGATATGTTATAGAGCTTCCTAAGGCTATATATCATTTGTAATGAAAGATTTGAAATAATAAAACTTGATATGTATATTAAATGCTTCCTTTGTCGCATATTTTGTTTATGGAACTTTTTAGACATTTATGCATGTCTTAAAAATGTCAGCACTATTAAAACAATAGTTATGTTTATATGAATAGCCTATTTCATAAACTAATAAAACATCTATATTAATCGCCTTAAAGGCTAATTGTGTCTTTCATGATATATTAATAAATCACATAAAGGATTTGTTCACCAAGTGAGGCAATAATTATTAGTTATAACAATTGTTTTTTTTTTTGTTTTTTTATAAATTGTAATTAATCATCCAATATATTACTGACAACCTAATTAAAAATAAGTAAAAAAAAAGAAAAAAATATTGCGTTAACCTATTTTCTTTTAATTATAAAATTACACCTTACACACACACACACACAAAGAATCTCTAATATCCTTATTATGAGTAAAAGAAAATGTAAATAGCTTTGCATAAATCAGTGACAAGGAAACAACTTTAATAACTTTTCTTCTCAATAATTATAATGAAAAAAAAATTGCATTGTCTCGGGTAGTCAGACTGTAAATGATGAGAATTTTTTAGCAACATATAAATGTACATACCTATTTATAAAACAATATTGAAAGATAAAAAGTTGGTTATTGATTCCCTTACTAAAAATAATTATAAATGTGTATATCATGTAAAAAAAAAAAAAACTACAAATATTTACCATCTTCTTTTACTGCCATGCCTTTACCATGAAGAGAACCATACAGGATTCCCTTTTTCTCTCAATCCAAAAACAACCATTGAATCATTATCCAAAGTTTATTTGTCAATATATGCAAACATTTCACTGCTCAAAATCCTGGTGTTACCAAGGATCTCTTATTACATGCTGATTATTAATTTTTCCCAAAAATTCATTATAAAGATAAATTCACTATGTGCATGACATATGTGGAAAGGCCAGACAAGAACCATCAGTCTGAGGAGTCTCCATAGGCCCACAAAACTAAATGGACTAATGTTGCAATCATTTAACCTTTTGTTTCCTATGTACAAATAACAACATCCTTAACCTATCTTGCTGTTTCCTGAAAGCATCATGCTTTGCATTTGTTTGTCATACAGACACCCCTCCTTCTCACATGCAGAGTTGGTTGTCATATTTATTGTTAAATATTGAAAAAAAAAAGTGTTTCTACCTATAAAGGTTAACTCAACAAAAATTATGTACTGGGATGCATACCACCTAATTAATGAAAAAATCCTCTCAATTTCATCATGCTAACAATTCCCAATTCATTAAATAGTTTAAATGGTGGCATCTTGAACAGAATTTTTTTGGATTTTTAATTAAATTAAATCTGAATGCTCTGCCCACATGCTATTTTCTAGTCTATCATAGAGAGTTCTCATGTTGGGACCCAGTGTGCCCTTTATACAAATGGGATTTATGACACAATAATGCATATGCTGATCCATTATACATCATTCCAATACGACAGAAAATTTATTGCATTCATATACAAAACTAGAATGTCTCTCCTCACCAGACTGATTTCTAGAAAATACAAAGAAATATGCCCATTCATAAGAATCATATTTTTTTCTGCTGTTTACCTATTAGTCAATGAGATATGCACTCATTTACGTCCCTATCTTAGTTGACATAAGAAATTGCTTCTGAAAAAACTTCAGGCCACCAGAAAGAGAGATGAAATATTACAATGCTACATGGAGTCTTGTAGCAATAGACAATTTGTGATTGAACAGTTGATTTTTTACAACCAGAAAATTGGTATTGGGTTACATATCCTTTATTATAGCATCTGTTAACAACATAACTCTGTTATTGCTATAATGTAATTCTTAGAGATCACAATACAATTTCCTGATAAAAAAAGATTTATCAATAATTGAAATCAGACATGTGGGCAACACAATAATCCTTGATACCAATAAATTAATTTGCAGTTGGCCAATATATTAATATATTCAAACATTATTCACAAAATTAAAAATATTATTTAAGTTATTAGTTATTTTACAGTGCAAGAATATATATATATATATATATATATATATATATATATTATTTATAAATTTGCATATATATATATATATATATATATATATATATATATGCAAATTTATAAATAAATATTTGAAAATACAGTATTTAAAACCATATAAAAATATATGTGTAATCATCACTTAGGAGCACTTTCAACTAACTTGTAGCTTTGTCAAGTATCACTTTTAAAATGTCAGCTTTCCCATAATTCGATGATGTCAACTTTCCCATAATTCTGTGATCTTAATGTTTGCTGCTTGCCTATTAACTAAATCTTACTTGTATTTACATATTAACATTGCCTCTAATTTTCCTTTTATTAGTATTTCTTACAGTTTCCAATATATATATATATATATATATATATATATATCAACAATATATATATATATATATATCAAAATACAGTACAATTTCTATAAATTATATTCTTTTAGAAGTACTTTCGACTATACACTTTGTAGACTTTATCAACTATATAACGTTGAATAATCAAAACGAGACAACCCTTAACAATACCCATAGTTCAATTCAGATTTCCCACAATTCTGTTATCTTAACATTGGATGACTGTCAATTCATTAACATTTGACAATTTCTTGAAATCAACATAGCTTCTTTTATTTTACGTTTATTATGACAATGTTCAATTTGAATAATTTTCATATTTTTATAATCAAATTTAAATCCATATTGACAAGATTTATTATGATCAAATATAACAGATGATGAAGGTTTATTTACATCTGTTCCATATTGATTCTCTTTTTGAATTCTATTGTATAAAAGCATATGTTCTTTTATTCTCTTCTCAAATGTACACTTAGATTCACCAATGTATTGTAAGCTGCATCCACATATCAATCTATATATAATAGAATTTTTATTAAACTTTGAATTTTGAATTTTAGAATTATTAAGCAATCTATTTATGTTATTTGTAGAGAAAAAAGCAATATGACACAAACCATTATAAATTATCCTAATAAACTTGTACTGCTCATCTGATATAAATGGCATTGAAATCCATTTCATTTTGATATTTTTATTTTTATTTTATTATAGTGTTGATTTCTTTTAAATCCTTTAATAATATTAGCAATAGCATTTTTATAATAACCAATTTTCAACAAGTCATTAACAAATAAATGTACATTTTTAATTTTATCACTTATTTGTTAATGACTTCTTGAAAATTGGTTATTATAAAAATGCTATTCCTAATATTATTAAAGGATTTAAAAGAAATATCAAAATGAAATGAATTTCAATGCCATTTATATCAGATGAGCAGGTCAAGTTTATTAGGAAAATTTATAATGGGTTGTGTCATATTGCTTTTATCTCTACAAATAACATAAATATATTGCTTAATAATTCTAAAATTCAAAATTCAAAGTTTAATCAAAATTCTATTATATATATAGATTGATATGTGGATGCAGCGTACAATACATTGGTGAATCTAAGTGTACATTTGAGAAGAGAATAAAAGAACATATGCTTTTATACAATAGAATTCAAAAGAGAATCAATATGGAACAGGTGTAAATAAACCTTCATCATCTGTTATATTTGATCATAATAAATCTTGTCAATATGGATTTAAATTTGATTATAAAAATATGAAAATTATTCAAATTGAACGTTGTCATAATAAACGTAAAATAAAAGAGGCTATGTTGATTTCAAGAAATTGTCAAATGTTAATGAATCGCCAGTCATCAAATGTTAAGATAACAGAATTGTGGGAAATCTGAATTGAACTATGGGTATTGTTAAGGGTTGTCTCGTTTTGATTATTCAACGTTATATTGTTGATAAAGACTACAAAGTGTATAGTCAAAAGTACTTCTAAAAGAATATAATTTATATAAATTGTACTGTATTTTGATATATATATATTGATTTATATATTACATATATTGTGAAATGAATACAGATATCAAACTTTATATATATATATATATATATATATATATATATATATTTATATATATATAT
This sequence comes from Epiperipatus broadwayi, assembly GCA_028023455.1. NCBI lineage: Eukaryota > Metazoa > Onychophora > Udeonychophora > Euonychophora > Peripatidae > Epiperipatus > Epiperipatus broadwayi. The sequence goes on along the minus strand of JAQFVV010012762.1, from coordinate 501,437 downwards.
ATATATATATATATATATATATTAAATATCAAATAATATATCAGTATAATAACAATATTCACTAGAATAAAAACTACAAAATTTTAAAAAAATGCCTGTATATAATTAAAGATTAAAATTTTTTGCTATAGCTAGCCTCAGCGTATTCCACCATCTTAAGTAGCAATACGTTAATATTTAAATATTATCAAACTCTCACACCAGTAACATTCCAATGTGAATTTCCTATTTTCCATATATATGATAAGCAAAATCAGTTTTGTTTTGTTTATCATATATGTAACCTTGAATTTTTTTGCAATGACATATATTGCAGAGACTTTTACTATATGGTGAAACTGAACTGATTTCAGACCCATATAGCTATCTACTTTGTTAAGCTGGATTGGAAGGCATTACGTGTCTGAGAAATTTCATGCTTTGAAACTGATAGAAACATGTTTGATAAATGCTGATTTTAGAGTTTGTATTTAGATCTAGTTTCTAGTTTTCCAACACTTTACTGATGTTAGCCAACTAGCTTGAAACCATGGTCTAAAAGTAGAGACAATGAAAGAGATATTGAATTCTAACTCTATCTTGGCATTTATGTAAAGAAAGCTTGTTTAGGAGCTATTGATAAAGCTCTATCTAGTGTATATATATATATATATATATATATATATATATATATATATATATATATATATATATATATATATATATATATATATATATATATATATATATATATATATATATATATATATCCATCTTACAAATGAGATAAATGTATCCAAATATATATAAAAAAAGATAAATGATCTCCAATACACATTTTGGGCTGACTCACCAGTTGGTCCAGGTTATAATCTTCCACACATATATACAATCAGTTCACAATTTATATTGATACCAAATATTCAAACATTATTGGACAAGTAATTACAATTTAAAAATAGTAAGTATATCTAAATGAGATTAGTGTTAATTTTTAATTAGTTTTAAATGTCAATCAACAACATTTTTTTTTCATTGTATTAAGAAATAGTATATTTAATGTGCATGTGTGTATGCTTGAAACATGCATATGAAATATTGAAAGTTAAAACATTTATTAAATGTAAGTGTATTTTATAATTGTGTATTGTCAATTACATTATAAGTTTTATAAACAATAATCTTTTAAATAAACAAAGAAAAGAATGAAACACAAGTATTTGAATCAAAAATGTTTAATTTAAAAATAAGTACATAATTTTATTAGAATTAAATACATTATATATGTAAATGAGATATTTTAATTTTATGTAGTCCTGGGCTAATTCACATGCACTTTGTGGATTTTTAACTATAAATGAATACTCTCACTTCCAAGCACAAGATAAAGTCTTTGTTAAAATTAGAATGACTATCTTTTCAACCCAAATGGTTATGTCTGGGCACATCTTAAGCATTTTGGGATGAGAGCATTAAGATATTAAGCAAACAATTTAAAGTATTTTCACTATGCCTGAATGAATGACACATATAATATTTTCTAGAATTTATGGTACATTATTTTAATTTGAAATTAAACATATGTAAATTAAATGTTTATTTAAAATAGTGCTATGTTTTTATAAACTTTAATAGTAATAATCAACCGTTAAGCTAACACACATGTACTTTGTGGATTTTGAACTATAAATGAATACTCTCACTTTCAAACACAAGATAAATTCTTTGTTAAAAGATAGAATGAATATATACCCTTTCAACCCAAATGTTTATGTATGGGAAAATCTTCAGAACTTGGGAAAGAGAGTATAAAAATGTTAAGCAATCCCTTTAAATTTCTTTTACTATGCCTTAATGAATGATGCTTGTGAAATTTTCTAGAAATTAAGATACATTATTCTTATTTGAAATTAAACATATGTAAATAAGATATTGAAATAATTATGCTTTAATTAAAAATTTCATTTTTGCCTAGATATCAGAAGATCCATTAGTGTGGATAGATAGAACTCAAGATCAAATTAATTAACAAACAATAGTACAGTAATAATTTAAACATGATAATGAATATTGACAGAATAATGACTTAAAATACCAGCCAATGCAATACAACTCCTAATTTACATGGGTGGATGAAACATACTGACTACCATAAAAATGGACACACTTGAAATTTATTCACAAATCACATCAACTTAAAAATCTGTACTTCATATCTTACTTTCAAATTTTAATTTTATTTTAGCAAATTATTTGGTTTTAATTTAACTATATGTTCAATCATCTTTAAAATGCACAGTTTTATTATAATCTTAAAGATTAAGTACATAACTAGCATGTTATCTATACAACATTTTTCTGAAAGCATATCTTCATCTGATTTAAAGTACAATGATATTTAAAGATGGTAAAGCATTGTAATGACTTTCACAAAAATCCAAATATAAAGAGAAAAGGCCTTTAAAAAACTGTAATTTTATTGTTATATAACATTAGCTAAATTCTGAAATTAGCTATAAGTCTATTCCCAGCATGTTAATTAGTCAATATTCTTATGTCAATCTCAGGTTTAGAAAATGAGCTTCTATGAAATTATTATGTTATTAAAATAAAGTTCTAATTACTTAAAATTGCCATATAAATTTGTCACTAAGGACAAGTTTATGAATATGTCTTTTAATTATTATACAGAGAAACTATATTTAGATTGTTTTGTTCTAAGACAATTAACACTTTCACTGAAAAAAAATCTTTTTTAACTAAACATTTTTTTATTGGCCAAGTGAATCAAAATCAGCAGTAAAAATATATTCATCTTTTAATATTATATTTATTTTACTTTAATTTGTAAAAAGTATATTAATAACGTTTCTCATTATGAAAGTGAACAAAAGTTTTTTTTCAAAAATAAATTTATATTTATAATTATAAACATATACAATAGCAGATGATCTAAAACGAAAGGTTGTAACAATTTACAAAGTGCTGTGTACATCATTTATTTCTTTCTCAATTTAAATTCCTGTAAAAGTAAAAGATTTTTTATTAAAATCTTACTATTTTTCTAAAATAATTATATTTTCAGCATATTTTAACAAACTACATTATAATATGTAAAAAATACCAAAAAATACTCTAAAACATTCATTCTTGTTTGCAAATTAAATAAAGAGATTGAGGTGATGAAAATTGTTGACAGGTGTCAAAATTGTTGTTAGTACTGGGTTTTTTTTCAATTTATGTTCATGTTGAAGTAAATATTTTTTTTTACTAACATCTTACTATTTTTCTAAAATAATTATATTTTCAGCATATTTTATAAAATAATTTATAATTTCTATAAAAAATAATAAAAAAAACACTATAAAACATTTATTTTTATTTTGAAAAAAAAACAGATGTTGGAATGGTAAAAATTATTGACAGGCACTCTTCTTTTATTCAGATTGAGAACCAACAATTCAGCATCAAGGAAAGCCTGCTTTCTCCCATTGTTGTAGCTTCTTATGTCAATATTATTTTTACTTGTAAAACAATTCTAGTGAGAACAGCAGCTTGTGATACTTTTTAAGTATTAAAACAAGCCCAAAAATACTACAGTAACATAAAAACTAACAGTTTTTGAGCAACATGAAACCATGTACAGTGATTCATGATTGTTTCTTGGAAAGTGTTAATATAACCATTTATCTGAAATTTTCTTATTCATTTATTTATTTGGAATTTATTAAATTGCTGACAGCTTCAAATATTGTTATTTTATTTATATAGGAAGTAAACATAAACAAAGATTAGATCATTCAACTTGTAGTAATAATACTTCATAAAGAATAATTACTAATAAGTATTATCTTCTGTTCATTGTTGCTCTATTTTTCACTGCCATTAAAATTGTTTTTAATGAAGTACAGCTATTTAGAACAGGTACCATCAGTTCCTGTTATTTTTATATTAGTGAATGACTATGTGTTCATACATAACATCAAGAAGAATACACAGGGGTATAAAGAGATTGTTTTTTTATAAAAGAAAAAAAGAAGTATTAGTCTCTAAAATTATAATCATAGTCATTATATATATATATATATATATATATATATATATATATATGAAATATATGATTTATATATATATATATATATATATATATACACAGAGGTATAACAGCTTATAAATCTCAGCTGATTTTAAAGGTAAATATGTTTTGACTAAATTATTCTTATAAAAACTAAAAAAAATAAATGATTGTTTCCAGCTTTATTTACTAGAAGAATTTTTGTAGTATAAATGATGATTGTTAAAATCAATAATTTAAAATTAAGAGAGCATATGAAGTACAAAGAATTGATTTATAATTGTTGTTATTTTCAAATTTAATAACAGCAAATTTTATTGTAAATAAGAAACAATAAATCCCAGTGTTTTTATAAGAAAAGTATATCTAAACTAAATTTCATGCTAATTCTTTTTTTTAAATAAATTAACAAATACTTTTTTTATCATTAGAAATAATGATTTAATTAATATCTTTGAAATTCACTATCTGTTTTCTATATATACACACACATTTATGTGGATTTTATGTTTGATTTTAACCTTCATTTAATTATGTCTTGTGAAAGTATTTTTACAGGAATAAGTTTATTTAATAATGTATGAAATATAATTAGGCTATAAATAACATGGCATGCACAAATTCTCATTCTCACAAATATATGCTAAAACAGTCATAATTATATATTATAAAATGAATTTCATTTATATGTTTATGACAATTAAAATATGAATGTATGTAATTACACTGTAAATAAGTGTGCTTATATATAGGTAAGTTTTAAGTAATCCTATTGAGACATATATGTAAATAAGAATGCAATACTGGAGTACTTTTTGTATTAATCATAATCAGAAGGTTTAAATATTATGTATAGCTATATTCTTCATACCTTAATTAAAATTATTTTTTATTAATAAGTTTATACTTTATTAAATTATTAGAGTAAATGTATTTAATCTTAGAATTTAATTAAAATATTATATGTTAGGATTATATCTCATGTGCACAGTAACAGTAATAGAGCTAGTGCAAATTAAAATTATACTTGCATAAATTCTGTTATATTAAAATGTTTATATTTCAGTGTTTATGGACATCCAGGTACAGGAAGATTGTTTGATATTCAGGTACTACATTTCATTTGACTTATTGTTTCTTTAGAAATTTAATTTATAGGTGGCCAGTATATTAATAGTACTAAGTGGTCAGATCATTGATAATCATTAGCACGTTTTATATCCCAGAAGATTTTTCAATTGTTATATGTTTATGGATTACCACATAAATTTCTGCATCTATATTATTAGGTTGTATCCCTGCCCTAGGTTTAGCAGTGCTAAGTAATTATCCTAGTACATTATAGATTGTTTTCAAATCCAGACCAAAGTTGACTGTTGAATTTATTTTTATAATTCATGATGGATGATTAATACTTTTCAATTATTCTGGAGAATTATAGTCATCTTAGTGATGTGTCTCGTACTCATTTTTCATAATATTATTTTTAAATTTAAATTTGAATGAGTTTATTATCTAGGATTAATAATTCTATTTTATTATTTTTTATCTTTATTAATTAATTTTATATTTAATTAAATTTTACTTACCTTTTATAATTTTTTTAATTCTCTTAGCGTCTTGTTCATATGATCTTTAATGTACCTATTCTTTAAACATTTTACTTTAAAAAAACCTTTTTATCTATATGTTTTTTTTTAAATTTAATTATTACTGTTAATTATACAAAAGTAATATGTCCCCCCACCTCTATTTAGGTTTATTTTATCTTCTTAATTAATATAGCTTTTCTTATTTTTCTATCTCTTGTTTTATTAGTATAACACATCATCTTTATGCTATCTTTCTGAAATATATGTCCAGTTTCTGTAGAATGGATATAAAAGTCTGATTTTTTATCATCCATATGTTGAATTAACCATGCAAACATTGATATTTTTGTTTTTCCTACATAGTTAGTTATTATCTTTTTATTCTTATATAATTTACATTCTATCTCATATATGTCATTTACATGATTTTCTATTTCTTTAATATATATATATATATGCAATCATATTATTATATTTCTGATTTTTTAAAATAATTTTATTAATATCATTTTCTAAATCACTATTGTATGTTTTAATTCATCCATATTTATTCTATATTTTTTACATGTTACTTTTTCTTTTTTATCAACTCCTTTACATCTGTTTTCTGATATTTACACCTTTTTATTATTTTCTCCGGATATATATTTTCTTTAAATTTCTTAACTATTAATTCTTTCTCTTTATTATATTCTTATTTATTTGAATAATAATTAATAGCTCAATACATTTTCAACTAATATTATTTACTTTATATTTATTATCCACATTAGTATTCCAATTCAGTATATTTGTTATCTACATTAAATTTTCTTATACACAAATGTTTCTATGTTACATTTCCTTTTTATATAAGAAAATGAACATAGACATTAATATTATGAATTGAAATTCTGATGTGAATAATAAATATAATATAGATAGTATTAGGTCAAGATTTGATAAAACTATTAATTATGCTTCAAATTTAAAACAATATAAGAAAGATATACAATTAATAGTTAAAAAGATTAAAAAAATGAATAGACAGAGAAAATAATAGAAATTAATTTAAAAATATCAGAAAACAGTTAAATAAGAGATAAAAATAAGAAATAAAAATGTAAGATGGATACAATAAAAAGTATGAATATATAGAGATTAAAACATTTAATAATAATATAGTAAAGAACTTTATTAACATTATATTAAAAATTAGTAAAAAAAATATAAAAATGGGATTGAATATATTAGACAGTAAATAAAAAATAGAAATATAATGGATGTATTACATAATAAATACATTAAAAGAATGGAACATTATATAATAAAGTATATGAGATTGAATGTAAATCATGTAAGAATAAAAAGTTAGAAATAAATATTTAGGAGAAATAAAAGAAATCAATATTTGCAAGTCTGCTATAACATAGGTATGAAAAAAATATTCCAATTTATATGCATTACATTGAAACTGAAGATATATTTGAGGAAAGTAGCATACAGATTTTGGGTTATACTAACAAAACAAGGATAGGAAAATAAAATCAGTTTTATTAATTAAAAAGATAAAATCATATCTAAATTAAAATGAAGGGTATAGTCATTATTTTTTAAAAAATATTAATAATAACAATATGTAAAAAAGATATACATATTTTTTCTTCAACTAAAATATTTAATGTATCAAATAAAAAGTAAAATAAAAATGATAAAGTTAATTACTTTAAAGATTCATATGAAGAATTGACTAAAGTAAAGTTTATAGAAGAATCATTTATAAATGTAATCAGAATTAAGAAAGTTATAAAGGTTAAATAAAATGAAATTATAAATAAGAATAAGTAATGAACTTCGAAATAAGAATAAAGTAGAAATTATTAATAAAACAAATAAAAAATTAAATAATAGAAGGAAAGAATAGAAATTCGGGTAATAAATATAAATAAAGGTATAGAATAGAAAGGTATTACAAATATATAAAATAATAACAATAAGATGAAAAAAAGATAAGAAAAACAGGAAAAAAATAAAAAGGATGTAGGAATAAAACGTAATAAAAAATAATAATTAGGAATAAAAAATATAGACTTAAAATAAAATTTGATTATGAATAATAATGTAAAATATGTATTTTATATGTATATAAAATAATGGTTATATAATTATATGTTTAATTGTTGTACCTCACTGCAGGAAAGTCAAAACTCTTAAAAAAATAAAAGTGAAATTATATATATATATATATATATATATATATATATATATATATATATATATATATATATATATATATATATAATATATATATATATATATATATTGTGCCCGTCCTGGTCGTCCACCAGAAAAGTGGGAATTCATCTAATTACAGTCGGACTTATAGTCTTTGGGTAGGATGCTGTGACTGATGTGATAATGTAACTAACCAATGATCATATACTCCCAATGGAGTAGTTCCATGTATACTCATTAAATTTAGATACAATTTAGGCTAGTTCATCTATACTTCATCCCTCTTTTGGATTCCACACAAGCCTCACTATTCAAAATAAGGGAGAATATTGCCCTCAGCTCTCTTCAGAAGTGAATTTACCTTGGATAGCAATTACAATAACTTTATATGGATTCCTATAAGTAAAGGGCTCATTTAATGATATTACTATATTATAATGCAAAACAAGGTGTGTCTATGTATGCATGTATGTTTGTTTATGAATTGATGGACAAAAAGATAAATAACTTTGATATACTACAGATGATTTAATTAAAAATCAAGTGAACAATATTGATTGACTAACACAATAAAAAATACTTCAAATAAAAAAATAAGTATATACATATGTGCAGTAAGTATGTATCTCTACAATATTAATGATCAAACATGTTTATTACTTAATTCCTACCATGGTTGAAATAAATGAAGACATTATCTGTTAGCATATTAGACAAGGGTAACAAAAAAAATCTATAATTAAATGTTACAATGATCACGAAGCTATCTAACTAATTAACAAGATTATATGAAGGTGTGTGCAATAGTTCCATAGTCTAATTCCAACTGTATATGTTTCAGTTTCTTTGAGGATCCCATTGCATATGTACAAATTTCCTATGGTGGAAAGAAAAGAAAAGTCATGCAAGAATATTAGTGATTTATGCAGAATAAACACATGTAAACATGTGTAAGTAAAAATAAAATAAACAGACAACATAAACTCTATCCTGTTCATTTACATGTTCTTAATATGGAATAATATCAAATAAATTTTTACCTTATTCCATATTTTTTACAATGAAGATGATTATAATATGCAGTATCACTTCATTTTGTAGTGAGAATTACTAAACATTAAATCAGGGGACTCCTTGGCAACTTATTTGGAAACAATTAATTTCCATTTTCTGTAGGTGTTTCCATTCTTCTTCCACCTAGACATTTATGACATTACGTTTGATGTTTTAGCAGGCATTATAAAATTGAACATTATTAAAGTGTGCTTCTTGTGGTCAGAGCTGATAACACCTTGGCATTATGACAATATTAAATTAGATGGAATACATTGTTTTGCAGTTCATAAACATTAAAATTCTCTTAATCCTGTATTTGGTATATACTAAGCTTTATAAGAGCAAAATTATATATATATGTTAAAACGAAGATTTGCACGGGTTAAATATATATATCATTTACAATATATATATATATATATATATATATATTGTAAATGATGGTGGAATTACAAGGATGTCCTGCTCCGAAAATACACTTGAACACCTCTATCAACTTCTGCAGTCAGCTAGTTTGACTACAACATGCAATCAACTTATATCAAATTTGTATGTGCTGATACACTTATATTTCATATCCTAAATTTGATAGTGCCAAACGTAACAGTCTGGTCCATCCACATATATAGAAAAAAATGAACAAGATCACATCTAACTACTGTAGGACATAGGGTTTTCATGTAGAACACTTGAGATAACAAGATGAAGTACTTGACTCATGATTACATATATATTTCATAGACTACCCTACACATTATCTATCAAATGTACATGTACTTTAAATAAGTTCATCTAACATTTCACCACTTTTTTTATAACCATTGCAACAGATATTCGAACTCAGGAAGAAATTGCATTCAATTCTCTTAACAAGGATGTACCTATACAAACTGTTAATCAACAACTAAAATAACTCATCCTATCTATTAAAAGAAATAACATTTATTTAACAATTTTCTTTCATGCTCATCAAGCAATAATGTATGTGTGTGTTTGTGTAAAACATTGGTTATAGGATTGAATGTAAATACTGGATCAACAAAACTACAGAGACCTTGTTAATTAACAAAACTTCATAATATTTATTTACAAAAACAAAATATATTCAAACATATAACAAATAATAAATCACTATAGAAAACAAAATTCACAAAAAATCTTTACAAGTGCAAATAAATTATTTGGATATGAGTATCTATCATTTTATTAATTAAACAATTTAAAACAATTAACCCTTATTTCCCATAATAAATATCCATAATATTGACATCTATATATCCAAATTAATGAAAAAGTTATTAATTAAAAGTGAGATTGCTAACTCAATGAAAATTTAAATGCAAATCCAGACACAATATGCAGTTTTAAGTGTTAAACAACATAATAACAAAAGAACTCAAGAACTGATAGAACAGAAAATTATAAAGAATATTAATTTAAAAGCATTAATCATTCATTCATTATAAAGATCTTAAGAATACTATTTGTAACACATATAATATAAATAGTCAAGATATGTTGTGATATTGGTATTTTAGTAACATTAAAAGAGAAAAACTCTTAGCTTTAAATATTTTATTTGAGCACTCAATTTCATATTCATAACTGAGAATCAAGTATTTTGGTAGAAAATAAATCACCTAGATTTTATTAAAAACAAAAAGAAAAAAGGCTTTTCAACCTTCTTTCTGCTACTTTCTTGATACTTTCTTATGTTGGTCTGTTCCATGTTGAATTATCATTAGTACTTTCCACATATAAGATTGAGATAATAAACAAAAAAAATACAAATCTATACAAAAAAAAATAAAAAAAACATAATTTTACAATATTTTATGAATCCATATAATTAGGCATAATTACTTTTTCATAGTCCTTCTTACATAAACAGTTTCTATAATTTATGCATTTTTATTATAGATACTGACAACTCCTAATTGATTCTGTATAGCATATACTGAATTTATTTAAGTTGGGAATGTGTAGTTTTGTGTTACTTCTCATGTAGATTTCCATCTTGTGTGGCTCCAGCTTATCAGGAATTTAAATTGTAGACAGATAAATATTAAATTTTACATGGCCATAGTGGATAAAAAAATGCTCCACCCAAAGACAATTAATTGTTCTAGCCAACATATCTCATATTTTAACTACATGCACATGTTTATCAATATATATATATATATATATATATATATATATATATATATATATATATATATATATATATATGATAAACAAAAATGCAAGTTAAAAAACTTGCTAACGCTTGTATTTATGTCCACAGATGGCGTTTCTACCAAAAACACCGATCAAGCGTATATTCTGTTTACATAAACGTCAGAGTAGCATTCACTATCTCTAACTATAATTCCACTTTCAGATCATGATTTCAAGCTATTTGCTATCGTCAGTGAAAGACAGGAATAAAGAAACTAGATCTAAATACAAACTCTGAGCATTTATGAAACAATTTCTATTCAGCTTGCAAGCGTGAATTTTTTAGACACGTAATGTCTTCAAACTCAGCATAGCAAACCAGATAGCTATATGGGTCTGATCTCAGTTCAGCATCACCACATAGTAGAAGCCTCTGCAATCTATATCATTGCAAGAAAGACCTCAAAGGTACATTTATGATAAACAAAAATGCAAGTTAAAAAACTTGCTAACGCTTGTATTTATGTCCACAGATGGCGTTTCTACCAAAAACACCGATCAAGCGTATATTCTGTTTACATAAACGTCAGAGTAGCATTCACTATCTCTAACTATAATTCCACTTTCAGATCATGATTTCAAGCTATTTGCTATCATCAGTGAAAGACAGGAATAAAGAAACTAGATCTAAATACAAACTCTGAGCATTTATGAAACAATTTCTATTCAGCTTGCAAGCGTGAATTTTTTAGACACGTAATGTCTTCAAACTCAGCATAGCAAACCAGATAGCTATATGGGTCTGATCTCAGTTCAGCATCACCACATAGTAGAAGCCTCTGCAATCTATATCATTGCAAGAAAGACCTCAAAGGTACATTTATGATAAACAAAAATGCAAGTTAAAAAACTTGCTAACGCTTGTATTTATGTCCACAGATGGCGTTTCTACCAAAAACACCGATCAAGCGTATATTCTGTTTACATAAACGTCAGAGTAGCATTCACTATCTCTAACTATAATTCCACTTTCAGATCATGATTTCAAGCTATTTGCTATCATCAGTGAAAGACAGGAATAAAGAAACTAGATCTAAATACAAACTCTGAGCATTTATGAAACAATTTCTATTCAGCTTGCAAGCGTGAATTTTTTAGACACGTAATGTCTTCAAACTCAGCATAGCAAACCAGATAGCTATATGGGTCTGATCTCAGTTCAGCATCACCACATAGTAGAAGCCTCTGCAATCTATATCATTGCAAGAAAGACCTCAAAGGTACATTTATGATAAACAAAAATGCAAGTTAAAAAAACTTGCTAACGCTTGTATTTATGTCCACAGATGGCGTTTCTACCAAAAACACCGATCAAGCGTATATTCTGTTTACATAAACGTCAGAGTAGCATTCACTATCTCTAACTATAATTCCACTTTCAGATCATGATTTCAAGCTATTTGCTATCGTCAGTGAAAGACAGGAATAAAGAAACTAGATCTAAATACAAACTCTGAGCGTTTATGAAACAATTTCTATTCAGCTTGCAAGCGTGAATTTTTTAGACACGTAATGTCTTCAAACTCAGCATAGCAAACCAGATAGCTATATGGGTCTGATCTCAGTTCAGCATCACCACATAGTAGAAGCCTCTGCAATCTATATCATTGCAAGAAAGACCTCAAAAGTACATTTATGATAAACAAAAATGCAAGTTAAAAAACTTGCTAACGCTTGTATTTATGTCCACAGATGGCGTTTCTACCAAAAACACCAATCAAGCATATATTCTGTTTACATAAACGTCAGAGTAGCATTCACTATCTCTAACTATAATTCCACTTTCAGATCATGCATTTTTGTTTATCATAAATGTACCTTTGAGGTCTTTCTTGCAATGATATAGATTGCAGAGGCTTCTACTATGTGGTGATGCTGAACTGAGATCAGACCCATATAGCTATCTGGTTTGCTATGCTGAGTTTGAAGACATTACGTGTCTAAAAAATTCACGCTTGCAAGCTGAATAGAAATTGTTTCATAAATGCTCAGAGTTTGTATTTAGATCTAGTTTCTTTATTCCTGTCTTTCACTGATGATAGCAAATAGCTTGAAATCATGATCTGAAAGTGGAATTATAGTTAGAGATAGTGAATGCTACTCTGACGTTTATGTAAACAGAATATACGCTTGATCGGTGTTTTTGGTAGAAACGCCATCTGTGGACATAAATACAAGCGTTAGCAAGTTTTTTAACTTGCATTTTTGTTTATCATAAATGTACCTTTGAGGTCTTTCTTGCAATGATATAGATTGCAGAGGCTTCTACTATGTGGTGATGCTGAACTGAGATCAGACCCATATAGCTATCTGGTTTGCTATGCTGAGTTTGAAGACATTACGTGTCTAAAAAATTCACGCTTGCAAGCTGAATAGAAATTGTTTCATAAATGCTCAGAGTTTGTATTTAGATCTAGTTTCTTTATTCCTGTCTTTCACTGACGATAGCAAATAGCTTGAAATCATGATCTGAAAGTGGAATTATAGTTAGAGATAGTGAATGCTACTCTGACGTTTATGTAAACAGAATATACGCTTGATCGGTGTTTTTGGTAGAAACGCCATCTGTGGACATAAATACAAGCGTTAGCAAGTTTTTTAACTTGCATTTTTGTTTATCATAAATGTACCTTTGAGGTCTTTCTTGCAATGATATAGATTGCAGAGGCTTCTACTATGTGGTGATGCTGAACTGAGATCAGACCCATATAGCTATCTGGTTTGCTATGCTGAGTTTGAAGACATTACATGTCTAAAAAATTCACGCTTGCAAGCTGAATAGAAATTGTTTCATAAACGCTCAGAGTTTGTATTTAGATCTAGTTTCTTTATTCCTGTCTTTCACTGACGATAGCAAATAGCTTGAAATCATGATCTGAAAGTGGAATTATAGTTAGAGATAGTGAATGCTACTCTGACGTTTATGTAAACAGAATATACGCTTGATCGGTGTTTTTGGTAGAAACGCCATCTGTGGATATATATATATATTGTTTGCTTTTAATAAAAAAAAAATTTACAAATAGAATACAGCTATCCACTATTTGTAATATTCAATATATATGAACTTATAAACTTTAAACTGAACAAACTGTTCTAATTTCTTTTTCAGTTTCTTTTAAAAAAAATCATAATACTTTTTTTTTAAAAATGAAATTGATAAATTATTTTGACTTATCTGATTATGGAATCAGAAGAAAAATGTTCCATTCACTTTCTTTATTCTTTTTCTGAATGGCAAATAACTAGAAAAACATTAATATTTGTTGAGACACTGGTTTAAAAAAATGTCCATCTTGCAGAAAGATATTATTAAAATAATAATAATATTAAAACTTTTCTTTTCATGTCAAAGTGCAGAATAAAAAAGAAACCTGATTTTTAATTGTTTGCCTTTATATACTGCTGTTATTCTCTTTGTTTAAACCAAGCTTGCCTTTTGTTGTATTTTTAAAAATATTTTTATTATCGATTCATTTTTAAAAAATAAAATATCAGAATAATAATAATAATAATAATAATAATAATAATAATAATAATAATAATAATAATAATAATAATAATAATAATAATAATAATAATAATAATAATAATAATAATAATAATAATAATATTATTATTATTATTATTATTATTATTATTATTATTATTATTATTATTATTATTATTATTATTATTATTATTATTATTATTATTATTATTATTATTATTATTATTATTATTTCTCTTCCATATTCAGTTAGTTATTACAATACTTGATTTATTTGTTATTGCTATGATTGCTTTTTTATCATTTAAGTCATTGTCTCTATTTCATATAATAAACACAATACAATTGTAACACATATGTATAAATTTGTATGTTTTTTTAATCAAGGTTTATATTTTTTATAGAATATAATTTTATTACTAATATATATGTTTGTTTTGTACAGTAAATTACCCATCATTCCCAATACTGAATATGTAATTAGTACATTCTTAAACATATAAAAATGTTTATATTCTCTAAAAGTGTTCTAGGAAAACTTATCATTAAATTGATCTTTACATGTAAATTAAAAAAAAGCAATCCAAATATTTTACATGGCTAAAGGTTGGATGTAGGTACAAATTTGCGCTATTCTCACAATACCCTTCCTCTACACAAAATTAAAAATTTACTTCCAAATGAAAACTTTAAATCCTAATGAGTGTAAAATATGTTCATTTTTGGGTATATTAACTTCTTGTTATCTATGAAAAATCACACTTACTTTCTAACATTTCCTTCAATCCCTCAATTTTAAATAATTATCCTGGCATTCCCTCTCTCAATATATATACTATTGTCCATTAATAGCACTAGATGTTTGATAATCACCATCATTATTGTGCATTTATATCATTAAAAGTTTCATCATCACATTATGAATTGGCAAAATTAAAGGTTTGACAATGATCATCATCATTATGTATTGCTCTTTTAAATAATTGATCATCATCAGTATTTTTCTATATCTATGATTTTATATATATATATATATATATATATATATATATATATATATATATATATATATATATATATATATATATATTCTAACCTCCCCCTGCGCATCCTCACCCCAAAAATATACTGTTTAATACGAATATTACGGGTTCTAGCTCAGTTAACAAATAAATAAATGAAATATTCAGCATTAATTAAAATGATTACTAGCTCAAATTTTAAAATACAAATACGGTTCAATTTTAAAATGAATTAACAAATATTTACTATTTTCATGAGACATGGAGTGACAATACGGGGAACGAGATAGACTACATTGAGACATTATCCACACGATACTACCTCAATGGCATAATAACACTATCCCTCTCTTTTTTTTTTTTACTATACCAAATAACTAACTCATAGTATTCTTACGACTTTCTAAGCTCTATGCACTACGATTAAAATAATAATCATATCTTAATCTTCTTTATAACAAGAATCTAGCTCAATTAAATAAAATGAAGTAAAATAAAATAAAATCTCAGGTTCAGAAATTGTATTCTAACTAATTTAAAATTACGGTAGTAAAATATGAAAAGGGAATTTTATGTCATAATCTACTACACAGCAACTAATAATAATAAAAATAATAATAACAATAATAAATATAATATAATCTTATTTCTTCCTAAATGAAATAAATAAATACGTACGTGGTAGTATTTTAATAATCTGACAACAGAATATGTGTGGCAACATTAGCATATACTTTAATGTAATATTGTGGCAATCGACTTATGACCAATAAATAATATAAAATTATGATCTTTTATTTTTAACATACCAATAAATTCTCAAAATTATTATAACACTTTTATATTTACCTTTTTGTGCAAAAACTATATATCTGTTTTAATTATAAATGTATCGTGATATCATGCATCCATGTGGAGAAATAACAACGAGGACACAAAACTTTAAAATAAATTTACAAACAAAGTTTATTAATAACATAAATAAATAACAATATTTTACATTATGTACATTGGATATCCTTACTCTCCTATCACAAATTAGTTTACTAGTTTATAAAAAAAAAAATCAAACTTCTATTTATTTTTCCTAGTTAATTCTTATCTTTTAAATGCTTAAGAAAATACAGTATTATTATTATTATTATTGGATTTCTTATTATGGTTAGCTTGTTACAAAAAAATGTATTTCTTATATGATTATCATTAACACTTTGTATCCCTACTATTATTAAAATTATATTTTTACAAAATTTACATTCGTAGTAAAAATTCTACAAAACAATAAAATTCTAGTTTTATATTAGTTGTATGGAATCCTACAAATTCAAAATATTCTTCTACATTCGGTATAAGTTTTATTGTTCATTATCCGATGTTTATTAATCCTAATATACTCATTCAAGCCTTACTTCGGATGATAATTACAACTATTAACATACCATGCACAAATATATGTTTATTACACATTATTGAATTATTTTCTTAATAAATATGCAATATTTATTTTCTAAAATACTATATAAAACATTCAAATTTTATTATCACTTTAAAAAAAAAAAACTTTGTTTAGATTTCTCTTTAAAAATCTTATATTCATTTCCGAATTGATTTTACAATGTATTATATGATTCTTTCTCCCTTTATGATATTTTGGACTTTCAATTTTTTAAAGTTACACAATTATATACATTCCAGTAAATAAACTATTCTTACATAAACGATAACATATCTTCAGTTCTATTTTATTCATTATTTCTTTGAAAATATCTCTCTGACCGATGCAGATTCACAAAATAAGGATAGCGAAGATAGATGCATAGGATCAAAATATAACTAGAATATTACTTATCATAAACCTTGACAATCATGGCACAGTGAATTTAAAAACACTATAGAGGAGTGACCTTTACCTGTCTACCAACCTCTATTATAGGAGTGATGCTAAAGCTATTTCTTCAGCTTTATTATAACATCAAAAAGTTTAAAGATATGCAAAAACACTGTCCAAACTATATGTGTTCAGTCATAGGGCTTAGTTAACTATACTGAAATCACACAAATGAACTATGATCCAAATACTTTATTTTCCTATTTCTTAACAAAAACATCATCTTGGTTTCCTCTCCACTAGTACTACCAAGTCACTATCCGATCTTATTTCTCAAGATTTTTCTATACAGTACATCGACAAATACCTATCTGCATTTCTAACAATAATAAAATTCATTTATTTCAAAACTATTCCGCTGTTCTATAAGAAAATCTTTTTACTACTTTCCTCGTATTTTTTATCATATACAAACTATTTTAAAATATCTGAATACTTTATCACATGAAAGTTCAAAAGAATCACACAATTGTTCTGTCGAATTATATTATTAATATACTTTAAATAACTTATTGCATGCATATTCAGAATTACTCCTATCTCAGAATATGTTTTAAAATGTTGTATAAAATGTGTACATATAATTTAAACTTTCACACATCATTCTTAATCAATCGATGATCTAAAAAAAATACATTATGCATTATAAATAAATATCAAAATTACCAAATGATCTCTATCTTCTCGATCGCGTTCCGTAGGCTTCACCATCCCATTGATTCTTGTAGATATAAAACTTCCATACATACACTTTATTTTTAAAACAATATTTCTATAATTCTATTAAGCTATTATATTTAAATCTCAATATTACTAAATTTATGTTTATATGTTTTCCCTAATCTCACATAGCATTTTATATTTTAAATATAATCAGAAAAAAAATATTTAAATTATATTTACTGTACTTCTTTATCGAATTTTCTTGAACCGTTCATATTAAAGCTAAAAAAAATATATTATTTCTTCTTAAGTCACTTAATGTTCTATTTTAAGGCAAAACAATTATTGCTCTGTTTAATAAATATTCATAGACGACAATCCTTGGTTTTCACAATATTGAATACAATTATTAATTCATGATATCAATTTATCCTGTAAAGAAAAACGTCTCCATATTCTCTTCTAATATTGTCTGCTAATATTTTCCCACGCGACTTTTACGATGCATCTTCTAGGTACTTTTATTTAAATCTTCAATAAAATTTTTTGTTTCCATGGATCCATTTTCATTAAGTAATTTAATTTTATATTTTTTAAATCAAGCATTTTCTCCATTGAATACTTTATAATATTTTTTTTAATTCTTCTTAGATAAAGTTTTCCGTTCTTTTCCATAAAACGCATAATAGCACTTTCATATTATTCTATTACTTTTTTTCTTTATTTAAACTTCTGGTACTACATTTTTGTAATGTCTCTTTTTTAAAGATAAACATTCATTCTTCATTATACTTTTACATAATTTTTGTTTATAATAAAAACGCATATTAAATTTTTCCATAGAGAAGAATAACATAACTTCAAAGTAGCCTTATAATTTTGTGCGTCATAATTTTTTCCTGACGGCAAGTAACTTCTCTTTTAAGTTTTCATATAGCGTCCCAATTATATTTCTCTGAGTTATAATAATAAGTTTCTGGTTGAGCATAAATAAAACTGTATTAAGGCACTTTCCAAATATTTTTCCTTTAGCAATATTTTTAGGTATTTTTTTCTGTACTTCCATTTTACTGTAAGGTTTTGGCCGAACTTGAACAAAATATCCTGGTAAGATAACTTTTAAAATTAGCAATCCATGTAGAGGCAGTCAAAATATTATATGTTAAAAAAGAACTTTTAAAATAAATACGAAATTTTAAATTTATATCACTTTTCTAGCTACGGTTTTATCAGCTAAAAATATGTTACTCTCTCTTCACTTACACATTACTTTCTCCCTCCCGCTCTGTCTAATTCTTATCTTTTGTCTGATAAATTACCTCCGTTGATTGGTTAATGACTTTATTTTAGCGCGAACAAATTTACGCATTTTAGTTTTATAACAGACTAGACTTTTAAAAATAAAGAATTTATGACGTAATGTCTCAAAATATTATTTAGACTAGTATTTTTAAATTCAACTATAGTTTTATCAAAATCATTTAAACTTTAAAATAATTATTAAAATAATATTTAATACTTCAACTTTTACTTTAAGGATCGATAGCAACTATATTTAGTTTCATAATTCACAAACTTTATTATTATTCTAATAAGCGTGTGTGTGAAGGTATATAATATACAGTCACGTGATTACTAACTTTATCAAATGATTTTTAATTTACGTCTCGGTCTAAATTACCAAAACTGATATATTATATAAAAAAATTGGAAAATAATTTAAACTTGTAGAACTAAATATAATTCTCACCATCCCAAAGTCTATCTTAAAATATTAGATTAAATTTGAATATTAAACATAATTATAACACTACATATAGTATTTATTTAATTTATTAGTTTTAAAATATTATACTCAAAATTATTAATATACTTTAAACTATTTATAGCTGTGTTATTTTATATGGCCAGCTTTTACAACCATAAGCAAGGATATAATTAAGCTTTATTTAACTGTTTTCCTTTAAATAATCCTTTACATTTTTATATACCAGTAATTTTCAGCCTTAAATTGTACCATAAAATCTAATTATCCTACTATTATTTATATATCATACAAATATAACTTAAAATTTAAAATTTTTTAGTAATTGACCTTTCTAACTTATTATGACCTACAGACAAGGGCACAATATATATATTTGATATATTAATAATATTATATATATATATATATATATATATATATATATATATATATATATATATATGAGGATAGTAATCTAGACCAACTGATTATTGCTGGTTTATCATGAAATACGTATATTGGTGATTATTTATTTTTTAATATGTGTGTTATCAGGTGGGTCACAATATGTAATGGCACTGAGAGTAGTGGGTCATGTAAAAGTCTGATTTTGAATCTGCAAACTTGAAATATGTATTTTCTGTTAGTCAGAATATAATCCAATTCTGCTGTATTTTCATTTTGATGCTTCCATGTCCATTTCCTTTTAACATTTATCTCAAAAAAAGAATTCATAATATAAAGTGTTTCTTTTTATGAAAACTCCACAAGTCTATGTCCTCTCTCATTTCTATTACAATAATCAAAATTACCTACATCACTTTCATTTTTCATTTGTTTACAAATTCTAGCATTAAAGTCTATCATAACAATTTTAGAATGTCGTTTACTCTGATCTAAAGCCTTTTGTACATCCATATAAAAATTTTCTACTACATCAACACAATGAGAATAGGTTGGGGCATAAATATGAATTATCTGCATTTGGTAACTACTATTAAGTTGTATAACTAACTGTGCCACTCTGTCTGATACACCAACAATCTAAACAATGTTGTTCTTCCACTTTTTATTTATAATGGACTCTACTCCATTTGCATTTTTAATGTTTGTGCTTTTATAATAGAGTACATGTCCACTTTTTAAAGTAATTGTCTCTTCATCTTTTCGTCTAACTTCAAAAAGTCCAATACAGTCCCATTTAATATAAGACAGATGTTATATGTCTTGCAATCTTCCTTCACTTGAAAGTGATCTGCAGTTGTAAGTACCTAAATATAAAGTTGTCATTAAAAAAATGGTAGCCTGGGTGTTTAGTCAGAGGATTCTTAGTTCCTTCTGCCTTTGGCCACCTGCTGCTGCTTTGGTTGGTGAATTTACAACCTCCTAGAAATAATGAACATGATTTATTTTTGTCTGTCATAATTGCATATATGTATTGGCAAAATATTTATCATTTACACAAACATTCATTCTGCCTTATCAGGCAACTGAGAAGAAAGACCATGGTGTTTATTGATCTTAAACTCAGAGATAAAAAAACAATAAGCTCACCAAACTGATTAATTCAAGTTGGTGAGCAACCCATCCATTTTCGTATACTATATGACTAATCACATAGTGATAACAGCTGCAACGACAAGAATGTATTGAGTGGACATTTGGAATTTAAATAACTATTGCTTTGAGACTCTAATTAAATGTATATAGATTTATAAATGAAAACGCTTACTAGGCTCAGTGGACGTTAGTTATAAAAATTCAGTTGCAGAGATATGCAGTTAGGATAGAGAAAGAAATTAAAATCATAAAATAAATTATCATCAGTAAAATAAATATATTGGGAAGAGAGATAAACTGAAATGATTCCATAATTAATAATTTAGAATAAAAATAACATTTCCTCTATATCAAAAACACATTATCTGAGCTATAATTATTTGCGCCTTTAAACAATAATAATTACTTCTCGTGTCTTTGTTTATATATATATATATATATATATATATATATATATATATATATATATATATATATATATATATATATATATATATATATATATATATATATATATATATATTACGTAAATTATTTGCCAATATGATTTTAAAATACCTTTCTTATAGCACAATTGAAAATTATACTCTTTTATGCCACAACACAACTGTATTATCCATAATAATCTATCACTTCTTAAGTAAGGAATAATGATAATGATAATAATAATCTTAGGGTTCATTTGTTTACTTTAAGAAAATACTCTATAATACTATGCTGTCACACATGACTAGCATTGTGGTAGGCTATAGGAAAAATTCACTTTACTTAAAAGCTAATGCGACCCCATATATCATAACAACTACTACATTATGTAAAGGGGTGATAAATATGATCAATAATTAACTAAATATTTACATAAAATTTGGAATAATACAGCCTTTTTATCTAGGATTTCAGTCAGAATAATAGAAAGACAATGGTACCTTTTGTATCCTTTCATTATCTATGACAACACAATAAATTAACTGAATCTAATTAATTCAATAATTTAACTAAAATGTAACTGGAATAATGTGCAGTCAGGGTTAATAACTTGGAAATAAATACATTTTTACAATTACATAATGTTTAGTCTGAAGTTTGCAATTCCCATACAACAACTATAGTCAAAATGAAATGTTCAGATGTGCATACATTTTTCTATCTGGTATATTAACATTTCTAAAGTTTGAAATGATTTTGGACTCAAGAAAATGATTTGCAAATATTTTGCAAACACACTTATACTTGGCATAACAAAAAAAAAAAATTGACAACGAATATTGAAAAAGACTACATTGTTTTATCTACACAGAACGAAACAAAATATACAACTTTATTCAATAATATAACATTGATACTACAAATACATTAATGCGTTAGGCTGTACTCTATCAGGGTATATAGTAAAATAATAAATTATTATATGTTTGGAATCCTGTTAATACACTGGAGTAACAAGCTAAAATGTGCAGCTGAATTACCACTGCACTGATTTATAATTTTCTTAAAGTTTCTATAAAATAAATGTCTAACCTTTAATTATATGGCTAACTATTTTTTATTCCTGTTACGATATGAAATACACAAAAGTAATGGCATATTATTTGTGTTACCTAATAATCTGGGTTCAAATATAATTCTTTTAAAATATTAAATTTATGACTAATAAAGTTAACCAAGCTATGGCTTATAATTAGACAAATTATGACTAAGTATGGGTCCTTTATCAGAAGTGCCACTCACCATTTTATGCTTAACTTAATATCCACATAAATTATGATAAATATTTTAAATATGAATGACTTAATTCAAGCTACGAATATTTCTTAACTATTAATAACATTAAAATATTGTGTTCGAATATTCTCTTAATAAATAAACATTTTAAAATACGCGATTTTAAATTAATTTTACTCCCTTGGTTTGCTTGTGAACGATCAGCAAGGCTCAGTAGCACAATACAGATACTGATCCCAATTACTAAGGCACTACTGATAATAAAGTGAACCTCAAGAAACTAACACTTCAAATTCAACATTTATCCTTGCCATAATTTTTAAACAAAGCACAATAATCTACACCTTCTATGGTGGAAAGCTATATTTAATATCACTTGAAAATTGCAAACATACTAACTAATGTTTGCAGAGCACTTGATGGTTTCTAGCCTATTTATCAAGCACAAAAATGTATAGGTGTACACTATATTACTCACCACTTAAAGAAAAGATCACACACCAAATATAATCCTCTCTTGGGACTAAAACACATTAAGTATACTAAATATTATATAAACTTTGGATCGTCCCCTTCATGCGAATCGATCACAATGACTACCAAACATAACGTAGCATTATGTCAAAACTAACCCTCCCATGGCAAGGAAAGTATTTTGGAGAGAGGATCTTTCATCCCACAAAACAAAATACATTATAAATATTAAAATATGCTAATAGTAAATATATACCAACTCTACACTTAGGCAAGGTAGCTAAACACACTAATAAAAAAAAAAAAAACTATATTAAATGTACACTTCAATCAATATCTGAAACCAATGAATCAAAATACACATATCTCAGCCCCACATGATTGTACATAAGATGCAGAAAAGTATAATAAATTTAATTGTAATGAAGAAATATATAACAGCAATGTATAGCATACAAGCTTAAACTAAAATAAAGTGGATGTACTACTAAAGAATAACTGTTACTAAATTACTTAATTAATACAATATAAATTATGTTGACTTCAAACAAGAAATAGATACTTCTGATAAATTTAAAGTACTGTTTTACTTATTGAAATATATATATATATATATATATATATATATATATATATATATATATATATATATATATATATATATATATATATATATATATATATATATATATATATATATATATATATATATATATATTGTGCCCTTTTGTATGGGTCACCAGTTGATTTTTGTGCTAATCTATTAAAAATTTTAAATTTAAGTTATATTTGAATATGTGATGTTAATTTTGCTTATGGTAATATTTCAAAAAGTTTAATTAAAGCAATCTATGAGTATTTGATATGTGAAATTGTGCTGATATTGAGAGAGACATTTTAAATGATGATGATTATAATATATAACTGGGAAAAATGGCTATAATCAATACTGCATTAATAGATTTAATAAATAAATATTTAAAGCTAAAGTATTTAAAAAGACAAGTTAAAATTAAATGCATATGTTTATTGTTGATAAAATAATGTTATAAAAGAATATAAATCTTTTAATTATTGTAAGTACTTAAATAGAAGATTAATATTTGATTTCAATAATATCGGATAATTATTTTAAAGTCTGTTATAATATTTTGTTATTTTAAAAAATATTTATTTTAAAAAATGCAGTTGTTAGTTATTTTTAGACTATGACAAGCGTTTCTTGTGTTGTAAAGAACAGATGTTAGTTAGATATGCACACACATGCTTGGAAGTTATTTAGCAAAGTTGCAAAACTATTTTAAAAAATTATGTTGTAAAATTTATAAATAATACGTGAGTTATCACGAGATAAAAATAAAGATATTCAATGTAAAATATTAAATCTGATTTTAAAATATTGTTTTAAAAATATGACGTATAAAAAGACTTAATTTATTTTAAATAATGTTATAAAAGTTAAAATTAAAATCAAGTCAGTAAGAGAATATTTTTTAAAAAAATGTTTAATAGATTTAAATATATGATAAAGATTATTTTAGAAATTTAATAATGTAGTAAACATTAAATATTAAATAAGCCATTATTTATTTTAATTTTGTGTTGTTGGTAAATATGTAAATAAGCCAGCAAAGTTGATTGTTTAATCTACCAATCAAATGGGAAGTTTCTTCCGGTATAAAAGCTCAGTTCAATTGTTAGGAGAGGACTTCGTGATTGAATTTTTAAGTTAATTGTGTTATTAAAAATAGCTACGTAAATTTTATAGACGCTTTTAAAATCATTTTTCAAAATTATAAGAGTGTCTTGTAATAAGTTATAGAAATTTTAAAATGATAAACATGCAGTGTTAATTCAATTTTTCCCTATCATTCGTCTCTATTAAGCTCAATTTACAAGCAAATAATCATGGAAACATCATATATAGTGAAAATATATCGGAAACTTTACCCTAGGAATATGACAAACGCTGGATTAGTTCGGAAAATTACGAGGTGGAGAAAAGTAATATTTTGGACAGTATATAATTTTAAAAGCTAATTACTATTGACTATTAGAAAATAGATATTTTAAAAGAATAAAATACTTCTTATGAAGAAAGTATTTTTGCAAGCTATAAATTTAAATATATATCTTAAGTAAAGATATTAGAAATAAAAGTAGTTTTTTTATAAAATACTTGCCTTGTTAAGTCTTTATGTTTAAAAGATTGAATATTGACAATTTTGGAAGGCAAATAAGTTGAAAATATAATTAGCTAAAAGTCTTAATATGATAAAATTATTATATTGAAATAATTTAAACGCTGGACGTTTTAGATGAAGAAGCTTATTCTTACCTGGATATTTTGTTAAGAAATGCGTAAGTAATACGTGGATGTCCAAGTTAATCAAAATAATTTAATGAGAATTTTATAAACTATATACTAATTTTTGAGAAATAATGATTTTTAAATAATATTCTTTAAAGAACTAGATCAGGATCCTATAAACTATTTTAATTTTATTTTGTTTCTTATGGAAGAATTAACTTTTATTTTATTTTAAAAGAACGTTTTCATTTTTCATAAACTTTTAAAAAAACACGTGATGAACCGGAAAACGGAAATGGTGTTTTAGTGAATGTGTACCTAGGTTTTAAGAACTATTATGGTGAAAAGAAGACATCGCTGGAGTTACGTAATATGAATTCTATTTTATTTTTTAATATAAAATTTAAATATTATTAATCTATTAAAAATAAGATAGGTACATTCCTTAAATAATAACTAAAAATAATATAATGATTAATTGCATAAGTTTATTTCATAATTAATATAACACAGAATATTTTAAAGAATGATCGTGGGTGTAAATGTGAATTATTTTATGAAGCTGTAATTCCGAAGAATATTGGAAGATGGACTGTACATTAAATCATTATTGATGGTAGAAATTATAATAATAATAATTTTTATGTATTTAATATGTTTTCTTTAGATCAACCAAATATTATGTTGTTTTTGAATGAATGTATAGATATTTTTTAAAAATACACACACATTATATTGGCAGTGACAGTTTTATTTAAATATGCATAATTTGAATTTATGATATAAATACGATGCAACATTACATAAGAAGCTTAGAAATAATTATATGATTCTTTCATAAATAAATTTTAATATTGTTAGTTTATGTTATAGTATCAGAATTATATTTATTATTCATAGGTAATTATTTTATTGCAAGTTAGGAAGAGATTTTAAAGTCTATATTTTATTTTGTTTTATTGGATAAATTAAGTTAAGTTTTATGTATAAGTTTATATTTGGATTGGAGATTTACCGAATATAGATGATGAGGTATAAATAGTTTGGATAATTAGTATTTATTTAAAGTTGAAGGTTGTCTTTCCGGAAATTTTGAAAATAAGTTTAAAGGATGCTTTATAGATAGAAATTTATTAGGAAGGAGTAGAATAACACATAAAGTAAAGTAATAATTTCACATAGAAAAGAATCATAGAATTTATCTAATATAATACTTTATGAATTTGAAATTGATGAATAAGTTAAGTATTATTATTCTAACAGTACATATATGTAATGCATATTTGATAAAACATGTAACATGAATTGCGTTAAATGAAATATAAATTATAATCAGATATTTTATTATATTACAAAGATACATTAGTTTATACATATACGCTATTAAAGTAATGCTGATATTAAAGTGAACACATGTTAATACATTATGAAATGGATAACAATAATGCTTAAATGATGTAGCAATTTAATTAGTAAAGTTTAATTGTTTACATATGCTACATAAATATTGTTTTACATAAATTTATTTGTAATAATTGAAGTTCATTGATATGTTTTAAAGTGTAAGTTTGAAAATATACTTCAATGTTATTAGTACAGCATTTTAAAAAATGTATAATTATTTCTTAAGAGTATAAGTTAATAACAGTGTAAACATTTTGTATTATTATTTTCTTATATTTTTATTTTCTTTGTTTTCTAATTTGAACTGTAAATATTGTAAATAGATTCTTAATTAAAGTTAATGTAAATAAATTTGTTTAATTTGTTTTAAAAGTGTGTCGAGTTCATTATTTTGCACCACAGCACTTGACAGCAGATAATTTGAATAAACATAATATTTGCACAATGTGAATTTATTAATATTATTTAGAAATAAATACAATATTTTCCTGATTATCATTTTATGAGAATTGATTGACATTAATATATAATATTATTATGGTCATAAGGTAATTATAACACGATATAAGAGAACAACATTATTATTTGTTGCCACAGGTTATTAAATTATAAGATTTTGATCTATTCTAAAAATTAAGATACTATATGAAAATAAAAGATATACATATTGTTATTTATTTGATGATTGATGATATAACAGAAATAAATAAGATTAAGTTATACCCTAAGATTAGTATTGAGTATTATTATTATTAGAATAAGTTAGGTGTATTTAGGTTTGATATAAAATCCTTATCATACTTATTTACATGAGTTATTATTACTTTAAGATTATTAGAAGAGCCTGAGATTATTTAATTATATTTTTTTTTAAAATAAAAGTTAAGATTTATTTATTTATTATTATTGAAAATAGTTTATTTATTTTAAAAGCCATAAGAATGCTGTAGATGTAGTAGTAAGTTAATAAGGAGGTAATGGTATTCTTATGCCATTGAGACAATGTCTTGGGAGATATTGACTCAATGTAAATCTACTTATTGCTTTGTAACTTTGCTTCACAGTCTCATGATTTTTGATAGATACTTATTTAGTAAATACATAATATAGAACTATATTGATTTTGATAATTGATAATAAATTTAATTAGAATGTGGTAGTATAAAAGTATATTAAAGATAGATATGCAAATTTTAATTAAACATAATAATTCAATTGAGCTAGACGTATTTCAGACTATATTACATATCGAGAAGTAGGGGTACAATATATATATATATATATAACATTTTTCTTAAGATACTTAGCAGGCAAAGTTCATATTTCGAGTTGCATGTAATAAATCAGATATACTTCATAAGTATCACTTCATATCAAATACAAACTTAACCCAAAGTAATGATAGTAAGACATACACTTGTCATTACAAGATCCTTAAAATATTATGTAACAAATATAAACTTTAACATACATTAATATTATAAAACAAAATAAAATTTTACCCATTAGTTTTTTTCTTTTTTAAAAAAAAACCCTTAAATAAATAAATGCACATTATCTCATTAGCATAATTATTTCTCTGCTGAGCTGTATATCCAGGTGAAGATTTTCCATCTGCTCACATTCTAAAAAGCACTGAAAGTAATAAACACATTTTTTAATGAAAAGTTGTTTTTTTTTTCCTTTGGAAATTTTAATCATATTCATGTAAAAAAATGTAGTAGAAATGAAGCTTAATTCCCTGTTGGATTATAATGATAAAGATCTGGATCCTAAAAAAAATAATATTATAATATCAACAATAAACATACAAATTATTTGAAGACTACACATATAGTTAACTAGCTAAGACATTGAAGAAGATGTGCACTCTTTCCTGGAGATTGGTATTATAATAACTGCAGTTGAATTAGAGAATGAATGAAACTACAAGAATTCCATTCTACACACAATATAAAACACAATCTAATTTTATCCTCAGTTCACTAAAAATATTGTTAAGTTGTCTTTTATAATTTTAGCACTTTACTTTCAAATAGTTTTTTTTTTCAAAGATTGCATGTATATTTATTTTTCATATGTATGTCAAAATGCAGGTATATAATTTATTATTATTATTATTATTATTATTATTATTATTATTATTATTATTATTATTATTATTATTATTATTATTATTATTATTATTATTATTATTATTATTATTATTATTATTATTATTATTATTATTATTATTATTATTATTATTATTATTATTATTATTATTATTATTATTATTATTATTATTATTATTATTATTATTATTATTATTATTATTATTATTATTATTATTATTATTATTATTATTATTATTATTATTTGTTTTCAAATTCTTTCTCCCTAGACAATTATTAATGAGCCAAACATATTTCAATGTATAAAACGCCTCCATTTTTTTTTTATTTACAAAAGCAGACAATATTTTTTTAAAAAAAATGCAGGAAAATGTTTCTATTTTTTTTTTCTTTCTAATATTCCCTTTATTTTTCTTTTATACCAAAAAAATATTAACAAAGTAGAATAAGTCATTAAATAATTAGTTCTAACTTGAAAAACATTTGTTTTTCTTACTTTAGGTAAAACAAGAATTTTATTGATACTATTGGTTAATTCCTCCAAATTTAATTTTTTTTTTTTTTAAAAAATCTAACTTTCAAGACATGATAATTAATAATGCAAACATTTTAAAATGGTAGAGATAGCATAAATACAGAATGTCACAGCAAAATTTTTACCTGAACATTATAGATAGAACTTCAATTATACTATAAATTTATTTTTACAAAGTTAGAAAATAATAATGGTGCAAAATTTAGCACTGATAACTCTGAAGAACATAAGCAGACTACATAAAAAATAAATAAATTGAGTATTTATTGATTATTCCTTTGAGTCTAGTGACCTCTTCCAAAAAATCATTTGATTACAACATAAACAAAAAATATATATAACTAATTAGAATCATGTGGTTTTCAATATTATTTAAAATGTATTACAAAACAGTTTAATAAATGAAAATAATAAATACATTCAAACCAACAATAATTATATGTGATTATAATTACACATGAAATTATTTTCTTTAAAATAAATTAATCAGAAATTACTTTTTTAAAACAATACTATCTTAAAATTTACTTAATTGATATTTATGTTTTTTTTTATATATAAAATCATTTTAGAACTAAATTCAGTTTATTACAATTGTTTTAAATTATATTAAATTGCTCTTATACCAATATTTTACTTAGAGTCTTCTGTCATTTTAAAAACATGATATTGCATTGGAGAACATATTGTTTATTCACACAAACCATGTCTAGGTAAAAGTGATAGCACAATTTATTAACCAAATATTATTTCTTTTATTTTATTTTTTATTTTTCTAAAGAATAAGATCAATTTTATGCATAAATATTTTAATTGAAACCAAGTGTCAAAAACACTGGGTTACTATTATATATATATATATATATATATATATATATATATATATATATATATATATATATATATATATATATATATATATATATATATATATATATATTGTATATATCGATAAGTCTATCTATATTTTAAAATATTATCATTTGTTATAAAAAAAAAATCTCTATGAGTTGATGTTTATATATGAAGTATTATTATTGTTTATGTTTATTAGGTATAGTTATTGTTTGAATTTATTATTTTATTTATATGTTGATGGTACATCGTTATGAATATTTAATTATTATAAATAAATAGAGACATATAAATTGTTGATTATATAAAAAAAATATTTTATTTGCAGTGATTATTAAAAAAA
This sequence comes from Epiperipatus broadwayi, assembly GCA_028023455.1. Lineage (NCBI taxonomy): Eukaryota > Metazoa > Onychophora > Udeonychophora > Euonychophora > Peripatidae > Epiperipatus > Epiperipatus broadwayi. Next base: position 470,173 of record JAQFVV010012762.1, on the reverse strand, counting down.
TGCAATATTATTATTTATGTATATATATATTTAAATCTGTCAAATACATTTTCAATTTAATATTTTTTTATATATATGCTTGATATTTTTTTTTTAATGTTAATTGTTTAAAAGAAAACATATGTAACAATGGTTTTCAAAACAGCATTTGCTGGCACGTGGAGAACAACAACAGCAACAACAAAGAAGCCATGATTATTAAGATAGTGATTAAACAAACTGAAGGATAAAAATTTGTTGTACTTTGTTTATTTGAAATTGCCATTCTTAAGAATAGTGGAATAAGATAAATTTCTGTAATCAATACATAAACCATGACTGGCTAATATATGTATATCGCAGTCAAGGAGCTGCACCATTTCCTTTCATTTATTCCAAGGCAGTTTAAAAAGAAAATCTAAGAAAATTTCAACACATGAATTTCATCGCGTCTGAAGCCGAAATTTGATATGGCTATCTGGAATCTATAATGGTCAATCTAATAATAATCTGGAGGTAACTAAAAGTGATTAATACATTGGATTCAACATGTCAATTTTTTTTTCAAGGAGAGAAATTTAAAAAGGAAAAATGAAGTATATATGTGCATTTCGAAACTAATAATTTTTTCTAACATGATATTTCTTCAATTCAATTTGGCTCTAGAATGCATTCTAATATTAAACGGATAAAGAAATAAAACAATGGAATAAGTTGACTTTTGAAAAAAAAAATAAACAAGTGAACTTTGAAAGGTAGTAAATAATTATATATATATATGATATATAAATATATTTTTGAGACCAATATTTTTTTTTTCACTTTTATTTTTCATTATAAAAATAAAACGTTTTTATAAATATCATTCATTTCATGTAATAATTCCTATGCAGACCAAAACAATAATTTATGTATATTTGCTGTATATAATATATATTTTTTATTATTTTTGAATGTTTGAAAAATATAAATATGGATTTGTGTTTATATTAATGCATACTTGTTAAGCACAAATATGTCTTTATCTAATTAATATATACTTATTGCAAGTATATATGTAAATTATTTTTGTATTCGGGTTTGTATTTAAAACTATTTAAAACATTGATACTACCAAAAATTAAAACACAATATAGAAATAAAAGATGTACTATTTGTTTTATAAGTAATGCTTTTGTAAGTTATTTAACAGAGTATTAATATTTTATTCTTATTTTTCTTTTAATAACAGATTCATTATGAAATTAATTGAATTCACAATTTAATAGAGGATAACTTCATATTTCACTTATTGTTTAGTCTTTAGGCCACTTACACATATTCTTATTCATTGATATGTTTAGATATACATAAATTTACTTATTGGATGTGTATATTGGATTTAATAAAATTCTCTTTGTTTCTGATTGATATATATATATATATATATATATATATATATATATATATATATATATATATATATATATATATATATATATATATATATATATATATATATATATATATATATATATATATATATATATCATATTTATAATATAGATTCACCACCAATTTTCTTTAAAAAAACTTGTTCTTTATTTAACTATATAAAATTTACATTCAATAAGCAATGTTTCGACTATTTCTATCCTTATAGTCTTTTTCAAGCCACTATGAAAAAATACAAACAATATTATCAATAAATAAATAAATTAATTAATTAAAAATACAAATATAAAATAAAATAGAATAAAAAATAAAAAATAAAATAGAATAAAATAAAATAAAAAATAAAAATAAAATAAAATAAAATATAAATATATAAAAAAAATACAATATTACCTTCTCCAAAAATTAAAAAAAAACTAAACAAAAAATCTCAAAAAATAAAAACCTTTTTATTTATAACTAACAATCAAATTTTTAAAATGGATAAAATTCCTCAAACTAGTTCTTAATTGTTATCTTAATCTATCAGTTCTCTATTCATATATGGTTTAAATTCCTTAATGTAGAAATTTTCCTTTAAAAACCTTTCTTTATAATTATTTACAGTTTCCAAAAGTTCAATTTTGTAATCAGTATGACCAAATTTACACCTATGAAAATAAATTGCAGATTTTTTATCAGATAAATGTTGTTTTAACCTTGTTTCTAATTTATTCTTAGTATTTCCAATATAAGAAATACTTTTTCCCTCCTTCCAACAATCTAAACATTTAATAATATATACTCCTTTCATTGCCTCAAGCATGTTAAACTTATCATAATAATTAATCATCTTTTTTAAATCTTTCTTTTTCTTATATACAGGAAACAATTTAATATTAAATTTTTTATTTATTTTTTTACAAATATTTTTAATTCTAATAAAAATATTTTGTGATACTTTAAAACCTATGTATACCTTATCTAATTTTTTATCCTTATTTTTAATTTTATTTTCTCCTTCAATTTTCCTTTTAATTAAATTTAAATTATATCTCGAAAAAATTTTTTCAATAATTTTATTAGGATATTCATTCAAATAACATTCCTTTTTTATTAAAACTAGTTCCTTGTTCAATAATAACTCATTAGAACATATTAACATTGCTCTCCTAATTCTATTTTTTATAGTATTAATTTTACAATGCTTATCAATATCTGAATACCAATTTACAATTAGACCATGAAATGTTTTTTTTTCTAAAAACTGAAGTATTAATATTAATTCTATTATTCCTTATAACCTTTTCAATTTTTACATCCATGTATTCAATTTTATTATCCAATTCTTCTTCCATAGTAAATTTTATATTTTCCTCAATATTATTAATGTATTTTAAAAAACTTTTAGCTTTTCTTTTGTTTCCTTTAAAAACCATGAAATAGTCATCTACATATCTAACAAAAAAACACGGACTAAAATTTAAATCTATAAAATTTTTTTCAAAATTATTCATGTATACATCCGCCAAAAAACCACTTAAACTACTTCCCATACTTAATCCATTTATTTGCTCATAAAACCTATCTTTAAATTTAAAAATCAAATTTTTACAACAAATCAATAAAATTTCATATACCAAATAAGTATCAATTTTTATTTTTTTATTTTTATCACTAATGTATAATTCCAAAACATTATTTATAGCTATATCTGGATCAATATTATTATACATATTAATAATATCTAATTTAATAAAATAAATATTTTTAAACTTAACAAATTTTAAAAATTCATTTAATTTTTCTATAAAATCCATTGAATTACATACCTTATTTTTTTTATTTTCTTTATTATATTTTTTAAAAATATTATTAAATATCCATTTTGAAATATTTTCATAACAAGTATCCCTACAACTAATAATCGGTCTTAAAGGTATCCCGTCTTTATGTACCTTCGGTATTCCTGTAATTGTTGCACATCTAATGTCCATCCTTTTAAGCATAAACATTTCTATTTTTTTAATATATCCTTTATTATTCATTTCAGTAATAATTTTATTAATCTTTATATTTATCTACATACTTTTATCTTTTTTTATTATCTTAAAATAATTTTCTTTCAATAATTAATTCATTTTATTATTATATTCAGTTTTCTCTATTAGAACCATATTAGTAGATTTATCTCCTTTTATTATTATATTCAGTTTTCTCTATTAGAACCATATTTCAAAATGGATATTTAATAATATTTTTAAAAAATATAATAAAGAAAATAAAAAGAATAAGGTATGTAATTCAATGGATTTTATAGAAAAATTAAATGATTTTTAAAAATTTGTTAAGTTTAAAAATATTTATTTTATTAAATTAGATATTATTAATATGTATAATAATATTGATCCAGATTTAGCTATAAATAATGTTTTGGAATTATACATTAGTGATAAAAAGAAAAAATTGAAAATTGATACTTATTTGATATATGAAATTTTATTGATTTGTTGTAAAAATTTGATTTTTAAATTTAAAGATAAGTTTTATGAGCAAATAAATGGATTAAGTATGGGAAGTAGTTTAAGTGGTTTTTTGGCGGATGTATACATGAATAATTTTGAAAAAATTTTTATAGATTTAAATTTTAGTCCGTGTTTTTTTGTTAGATATGTAGATGACTATTTCATGGTTTTTAAAGGAAACAAAAGGAAAGCTAAAAGTTTTTTTAAAATACATTAATAATATTGAGGAAAATATAAAATTTACTATGGAAGAAGAATTGGATAATAAAATTGAATACATGGATGTAAAAATTGAAAAGGTTATAAGGAATAATAGAATTAATATTAATACTTCGGTTTTTAGAAAAAAAACATTTCATGGTCTAATTGTAAATTGGTATTCAGATATTGATAAGCATTGTAAAATTAATACTATAAAAAATAGAATTAGGAGAGCAATGTTAATATGTTCTAATGAGTTATTATTGAACAAGGAACTAGTTTTAATAAAAAAGGAATGTTATTTGAATGAATATCCTAATAAAATTATTGAAAAATTTTTTTCGAGATATAATTTAAATTTAATTAAAAGGAAAATTGAAGGAGAAAATAAAATTAAAAATAAGGATAAAAAATTAGATAAGGTATACATAGGTTTTAAAGTATCACAAAATATTTTTATTAGAATTAAAAATATTTGTAAAAAAATAAATAAAAAATTTAATATTAAATTGTTTCCTGTATATAAGAAAAAGAAAGATTTAAAAAAGATGATTAATTATTATGATAAGTTTAACATGCTTGAGGCAATGAAAGGAGTATATATTATTAAATGTTTAGATTGTTGGAAGGAGGGTAAAAGTATTTCTTATATTGGAAATACTAAGAATAAATTAGAAACAAGGTTAAAACAACATTTATCTGATAAAAAATCTGCAATTTATTTTCATAGGTGTAAATTTGGTCATACTGATTACAAAATTGAACTTTTGGAAACTGTAAATAATTATAAAGAAAGGTTTTTAAAGGAAAATTTCTACATTAAGGAATTTAAACCATATATGAATAGAAAACTGATAGATTAAGATAACAATTAATGACTAGTTTGAGGAATTTTATCCATTTTAATAATTTGATTGTTAGTTATAAATAAAAAGGTTTTTATTTTTTGAGATTTTTTGTTTAGATTTTTTTTTAATTTTTGGAGAAGGTAATATTGTATTTTTTTATATATATTTATATTTTATTTTATTTTATACTTTTATTTTATTTTATTCTATTTTATTTTTTATTTTTTATTCTATTTTATTTTATATTTGTATTTTTAATTTATTTATTTATTTATTTATTTATTATTTATTGATAATATTGTTTGTATTTTTTCATAACGGCTTGAAAAAGACTATAAGGATAGAAATAGTCGAAACGTTGCTTATTGAATGTAAATTTTATATAGTTAAATAAAGAACAAGTTTTTTAAAGAAAATTGGTTGGTGAATCTATATTTGATAAATATTGGTTTTTATGGACTATATTTTTTAAAGAAAAAGAAGAAACATTTTTTTCGGATTTATATATATATATATATATATATATATATATATATATATATATATATATATATATATATATATATATATATATATATATATATATATATATATATATATATATCAACCTTGAGAATAAATTATAATGATAGATGTCATTGCTTTGTATGATTTTAGATTTATTTCATATATAGCTAGGTGGAAGGGCATATAAACAATTTATTTAAATATAACTGGGATAATTTTATCTTTCTTAATTTGAATTATACAATTTATTATATTAGGCTTTCTCAACAATTGGATTCATTTAGATTACATATATTCCATTACATTTACCATCCAATGTTTGAATCATTATTTTCTTCTCATATATTGATGTTCCATTATATTTGATGTATAATATGTTTCTATGATATATTTTCCATTACATTTGACATGACAACATGGTCAGCATGATATGTTTATATACATATCATATAATTTCCATTACATTTGGCTTTCCTAATGTTTGGAGCCTTCTTTCTTCAATTTAAATGGAATGCAGCATTTACGTTCCATTACATTTTGGCATCTCAAAGTTAGGGGCCTAGTTAACTAATGATTATTGTTGCAAAAGTTCATATGTTTATTTTCATTTGAGATCATATATGCATACATTCCATTACATTTATATATATATATATATATATATATATATATATATATATAATGTATATATATATATATGTATATATATATATATATATAGTCAAAATAAGAGTCATACAACATTTCATAGATCACATGACCCTATCTCTTAAGCTTGTAAGTTATAAACAGTGAGGATTGCCAATTCCTCTACAAGCTTTATGATAAATGCTTAGCCAGAGCCAGCACTTAATATCCCTGTCAGGAACCCTCCCCAAACCCCTGACCATGGTTTCGTGCTTTGGCACTCCTCAGAGAGGTGTCAGGGTAGGTTCAGACACTAGATCTAAAAATACCAACCCAAAGCTAAGCACTTAGCTAAAAGTTATCTATTGAGTGAAAAATCTGAAATTTTCAGACATCTACATGTCTTCAAACCCAGCTATCCAACTCAAATAGCTATATGGGGCTCATAGATCTTCAGCCATACCATATATTAGTAGCCATAACAATATAAAATTGCATAAGACTTTTGGCACAGACTATAAATAGTCAAAATAAGAGTCATAGATCATTTTATAGATCACATGACCCTATCTCTTAAGCTTGTAAGTTATAAACAGTGAGGATTGCCAATTCCTCTACAAGCTTTATGGTAAATGCTTAGCCAGAGCCAGCACTTAAAATATCTCTGTCAGGAATCCCTCCCCAAACCCCTGACCATGGTTTCATGCTTTGGCACTCCTCAGAGAGGTATCAGGCTAGGTTCAGACACTAGATCTAAAAATACCAACCCAATTCTAATCACTTAGCTAAAAGTTATCTATTGAGTGGAAAATCAAAATTTTCAGACATCTACATATCTTCAAACCCAGCTATCCAAATCAGATAGCTATATGGGGCTGATAGATCTTCAGCCATACCATATATTAGTAATCATAGCATTATAAAATTGCATAACACTTTTGGCACAGACTATAAATAGTCAAAATAAGTCATAGATCATTTCATAGATCACATGACCCTATCTCTTAAGCTTGTAAGTTATACACAGTGAGTATTGCCAATTCCTCTACAAGCTTTATGATAAATGCTTAGCCAGAGCCAGCACCTAAAATATCTCTGTCAGGAACCCCTCCCCAAACTCCTGACCATGGTCTTGTGCTTTGGCACTCCTCAGAGAGGTGTCTGCACCTACCCTGACACCTCTGAGGATTGCCAAAGCAAGAAACCATGGTTAGGGGATTGGGGAGGGGTTCCTGACAGAGATATTTTAAGTGCTGGCTCTGGCTAAGCATTTATCATAAAGCTTGTAGAGGAATTGGCAATCCTCACCGTTTATAACTTACAAGCTTAAGAGATAGGGTCATGTGATCTATGAAATGATCTATGACTCTTATTTTGACTATTTATAGTCTGTGCCAAAAGTCTTATGCAATTTTATATTGCTATGACTACTAATATATGGTGTCATGTGTGCAAAATATTATGAGAAGAATAAGCAGAAAAATTTCACAAATGTAAAAACAAGAGTAGCTGTTGGCAAATAAAGTAAATAGCAAATGGTTTCTTTTAAAACACATTTTTAATTGCAAAAAAAATCAGACAAGCAATGAGCATATTTTTTTATTACAAAATGCACTTTATTGACTTTTATTATTATAAGTTGAAAGTTTTAACTTAAATGAGATTTATTCCTTTTCTAAGTATAATAACATGTTTAAAGCAATCTGTATTAAAGTGATATGAAATAAATAAATGAATAAGTAAACTTGAGTTGAATAGCTGTATTATATGTTTTAGCAAAAACAATCTTAATATAGTCTTTTCCTAATTGTAATTAAAGGCTGATTTCCATATACTTGTTCTTTATGTGAATTTTATAAGACAAATTTAAATAATTGGCCTCACTTATTTTCTTGACCTAATTATAAAAAAGTTTGTCAATCTACATCTGAGTTTGACATAAGAGTATTAACTATATTTCATAAAAAATAATTAGTTTAAATAATTAATAGAAAGTTTGTTAAAATATGTGGAGATATTCTCATACCAAAGTTCAGAAATTATTTAATTTTATATAAGAATAAAATAAACATGCATTTCCTTAGATGACTTTTTTTTTTCATTTGTCTTCTATTAAATATATTACAATGTTTTAGCATGTTTAAAAATTATAGTTTGATAAATCATTTGAACATGTGATTTCAGGAGAAATACTGCTTGGATAACTGACATAATTTTTAACCAACAATGAAAATGATTACAAATAAAACTTTTACAATGATTGAAAAAAAGCTAAATAAAAATCAAACAATTTATTAAAATTAAGTTAAAATTTAAATGGAAGATTTCAAGACAAATCTTTAAGTTGATGTGAAGTGTGAATAAATTTGAATGTGTGTTCTTTTTATAATAGTGTGTGTTTTATATACCCACATATATTAGGATTTTTACTGCATTTCTTATATTTTAGAAAATTGTGCCAATATTCATTATAATATTTAAATTACAAGCGTACAATTTCTTATTAATTAATCTGATTTTGATCTTTATTAGTCCACTAAATTTGCACATGTAATGTCTAGACAAAATTGAACTTTTTAATTAAAGCGTAATTATTACAGTAAATAATTTAATCATAGTAAAATTATCTATTTATATTTAAATTAAATATCCTTTTTTATTCAAATTTTTTTTGACTGTTTCCTTTGTGTTATTGAAAGGCTTATTTTTTAATTAATTAAAATCAAATTGATTGCTACCTAATTTTAAAATACATTACTTATAAGAAAAGTTTTCAACTTTCAATATTTCTTATGTTTCAAAGACACTTATACATTAAATATAGTCATTTCTTAACACAATGGGAAAATTAGTTATTGACTGATATTTAAAACCAATTATAAATGACCACAAACTTCAGCCTGTTGTACTTACTATTTTTAAATTGTAATTATCATTTTTATAATTTTTCCTTTTTTATTGTAACCTGAGCATTGATTGTACATGCATGGAAAAGTTAAGACCTGGACCAATTGATGAGTGCTGGTTCAGTATTAAATACATATATTGGAGATAATTTATTCTCACTTGTATATCATGTGTATCAGTTGCATCCTATGTATTGGATAGATATAAGAAGCATGGATATCTGAGTTCAAGTTGTGCCATTTTAACAGTCAACCCAATATATCAAGTATAATGATTGTTAAAAGTAGATTTTTAATATGGATAAGTGGACCACATAAGATAATGAATATAATTCTATGACTGTATAATCACCATAACAGCTGTAGACAGTAGTTGACCACTGTCTACCAAATTGAATTCGAATATCAATCAATAAAAAATGTTTTTGGGAATCCTCTAAATAAAATTTCAAGATCTTGCATAGATCTTATCTAAGGATTTAAGTTAAATGTTTTCCAAGTTGCCATTATTTCTTTAGTAAGATATTTAAACTTTTATGGTAAAAGTATATTTATGAGCATCAGATGGTAACTGACCTCAAGCACCAACCTCACCAGTCCAGTGAGGATTATCCTTACCCTATAACTCTTAATGATACTACTTATACTATCTCTCATGAGGTGCCTGACCCTAGATAGCTTGTTCTCAGAATTGGGAGGAAAACTTATCAAGTGAATGGAAGTATATAAAGAATGTCTGCATATATGAATGCCCACTTTCCCTCCTACTAAATCTCTTAATCTTGCTCACGTATAATTTGTGATTGGATGTATTAAATTACCTGTCTTTAAACCTTTTCTTCATCAGTGAATCACTCAAATTTATTTCTTAAACTTAAGGTTTGCGTTTAATATCTATATAATACATACATGCATATTTATATTAAGTGTATTTAACTTATTTTGCTATATATCATGGCAGGGAAATAAATAGGCAAACATAAACGATAAATCAATAGATAATTCCAGTTATAAAATAAGTTTATAATTTTATTATTAATTTATTTAAACGTAATATTTATAGGACAAATATATATATATATATATATATATATATATATATATATATATTTCTCATATCAAAATGTAAAGCAAAAAAAAAGGTGATATTAATTTATATATATATTTGATATATTAATTTGGATGGCTATGCTTTTGTGGTTGTAAAGGACATAAAAGTTTTGAATTAACTGACTTGCAGAAGAAATGTATTTTGAATCAATTTATAAAATGTCAATATTCATAATAATAAGGTAACAGCAGATACGTGAAGGGTATCACCATATGCTACAAGTACAAAGCGGATTCTACCTACTACCTGCCAGCACAAGAAACCTAAGTACCTCACCAAGTTTCTACACTAAATAATATAAAATTAAGAAAAAGAATAGAATCTAATATGCCAAATAAATTTCTATGGAAAGATTTACTATTTGACATCATTATTATTTTTGTTTATCTTACAGTTAATACTACAAATGGACACTAATGTCAGACTTCGCCAATAGCAGATAACTCTTTTAAATAAAATAAAACCTCGATTTATTATGGATTGTGAATTTAGAACTATCTAAACGTACATAAGTGAATATATCATTATTAAAACCCCTGGGTCTCACTGTAATATGATTTCCTTTATATTATATAAACTTATTATTGCCTAGAATTACCCTCTGAATGAATATTTATGCTTAAATTAGTAAATTTGAGTTGTTGCGTATAACTGTATATTTTTTATCCCATTCAACATTAATGTGTTATTTAGTAAAAAAAAAAAAAAATTCTTGTTAATGCTTTATATTTTGATATGAGAATTACATACATTTTTTGAATTATAAAGAATATGTTTTAATAAATTAATAATAAAATTATATGCTTATCTTATAACTGAAAATATATATTGATTTATCATTTATGTTTGCCTATTTCTTTCCCTACCAAGATATATTGCAAAATAAATTAAATATGCATATGAATATGCATGTACGTATTACATAGAATTTAAATTCAAACCTTAAGTTTAAAAAAATAAATTTGAGCGATTAACTGATGAAATAATGGTTTAAAGACAGAAAATTCAAAACAGCTAATCACAAATTATATGCGAGCAGGTTTAGAAGATTTAGAAAGAAGGAAAGAGAGTGTTCAAATACGCAGATTTTTCTGTATACCTCGTTTTATCTGATAGGTTTTCCTCCCAACTCTGAAAATGAGCTAGCTAGGGTCAGGTAACTCATGAGAGATAGTATAAGTAGGATCATTAAGAGATATAAGGAAAGTACTGGTGAGGTTGGTGATTGAGGTCAGTTACCATCTGATGCGCATAAATATACTTTTACCGTAGAAGTTTATATATCTTACTAAAGAGATAATGGCCACCGGGAAAACTTTTAACTTAAATCCTTAGGTAAGATCTATGCAAGATCTTGAAATTTTGATAGAGAATTCCCAAAAAAATATATATAATTGATTCATATTCGAATTCAATTCGGTAGACAGTAGTCAACTACTGTCTGCAGGTATTATGGTGACAATACAGTCATAGTATTATATCCATTATTCCGCATGGTCCACTTAACCATTTTAAAGATCTACTTTTAACAATCATTATATTTGATATATGGTGTTGACTTATATATATATATTGTACCCTCACTTCTCGATATATGATATAACTTAAATATGGCTAGCTCAATTAAATCGTTATGCTTAACTAAAATATGTATAACTATCTTTAATATATTTTTATAATACTATATCTTATCAAATTTATCATAACTTATCAAAAATTAATATAGTTCAATATCATCTACTAATTAAATAAGTATTTACTAAAATCATGAGACTGTGAAGTGAAGTTACAATTGGTAATTGAATTTACATTGAGCCAATGTTTTCCCAAGACATTATCTCAATGGCATAAGAATACTAATTACATCTTTATTATTTCATTTCTACATCTACAGCACTCTTATGTCTTTTATAAATTAACTACCTTTCATAATAATAGATAAATAAGTCACAATCTTTTGTTAAGGACATATAATTAAATAATCTCAGGTTCTTCTAATTATCCTAAAGTAATAATCATTCGCGCAGATAGGAATGATAAGGGATTTAATATCAAACCTAAATACACCTAACTTACTCCAATAACATTAACTGACAAGACTAACTTTTAGTGTATAACTTAATCTTATCTATTTTTATTATACTATTAATCATTAAGGTAATAAGTAAATCATATACATGTCTTTCATTTCCATATAGCATCTTAATTTTAAAATATACTAAATTCTCATAATTTAACTATCTGTGGCAATAAATAATATTATACTCTTATATTGTGCATTATAATTACTTTCTGACCATCATAATATTATGTGTTACTGTCAATCAATTTCTATAAATTATATTAAGAGAATATTGTGTTTCTTTCTAAATAATAACAATACTAAATTCATATTGTGCAAATATATTATGTTTATTCAAATTATCTGTTGTCAAATGCTGTGGTGTAAAATAATGAATTCGACACATTTTAAACAACTTAACAAATTTATTTACATTAACTTTAACCAATAACTTATTTACACTATTTACATTAAAAGTAGAAAATCAAAGAAAATAAAAAATAATAAGAAAAATAATAATACAAGTTTTCTTTACACTGTTACTATTTCCATAATCATAAATAAAAAAATTATACATTCTTTAAATGTTTTATCAACAACATTTAATTAAGTTAATGAACTTAAAATTTAATAAATATCATTTTGTCATCAATTAATACAAGAAAATTTTATGTAAAATATCCTAAAATTGTAGCACATGTAAATAAACAAATGTTAACAATTAAAATGCTACTTCACCTAAGTATTTCTGCTATTTATATTATAATGTACTAATATGTATTACCTTTACTATTAACATTACTATAATGTCAAATAATGTATAAACTGATATAACTTTGTAATATAATAATAATTACTGATTATAATTATTATATTTCATTCTAATGTAATTTCATACTACATGTCTTACCAAAATATGCAATACGTATGTTCTTTTAAAATAATCTTTAAAATTATTCAACAATTACCGATTTTAAAATGTATTATATTAAATAAAATTCTATGATTCTTTTCTATTTAAACTATTACTCTTCTTAACTTGTTATTCCTATTTCTTCCTAATAAACTTCTATCTAAAATATCGTTTTAACCTTATTCAACTTCAGAAAAACAGATGACCAATAATTATCCAAACTCTCTTATACCTCATCATCTATATCCGATAAACCTTCAATCAAAATATAAACTTCTATGTAAAATTAACTTAACTTATCTAATAAAATATAATAAAAAATATAGATTTTTATATCTCTTACTAACTTGAAAAGAAAAAAAAAAACTAACTTATACTAATATAATAAATCTCATTCCTAATATTGTAACAGAAAACATTAAAATTTATCCACGAAAGAATCATATAATTGTTTCTAGATTTCTCATATTACGTTGTATTAAATTTACATCATAAATTCAAAGTATGCATATTAAAATAAAACTGTTATTACTAATCTTATGTGTGTATATTATTTAAATATTTATACATTCATTCAACAATCAAATAACATTTGGTTGATCTAAAGAAAACATATCAAAAATACATCAAATTATTATTATTATATAATTTTTACCATAAATGATACTCTAATGTACAGTCCGCCATACGATGTCCTCCAGGATTATAGTTTTACAAAATAATTTCACATTTACACTCAACAATTATTCTTTAAAATATTATGTGTCGTATAATTATAAAAAATAAACTTTATGCAATGAAATGTTATATTAATATTTAGTTATTTTTTTAAAATGTAAATGTACCTTTCCTATCTTTACAAATCAATAATTAATTAAATATTTATGTTAGTTAATAAATAAAAAACATATTACATAAAATCCAACGGTGTCTTCTTTCACCCATAATTGTTCTTTTTCCTAGGCACAAACTTTCACCAAACATTACTTCCTTTTCCGGTACATCACGTGTTTTTAAAAGTTTTTATAAAAATTGAGAACGTTCTTTTTTTTTAAAAAAAAAAATAAAATAAAAGTCAGTTCCACCATAAACAAAATAAAATTAAAATAGTTTATAGGATCCGGATTCATTTCTTTAAGAAAAAAAAATTATTTAAAAGTTATTATTTTTTTTAGAATTAGTCAATAGTTTATAAATTCTTATTTAATTATTCTAATTGACTTGGATATCCACGTATATTTTATTTGCGCATTCCTTAACAAATATCTAGGTAAGATTAATTTTAAATTCTTCTGTACGACCAGCGTTCAGACTTTAATAATATAATAATTTTACTTATATGTATTTCTTGGCCAATTAAACTTTCAATTTATTTGCCTTTTAAAACTATCAAAATTTAGTCTTTTAAACCACAAAGACTTTACCAGGCAAATATTTATATAATCATTATTATTTACCATATCTTTACCAAGATATATACTTAGATTTATAATTTACAAATACTTTCTTCATAAAGAAGTATTTCTCTTTCTTTAAAATATCTGTTTTATCAAAATTAATTACTATCAACTTTTAAAGTTACATACTGTCCAACATATGGCTTTTACCCATCTAGTAATTCTCTTAGTTAATCCAGCGTTTGTTATATTTTTAGTATAAAGTCTCCAATACATTTTATCCTTATACGATGTCTTCATGACTATTTGATAGTAAATTGAGCTTCGATAGAGACGATCAATAGGAAACTATAATTAAATTAGCACTGCATATTTGACGATAAAATTTTTATAAATTATTTAAAACCACTCTCTTATAATTTTTAAAATGACTACGAGAGCGTCTATAATTTTACTTAGCTATCTCTAATAGCACACTTTACTTTTAAAAATTACAATCATAATCCCCTCCGAACAATTGAACCTTGGTTTTATACCAGAATAAACTTCCCACTTGATTGGTAAATTAAACAATCAACTTGCTAGCTTATTTACATATTTTACCAACAATACAGAATTAAAAATAAATAATGACTTATTTAATATTTATTATTTATTACATTATTAAATTCTTAAATTAATCTTTATCATTTATTTAAATCTATTAAACATTTTTTAAAATATACTTTCTTACTTTATTTCACTTTTAACTTTTATAATATTATTTTTATAAACAAACTAAGTCTATTTTTATTCGTTATGTTTTTAAGCAGTATTTTAAAATCAGATTTAATGTTTCACATTAATTATCTTTATTTTTATCTCGTGATAGCCAATATAATACTTATAATTTTTTATAACAGAATTTTAAAATAGTTTTGGCAACTTTACTAAAAACTCACAAGCATGTGTGTATGTGTCTAACTAACATCTGTTTTACAACACAGATACAAACGCCTGTAATAATCTAAAAATAAACTAACAATTTCATTTTTTAAAAATAAATATTTTTAAAATAAACAATATATTATAACAACTTTTAAAATAATAATTCGATATTATTAAAATCAAATATTAATCTTCTATTATGTACTACTAATAATTAAAATATTTATATACACCTATTAAATATTAATCTTTATCAACAATAAATATATGCATTTAATTTTAACTTGTCTTTTAAAAACTTTTAGTTTTAAACATTTATTTATTAAATTTATTAATGCAGTATTAATTATGGCCAGTTTTCCCAACCACATACTATTATCATCTTTATTGAAACGTCTCTCTCAAACATCAGCACAATTTTCACATATCAAACACTCATAAATTACTTTAATTACACTTTTTGAAAGATTGCTATTAACAAAATTAACATCATATAGCTAAATATATCTTAGAATTTAAAATTTTTTTAAACAGATTGATACAACAATTTATGGAGACCCATACAAAAGGGCACATATCCTCCTCCTTCGGATAAAAATTTTAAATTAACCATCTACCTTCATCTTCTTTAATCTACAATTATCATCTCCATTTTTCTTATCATGGAATATCATAATAAATTACTTTAACATGAAATTTTATAAAGCATTGAAACATCACATTAAAATCTCAACCAGAAAACATTTTAAATAAAATCATCATGACTTTTTTAACTTTATAAAATTAAGTCTCACTTTTCCTTTATTTATATCTTTAATTAGGTCACTTTTATTTCCCTAATCTTACTATGAAATATCAAATGTTTAAATTCCTTTAAATAACATCCTTTTACACAAATTAAACTATAAATACATATTTCTATAGTTAACACCATCTGTTAAATCACATTTTATATTTTACTTCTAAACTTATTACTAGTTTCATTAGCAGTTTTTTTTTTTAAATAAATCATTATCTAATAAATCTAGACATTTTTCATCTAAAGAGATTAACTTTATCCCTGAAGATTTATTAATTTTATGACCACTACTACAATATTTATGAAAATTCTTAAATTCATCCATAACTCTTTTCATAAATTAATCTTTCATAAGATCTACTCACTTTTATCATATTATTCATTTCTCCCTAAATTATCATTTATTAACTTGATAATAAATTATTTCATTATACAAAATAAAATATCTAAACATCACACTAAAATCTTCACCCACAATACATCTTTTGAAAATTGTAATTCACCCTTCAGAAGGATATGGAATTAAACTTCTTGCATTATAAGTTCCTTTCTCACCATCTGGTGTGGTTAACATAAATGCATTTTCACCTACTTTTAACTTAATTTCTTACTACTAGCTTTATTAGCTGGTCTTTTTAGAATTGTGGTCACACCACTAGTAGAAGGCTGGTTATTTTGATCATCATTTCTATCCCTAAATGTATCAAATTTAACAAATTTTCTTAAGTGTGGAGACATCCTATCTCTACCTCTGTAGTCAAATCTCCTTTTAAATCCTGCAGAAGATCTCACACCAGTATTAACATTAATATTTGCTAACGGATAATTATTTCTATCTTTGTTTATTTTAAATCTATTGTCCATAGATAATTCAGCTACCTCAAGAGCATCTAATACCTCTGATACTTCTTCTATTGAACCACGATCAGCAGCTATCAACAACTGTTCAACATTTTTAGGCAAGTTATGCCTTACTATTCTTACAATCTGTCCTTCTGATAATGGACAAGCAGTCAATGTTTTCAACCGAACAGCTTGATTTCTAAAAAAGCTTGTATAACTGCCTTTGCTGATATGGTATTTTTCTTGGGTAATTTGGTATCTAATGCAATCTTGTTTATCAGAGTTCCAAAAACTTCCAACAATAAAACATTTAAAGTCGCCGTAAGTTATTGGTTTCTCAAACAGTGATTGCCACCAATCTTTGGCAACTCCATACAAATGATTGCTACAAACTGCCACTTTTTCTTTCTCTGACAATGAACATATGGAAAATAATTCGTCTAAATTATTTAAAAATTCTGAGGGATTTTCCATATACTCTCCTTTAAATGGTTTGACTTTCATAAAACGTAAAGCCATTGAATTATTTGCATTTCCCTCACAATTAACCCCTTCTCTAATCGGTCTACAATCAATTTCTTTCACAACAGTATTTTCTGACTGATTACTATTATCATTTTTCCTTACCGATTCTACTTTCTTTATTCGTGATGAATTAACATAATCCTCATATGCCTTATCACTTACTTTCCCTTTTAATACTTCTGTCTTTGTATTATTTACATTTTTCATCTCTATCTGGTCATACATCTGTTGAAATTTTCCCTCTAAATCCATTTGTTCAAGCACTTGCTTAACATACCCTTTTTGTTCCTTTCTAAATTCATCCAAATTTTTATCTAAGATTTCCTTATACTTATCATTATTTTGCTCTAACATACCCGCATGCTCTTTTATATCATTTTGCATACGTTTTAAATTCTCTCCTACCTTTGATCGATATTTATGTTCATCGATTCTCTTAATATCTAAATCCTTAAATCTTTCTACTAGTTCCTTCTCTATTTCATCCTTTATATCTCCTTTAGTCTGAACTATTGCACTCCTAACACTTTTAATATCTTCACTAACATTATTAACATGGCCTTTAACCTCACAAATCTCACTATCAACTTTCAATTTATAGCTATCAATTTTTAAAGCTAAATCATTGTTATTTATTTTACATTGATCAATAGATTCTGCTATTTGATCTTTCAAACTTTTAATCGTGCTTTCTGAAAATTCACAAAATCTCCTTTCCAACAATTCCTGATTTTTATCATCAATTTTTATTACTTCTAACTTTAAAGATTCAACTACTTCTTCATTTTTACTAAACTTTATATCCAGATTATTAATTTTATCTTCTACTTCTTTTTTAAAATTCTTTACAATTTCAGAATTATTATCAATCTTTTTATTTATATTGTCTATACAAGATCTGATTTCTTCTCTATCCTTACTTAAGTCTTCTTTAACTTCTTTAATATTTTCCTCAAGAGATTCTACTTTTATATTATTCTTATTTATATACTCTCTAAGAGTATCAAACTTCATATTCATATCTTTTTTAAAAGACTCAAATCTTATACTATTTTTATGACTCTCCTCTTTCATTTCTGCTTTAATACAATTACTCTCCTTTTTCATTTCTTCTTTAATATAATTATTCTCCTCTCTCATTTCTTCTTTAATAGCATCAAATCTAATACTATTTTTATGACTCTCCTCTCTCATTTCTTTCTTAATAGAATTATTCACTGAATCAATAATACCTTGACTCATTAATTCAAAATGCTTCATAAAATCAAACATTGAGAAGTTCTCTATATCTTTCTCAGTTTTTATTACTTCTTTCTCTATTGTTTTAAAAATTATCTCTTCCTCCTCCTCTATTTCACTATCCATATTTTGTGTATTTTCTAATATTGTCTCACAATCTACTAATTTCTCCACTTCTTTTCTCTCCTCACAATTATTATCCTCAACAATAAAATTAGACATTTCAACCTCTAAATCTTTATCCCAGTTATTCATTTCTATATTTTTTAAAATTCAATTCTATTAGTATGCAGTACTTATTATCAATATTTCAAAATAATAATTCCCTATCAACCTTTCCATCTCCACTCAATTCACTTCTACAATCAATCACAAAACATCATCTTTGAAAACTCTACACTATTTATTATAAACTAATTATATAACTACGAATAACAAAATTGTGTCATGTCATTATCTTCACACCTATGATCCACAGACAATTTGCACATAATATATTATATTAAATATACATTTAAAATATCTTAAGAATTGACATGGTCATATTATAAAATAATTATTTGCCACATTTTCATAATTTACATATTTATTTGCTTATTAATATAAAATTAACCTAGTATTTAATTTTTTAAATAATCATATTATTTACATTATGAAATTATAATAACTTCACTAATAAGATTTTTATTTTAATTTTATAATTTACATCTAATCAATTATAACTACTATTATAGAAATACTAAACTATTTATATTTAATAAATATACTAATCATTAATTCCTAAATTATACATTTTAACCCATACACTATTTTTACTAACAAATCTATACCTATCACTCTATTCCCCTAACATATACCAACCCTAAAATTGTGTATCCTAATCCTTAACTAATTATCTAAGCCTACAACGTTTGGGCGCCAAAATCCTAACTACCGTTTGTACCCTCACTTCTCGATATATGATATAACTTAAATATGGCTAGCTCAATTAAATCGTTATGCTTAACTAAAATATGTATAACTATCTTTAATATATTTTTATAATACTATATCTTATCAAATTTATCATAACTTATCAAAAATTAATATAGTTCAATATCATCTACTAATTAAATAAGTATTTACTAAAATCATGAGACTGTGAAGTGAAGTTACAATTGGTAATTGAATTTACATTGAGCCAATGTCTTCCCAAGACATTATCTCAATGGCATAAGAATACTAATTACATCTTTATTATTTCATTTCTACATCTACAGCACTCTTATGTCTTTTATAAATTAACTACCTTTCATAATAATAGATAAATAAGTCACAATCTTTTGTTAAGGACATATAATTAAATAATCTCAGGTTCTTCTAATTATCCTAAAGTAATAATCATTCGTGCAGATAGGAATGATAAGGGATTTAATATCAAACCTAAATACACCTAACTTACTCCAATAACATTAACTAACAAGAATAACTTTTAGTGTATAACTTAATCTTATCTATTTTTATTATACTATTAATCATTAAGGTAATAAGTAAATCATATACATGTCTTTCATTTCCATATAGCATCTTAATTTTAAAATATACTAAATTCTCATAATTTAACTATCTGTGGCAATAAATAATATTATACTCTTATATTGTGCATTATAATTACTTTCTGACCATCATAATATTATATGTTAATGTCAATCAATTTCTATAAATTATATTAAGAAAATATTGTGTTTCTTTCTAAATAATAATAATAATAAATTCATATTGTGCAAATATATTATGTTTATTCAAATTATCTGTTGTCAAATGCTGTGGTGTAAAATAATGAATTCGACACATTTTAAAACAACTTAACAAATTTATTTACATCAACTTTAACCAATAACTTATTTACACTATTTACATTAAAAGTGGAAATCAAAGAAAATAAAAAATAATAAGAAAAATAATAATACAAGTTTTTTTTTTTTTTACACTGTTACTATTTCCATAATCATAAATAAAAAATTTATACATTCTTTAAATGTTTTATCAACAACATTTAATTAAGTTAATGAACTTAAAATTTAATAAATATCATTTTGTCATCAATTAATACAAGAAAATTTTATGTAAAATATCCTAAAATTGTAGCACATGTAAATAAACAAATGTTAACAATTAAAATGCTACTTCACCTAAGTATTTCTGCTATTTATATTATAATGTACTAATATGTATTACCTTTACTATTAACATTACTATAATGTCAAATAATGTATAAACTGATATAACTTTGTAATATAATAATAATTACTGATTATAATTATTATATTTCATTCTAATGTAATTTCATACTACATGTCTTACCAAAATATGCAATACGTATGTTCTTTTAAAATAATCTTTAAAATTATTCAACAATTACCGATTTTAAAATGTATTATATTAAATAAAATTCTATGATTCTTTTTATTTAAACTATTACTCTTCTTAACTTGTTATTCCTATTTCTTCCTAATAAATTCTATCTAAAATATCGTTTTAACCTTATTCAACTTCAGAAAAACAGATGACCAATAATTATCCAAACTTTCTTATACCTCATCATCTATATCCGATAAACCTTCAATCAAAATATAAACTTCTATGTAAAATTAACTTAACTTATCTAATAAAATATAATAAAAAATATAGATTTTTATATCTCTTACTAACTTGAAAAGAAAAAAAATACTAACTTATACAAATATAATAAATCTCATTCCTAATATTGTAACAGAAAACATTAAAATTTATCCACGAAAGAATCATATAATTGTTTCTAGATTTCTCATATTACGTTGTATTAAATTTACATCATAAATTCAAAGTATGCATATTAAAATAAAACTGTTATTACTAATCTTATGTATGTATATTATTTAAATATTTATACATTCATTCAACAATCAAATAACATTTGGTTGATCTAAAGAAAACATATCAAAAATACATTAAATTATTATTATTATTATATAATTTTTACCATAAATGACACTCTAATGTACAGTCCGCCATACGATGTCCTCCAGGATTATAGTTTTACAAAATAATTTCACATTTACACTCAACAATTATTCTTTAAAATATTATGTGTCGTATAATTATAAAAATAAACTTTATGCAATGAAATGTTATATTAATATTTAGTTATTTTTTTAAAATATAAATGTACCTCTCCTATCTTTACAAATCAATAATTAATTAAATATTTATGTTAGTTAATAAATAAAACATATTACATAAAATCCAACGGTGTCTTCTTTCACCCACAATTGTTCTTTTTCCTAGGCACAAACTTTCACCAAACATTACTTCCTTTTCCGGTACATCACGTGTTTTAAAAAGTTTTTATAAAAATTGAGAACGTTCTTTTTTTTTTAAAAAAAAAAATAAAATAAAAGTCAGTTCCACTATAAACAAAATAAAATTAAAATAGTTTATATGATCCGGATTCATTTCTTTAAGAAAAAAAAATTATTTAAAAGTTATTATTTTTTAGAATTAGTCAATAGTTTATAAATTCTTATTTAATTATTCTAATTGACTTGGATATCCACGTATATTTTATTTGCGCATTCCTTAACAAATATCTAGGTAAGATTAATTTTAAATTCTTCTGTACGACCAGCATTCAGACTTTAATAATATAATAATTTTACTTATATGTACTTCTTGGCCAATTAAACTTTCAATTTATTTGCCTTTTAAAACTATCAAAATTTAGTTTTTTAAACCACAAAGACTTTACCAGGCAAATATTTATATAATCATTATTATTTACCATATCTTTACCAAGATATATACTTAGATTTATAATTTACAAATACTTTCTTCATAAAGAAGTATTTCTCTTTCTTTAAAATATCTGTTTTATCAAAATTAATTACAATCAACTTTTAAAGTTACATACTGTCCAACATATGGCTTTTACCCATCTAGTAATTCTCTTAGTTAATCCAGCGTTTGTTATATTTTTAGTATAAAGTCTCCAATACATTTTATCCTTATACGATGTCTTCATGACTATTTGATAGTAAATTGAGCTTCGATAGAGACGATCAATAGGAAACTATAATTAAATTAGCACTGCATATTTGACGATAAAATTTTTATAAATTATTTAAAACCACTCTCTTATAATTTTTTAAAATGACTACGAGAGCATCTATAATTTTACTTAGCTATCTCTAATAGCACACTTTACTTTTAAAATTACAATCATAATCCCTTCCGAACAATTGAACCTTGGTTTTATACCGGAATAAACTTCCCCCTTGATTGGTAAATTAAACAATCAACTTGCTAGCTTATTTACATATTTTACCAACAATACAGAATTAAAAATAAATAATGACTTATTTAATATTTATTATTTATTACATTATTAAATTCTTAAATTAATCTTTATCATTTATTTAAATCTATTGAACATTTTTTAAAATATACTTTCTTACTTTATTTCACTTTTAACTTTTATAATATTATTTTTATAAACAAACTAAGTCTATTTTTATTCGTTATGTTTTTTTTAAAAGCAGCATTTTAAAAATCAGATTTAATGTTTCACATTAATTATCTTTATTTTTATCTCGTGATAGTCAATATAATACTTATAATTTTTTTATAATAGAATTTTAAAATAGTTTTGGCAACTTTACTAAAAACTCACAAGCATGTGTGTATGTGTCTAACTAACATCTGTTTTACAACACAGATACAAACGCCTGTAATAATCTAAAAATAAACTAACAATTTCATTATTTTAAAAATAAATATTTTTAAAATAAACAATATATTATAACAACTTTTAAAATAATAATCCGATATTATTAAAATCAAATATTAATCTTCTATTATGTACTACTAATAATTAAAATATTTATACACCTATTAAATATTAATCTTTATCAACAATAAATATATGCATTTAATTTTAACTTGTCTTTTAAAAACTTTTAGTTTTAAACATTTATTTATTAAATTTATTAATGCAGTATTAATTATGGCCAGTTTTCCCAACCACATACTATTATCATCTTTATTGAAACGTCTCTCTCAAACATCAGCACAATTTTCACATATCAAACACTCATAAATTACTTTAATTACACTTTTTGAAAGATTGCTATTGACAAAATTAACATTATATAGCTAAATATATCTTAGAATTTAAAATTTTTTTAAACAGATTGATACAACAATTTATGGAGACCCATACAAAAGGGCACAATATATATATATATATATATATATATTATATATATATATATATATATATATATATATATATATATATATATATATATATATATATATATATATATATATATATATATATATATATATATATATTTGTTTTTTCATATATATATACTTGCAAACACAATCTTTCAAGTTAGCATTATTAAATTACTCTATTTATATTTTTTTTTTCTGGCACTGTATAATAATTACTATTGGTTAATAATATAAATAATTTTATTAATGAAGTTTGAATATATATTTTTAGACCAATTGTAAATTAATTTATCTTTCACACAGATTATTAAGTTGCTTATAAATCTGAATTTAGTTATTAATATATCATGTAGTTTGTATATTTTTATGGATATACAATTTATTTAATTATTTTTCAATTGGTGGACAAATAACCAAATTTTTAATCTTTCAAATATTTCTTGATAAATATGTATTTAGTTTAAATGTTGCTAAGAAAATTATCATCACTTTCTGTCTGACTAACCAAAAAAATACTTGTTTTCATTACAATTAAGTAATAAAAACAATTGTTAAAATCCTTTCTTTATCACTGGTTTATTCAAATTTATTTGCCTTATTGCTTACTCTTAATAACGATTTTTGCATGAGTGGGTGTGTCTAGGGTATAGTTTTATAATTAAATAAAAGAAGGTAAGGAAATAATTTCTTCATTTTTTACCTTTTTTTATTTTATTTGTAGATAACATATTAAATGATTAATTATGTTTAAAAAACAATTGTCATAATAATTATTTATTGCTTCTCATGGGTTATACATATTTTATTTGATTTATTGAGATTTTGTGAAGGACACAATAAACCTTTAAGGGATTTATAAAAGTTTACTAGATTATGAATTATGTCTAAAAAATAATAATAAAAAAACAGAATCATATTTATTTATTTCAATTAGATTCAACTTTTGTTCATATAAACATATATAATAAGATCAAAACATGTAATAAACTTATGATATATTTGCATGTCTAACCTTTTATTATAAATAATATATTAACTTAGAAATCTCTATTAATTATTTACAACCCAGTTTACTGAACAAAATATCAGATAACAAACTTTTACTTAACATCGAGTTTAAAATGAAAACATCGTTTTAATATTTTACAAGAAAAGAAATGCTTTAAATGTTTAATACCTAATTAAATTTGTTTTTAGTATAGATAATATCAATAACAACAATCATTCAGTGGTTTTACTGCTCTGGAATTCATAAGAAGTATGCAATCTGGATGTGACAGCTTGAGATGCAGACTATCTGGAACTTCAAAAACTTTTTTCCACTATAGTACATAATCATATGGTTCATTTATTATGAGATATAATTAACCATATCTAGAATGGGTCATAAATATGTACACTAGATTGCAGATGAGAATATTGTATAAAAACATATAATGAATTTATATGGTCTATTTTGTAATAATATTTATTTAACATATTGCAAAGAAAAGCTTACCAATGATCACTGAGAAAAAAAATTACAAATACAACCCTTTCAACTTCTTGCAAGAGAATGAAGGCTTCTGCATTTTTTTAAATATTTTCATTACCCTTTGTATAAAGACAAGTAAACACCTATTTACTGACCATGACTAGATCATTAAATATTTTGGATATTGGTTGTGTATGCAAACAAAACTGTAAGTGTAATTAAAATGTAATAAAACTTTCATGTTGCCTCTCTATGATAACAACACTGTCGGTATGGCATGACAGACATGTTTACTGTCTTTGCACCATAATCTCACATACCAAAATCCACAGCTTATTACCTAAAAAACTATTGTATGATTAATAAGTTTCAATTACTTATTATACTGATTTGTCATCAAAACAGAGACTGCCAGCATTTTACTACCATTTCAAATATGTAATGAAAGTCATAATTCACCTAACATGAATTTACTACAGTTTGACTACATAAAGTCAATGTACAGATTGTGATACTACTTTTAGCTCATTATTATTGTTGGCTATTTGCTTACATTGTGTTGAGCATTGTAATTTATCTTTATTCTAATTAAGCCATGCAATTATGTATTTTGATATACAACATTATCATAACAAAATATCTCACATTCAATTTTATAAACCCATGCAACAGAGATTTCCAATTTTGAAAAGTGATTTGTGATTTTATTTAGAATTTAGAGTGTGGTGTCATTCATGATGCTATAATAAATTTACACAGAATTAAGGACATGTGCTTAATAAATAATTACCATCCAGTGACTTTTAATAACACGTTTTGTACAGATGACATAAAAGTAAAGAATCTTTGGTTTGTTATAAAGTATTTGTATTTGACTTATAAAAAATACTATTATTGGCATATTTTTATTTATACCTATAAAATATCACAATATTTTTTAAATTGCATTTTTGTCATTTGCTCAGTATGAAGAGAAACAATAAATGTGATGTTTACTTTGTACATTACATAAATAAAATTTCTCAAATGTTGACAGAAACTTGAAATTTAAATGTATTTATGCAACAAGAAACAAAACAATTTGATATTTAGGATAAAACTTTTAACAATTTGAATAGATCAATTGTTTTGCAGTGAAACTTAAAAAATGCATTGTGTAGCATTCAGAGCTCGTGGATCATTTTAACATGAAAGTAAATGTTTGAATTTATGATTAGAAACTTTAGTTCTTGTGCATAATGTATCCCATAATCCCAAATATCAAATGACTTGAGAAACGTAGAAGTATCTTTTTTTATAATCTGAAGATAGAAAGAAATTTTATTAATTTCTTGATCATGATTACTATATTCTAATTATGATTGATTTATGGATTTTGCAAACTTTATGAATTGATTTTTTTTCACACTTTTATTTTGAAAATGTTATCTATGTCTTTATGTATTAATAATGTATTTTTGCATTAATTGTAATTTATACATTATTTTGCATTTTCAAAATATGATTATAACAATGTCATTCACTATTTCTTCATCCTGAACAGTTATTATATTTGTTTATTGTATGACTAAATTACTTTATTCATTATTCACAAATGTTTTTTTCAGTTGAATTTTCATATAGTTTTGATTTATATATTTGCTCTTTTTTGTCTTACTTTTTTACTCTATATTTTATAATAGATTGTTTTTTATTTGTCTTTAGTACTTTTCTATGTTTTACTGCTACTTCTAAACTCATTATGAATTCAAATTGCTCAGCATATAACAAAAATCAATTCATTAAATCTTTATATTATTTATTGCATCCATTTTACATCATACAAATTATAAAATATTTTAGCTTACTATGGATTATAGATATAGATGTTTTCTATAAAAAATATATTAGATTGAACGTATATAATATGAAAACTAATATAATCTGTATACATTGTAGTAGCTATTAATAAGTTTGGATCACATAGATGTATCAAAATAGGCAACAGAAGTATTATAAAAAATCATTAATGTTTTACATTTGAATATACACAAGGGGTCTTGCAACTAAATGGTAATAGTTCTTAGATAACTACTTTAATTTTATGCATAAAAATGAAGGGATTTAACAATGTACACTAGCAGTGTATTATAATGCACTATATACTTTGAAATTTAATTAAAACGTCATACAGAGATGGCGTATGATAAATGGAAACTTGGAAAGAGATATTTAAATATTACCAATTAAGAATATATAGGAAGATAAAATCAAAAATAACAAAGTACCACCACTGGCATCTGGAAAAAAAATCTTAATTTGACAGATGACTGAGGTATATGTAAATCAATTGTCAAATAAAGTTTAAACTTATTAGATAAGAAAAAAATGTTTATTGTAAACTGTGCATAAAGAAGCAATTCTGATTATAAGAAATAGGAAAAAGTATCAGACATTTTTATTTCAATTTGCTTAAAACCTTTTAGGTGCCAACATCAACTATTAAAACCTTTGTGCATTTTTGTATTGGTCCATTACTTCAATCTGAAAGCAATTATTCGTCAGTTTCATTTCCAGACGGTTTCTAGTGATAAAATTTTAACATAAAATAGGCAGAATTGTTTTAATTCAGCTTTTAAAAATTGAATAATTTTAGATTCAAATAGGTTAAATGTATTGAAAAATTAAAAATATTGTTAACAACTGAAGAAAAATATAAGAAAAATGTTTAATAAATAGCAAGGGGGAAAACAAAAAAAAAAAGTATATTTCAACCAATCTATGTGAACGCTGGTATATCCTTATTCAATTCTGTGGCAATCAATATTATTCACTTTTCTTGAAGAGTTGTCACTTTACCATTTTCATTATTTTTGTAAAATATAATTTTTTTTTGAATCAAACTTTATATTTCAATAAAGAAATGTAAAATTTTAATTATGAATGTAAAACATTACTATAAATATATTTATTTACGGTCAAAACCAATTACAAATGTGTTGTTTTGATTACAGATTTTGTCATTTAAAAATGCATGTGGTGCAATTTCCAGAGTTGGCAGACATCCAATCAGAGAAAAGAGCCTGGTCTACACACCAATATGCAACAATGAAAATTGATTTATTTCAAAATATATTACAATAGGCAGACTTTTTTAGGATTAAAATTTTTAATTTCAAATTTCCTATAAAATAAACTTACAATGAATAAAATGTGATGCAATAAAACAGCATGAGAATGAAAATGGGGGTGATATCTTCCTGTATCTAACAACAGAGTGGTTAGCCTTTTTGTCTGATGAAATTTCTTATTGGCCAGATTGAGTGGCAATTTTCCTAATTTGATTTGTTAAATATAGATCTAGCCACTTTTCTTTCTGAATTATATTAATGTACAATAATCAAAATTGTTTTAATTTAGCTTCTAAAAATTGAATTATTTTACATTCAAATTGGTTAAATATAACGAAAAATTTAAAATAATTTTAATAACTGTAGAAAAACATATAAAAATAGCCTGCAGTAAATGAATATAATTATATTTCAACCAATCATTACGTGAAAACATCGGTGATTTCTTCTTTCTTAGACATGACAACAGTTGATTATGCAGTTCTGTTGTCTGTTCTTCTTCTACAATTATATATTTTAAATAAAAATCTAAATCATCACATAATTTATCAATATAGTGTAAAAGTAATCATAAAATTTATAAATATTTATGAAAAATATTTGTGTTTTCGTTATTACTCAATGTCATTTATATGCATATAAAAGCCAACATTATTTGTCTTGAATAGTGGTGCAGCACTTTTCACTTTCCTTGTATATGCTTCTTGTAAAAATTAAAAATGTTCAAATCAAAGTTTATATTTAAGTAAATTAATGTAAAAATTGTTTATGAATGGAAAAAAAATTATGAGATATATATTTATTAATGTTCAAAATCTATTACAAAAGCAGTAGTGGTCAATGCTATTCATTTGTCTTGAAAAGTGTCCAGCATTACTCATTATTCATTGATTATTCTTCATGTAGAATTTACAAATTTTCAAATCAATCTTTGTATTTAGACAAATTAATACAAAAACTTAATTACAAATACAAAAAAATTATGATAAATATGTTTATTTACATTCAAAATGTGTTACGAAAGCATAAACTATTTTGGTTTTATTTCTAACATTAGCCAATTTTGAGAGTCATTGCTTTGTGGCACTTTATGAGGAAAAGAGGTGGGTTTATATACAATAAACCATTATCAGAAGTCAATTTTTTGTAAAAAATCTTGTCAACAGTTCTTGGGATTAAAATTTAAAAACTGATAAAGATATGAATTTATGACAAAATAGTGAAAATGTGACAAAAACAGTTGCCCCAGTGACTAAACATTTGGCCACTCCTTTTATATTGGGATATCTCACTGAATATGTATAAAAGTGAGAATAAAAGCATATGGATTTAAACCAAGAAAACTAAGGGATTTTAAATTATAAATCCCAGAAATAACTTTAAATTTATTTGATACTCCATGAAAATTTTCAATCTTCACCCAGACAATTAGATCAACTTAGACTTGAAATTCCTAATAGACAATATTGTATTATCCAACAAGCTCAATGATTCTGATCAACTACATATATAGAGAGACACAATATCTATGTGTTGCTAAGTGCAGGAAGAATTTCATCTCCCAAGGATCTGTGACCACTGAAACCAAATTCAACTCAAAACAACATCTTGTCATCTATGTGAAGTACACTAACAATTTCAGTTCTTAGAGAAGAATCTGGAAACAATGTCTCAAGACATATTATACAGAAAATAAAAATTCTGATAACCATCATCTATATTCTAGAACACTTGAATTCACTAATTGGAACATGAACTGTTGCTATAGGAACTTGCATAAAATTTCAAGGGAATCTTCGCTATGGAATCTTGGTTTATCTTAGGTTGACATTATGTTCTTATTTTATGTATGTATATGTTTTTCATTGATGTCTTTCCTTTCCCATAAGTTGAGAGGGTATAAATTCGTGATATGTTAGAAAAGGAAAGAGAAATATTATTAGCTCTATGTATAGATTGAAATAAAATATATAGTCAGATGTGAACTTGCTTGCAGATGAATTTAATCACCACCAAAGTTAGAGGCAATATTTTATATTCTTACACATTAAGTATCAATACTTGTACCATTACACAGTTATTGAATGTCTGTTTCTTAATAATAATAATAATTTAAATATTTTTGAGTATATATGATTAATAATCTCTAGTGTGAATTGCCTCTCCTATCATTATAGAAATAAATAATAAGAAAATAGGGTATCCTTACCTTCACCAAGTTGTTAAGATGACTTAATCAATAATCATGTTGGCATACAATGAATTATCATTTTACTAAAGTCTAAATTAGCACACAATATATAAATAATAATGAGTTTTAATTATACTTGTTAGCACTGATATTGAATTATTATTCTCTGAGTATAAAAAAAGGATTAGATTACTAAGTATTAACTGTACTAATCAAAAATATCCATAGATATATTAGCAAAATAATTACTTTTGTTAACAACTCTCGTTGCTAAAGTTATACTAATTGTGAATAAATTTGTTAAATATATGATTTAAAATTAAAGACTGTGGTTTGCATTTACTCTTTATTCATTCATAAGTTTATCAAATACTCACACAATAAGGATACCGATATTAATATTCCCTGAAGTATATTG
This sequence comes from Epiperipatus broadwayi, assembly GCA_028023455.1. NCBI lineage: Eukaryota > Metazoa > Onychophora > Udeonychophora > Euonychophora > Peripatidae > Epiperipatus > Epiperipatus broadwayi. Next base: position 438,902 of record JAQFVV010012762.1, on the reverse strand, counting down.
TTGTGTATTCTTCCTAAATTCAAATTCTGGAATAAATAGAAGTTAAGGATGGAGAAAAGAGATAAGTATACATGTAAATATTTGATGTATATTTGTATGCTAATACATCAACTCCCATGAGTGAGGGGTGAATAGTCTAGAAAATAAGAATTCTAGATATTCTCTCTCACCTACTCTGATGATTTATCAAGTCTACTGTTATGCAGGGCCAGTTCACATTCCATTACATATGCCATATCTACCAATGGGCAGCAAATATTAATGATAAAAATAATAGAAACTACATATCTTTTATTAAAATTGTTTTTGATGTGATAAATTGAACTTTAGAGATGAAAAACAACCAATGATTAAAATCTCGTAAAGTAATATATAGTCAAACGCTTATGTATAAAAATAGCAAAGATGAAGGTTGAAAGAAATAACAGATTATTTAAAACACAATTGTTTAGGATAGTACAGTAAATTATGGTGATGACACATTTTTTCCCATATTGCTTCTTGATATAGTATGGTGTACATGATGGTTAATAGCTGAAATAAAAAAATAGTAAAATGTTAATAAACAATAAGTAAAGAGTAATATATAAACTCAATATAGAGGATCATTAGGAGCAAAATTAAACTTTGCAGTCTGAAGATATTGACGAAGGAGAAAATCAAAATGAAATACAAGATGATATGAGGTGTGAGATAAGAGATTTATATTATAGAATGTCTAGAAGAAGAACAAAACATTCACATATCTGATGCGACTGTAATAGAGAATATTCAAGTTCCAAAGACAACTATGATTTAAAAAAACATGGAGTAGAAAAAGTAAGCACAAATGATGTTGCATTTAACAAATTGATGATAATTTTGAGCAAATGTCCGCAAATCTGTAACAGTCAATGTGAGGAAATCATCAGAAAATGTTCGAAAATTAGCATCAGCATACATCAACAAATCATCAGCAAATGTTAGAAAGTCTGCGGTAAATGTTCGCTAATATAATACACTCAATAAGAATGGACAATATGAAAATGGAATTAAAAGCAGATACAACTCAATTACAAAACATATATATGTATTAAATAGAACAATTAAGGAAAGTCAGTGACAAAAAAGACTACAAATGTTAACAAAGATTTTAGGAATTTAAAAAGAAAATTGAATGCAAACTAAATACCAAATTCATCAAAACGAGAGAAACTTATGATAACTTCAAATTTAAAATGAAAATAAATCAAAAATAATTTCAAGAAAATCATAATATAGATGATCCAATAAATAACCCAATAAAATCAGATGTTACATGTGTTATGGTAGATCTCAAGATAGAAATATCAATGACAGACAAATTTTATGATTATCTGGAACCTAACCCTGCAGTGATATTTATAAAAAAAAAAAAAAGGTTTCAATTTCCCCAAGTACTTGACATCTAACAGGATGGAAAGATTTCTCATCATGTTAATCCTAAAGGGGAAAGTATCATTGTTATAATAAAACTTGGTTATATCTAAATGAAGTAACAATGTTTAATTGGGTTAAGGCTACTGGAATATAAGATTAATTGATGAGCCATACTTAAAAATTAAAATGCATAAAATGAAAATGTATGTTACAACATTTTATGTTAGTATAAATGATGAAGGTAATGATAAGTATAGGGAAGACAGAGCTAATCATATATGAGTATTCACTACCATGTGTAATATTCCAAAGATTTACTAAACACTGACATAATCATTAATATAATTGTAAAATGAAGATACAAATTAAAAATAAATCTCAATTAAGGGTCAATAAAAAAAAGACACTTTATCTTTTATAAAATCGTTATTTTATATGGATTCCAAAGACTGAGTAAGCTTTTGACTTTAGGGTAGATTATCTGATCACAGAAAAAATTACTTCAAGTATTAATTTAGGTCTTTTATTGTTTTATGTATCCACTATATATATATATATATATATATATATATATATATATATATAAGTGGATACATATAAACATATATCACCAATATATATATATATATATATATTGGTAATGGTGAGGGTGATCTATCCAGTCTTACCGTATCTGCACTACAGGGTGCCAAAAGGACATTTGAACATAGAAAATTTATAGAGTAGGCAGATGTGTACTGTTAAAAATCCAACTTTTATTTTATTGACCATTTGCCCTAGCCACTAGCTCAGTGAGATGCAGAAATAATAATATATAACTTTATTTAATTTATATCTTAAATATAAAAAAAATAAAAGCCACTGCCAGTAATTAAAGCACAAACAACATTTATTAACGCACATATATAAAAATATAAAATTTGAGGAATAATATTTATTATCTTAGATTTTAATATTAACTTTTGAATTTAAATTATTTTAAATTTTAAACCATCCATACAGATGAATTTAATAATAGTTTTTTTAAGAGTGTCAAGTATGAATAAACTACATAGATTGCATTTGAAAAGAATACATTCAGCCCATTATTTAACCTTAGGCCAAAAGTTCGCAGTCAAACCAATGTCAATTCATCTGATACATCGATGTATTCAATGGAGCAGGAAATATGACAGCTCAAATACTATACTGTCAGGAATGTATATCTAAACAGCATGGTTAGAGAAGACATTGATTCTCATCCAGACAGGAGTGCTACATCTGTCTGCCAAGAAGAACAATAAAAAAAACTCCTTAGGAAGGGACTGCATTTTCCATCTTACTATCCCCTTCCATAGGAAAAAAGGGGCATGTGGCATATAATGGACATCTTGCACATGGCAGACCTCATACTACATTTACTAATTACACCGATATATCCAATCCATTGACCCAATCCAACTACTAAACAAATAACCTAAGATTAATTCTCTGTTAATTAATTAATATAACTTTACAAATTTATATAGCCATTCATGCCCGATTTAATTTTAACATTTATATAATTTTGCACAGATGAATTTTATAAAAGTTTGTTTTATAATGTTGAGTATAGATCAGCTACATAGATTAAATGGTTAAAAACATTTCAAAATAAACATAAACGATAAAAATATAAAGTCATTGATGGAATTGTAGAGGGAAATTTATAAGAAATCCAATGGCATTCATCATAATATGCTGCATTGACACCAGTAACTAAAAAAGACTTCCAAATAAATACATTTTAGATACTCACCATAAGGTATCATTATTTACCAAATGTTTATATATTCTAATCAAATATGATAACAAAAACATAATTAAACGTTAATGAATCTATGGAAGCATCTATACCCAACTTAAATTTAATGCATTTAAATAATTTATATAACAAACATTAATATAAAAAAATGGAAATGATTTTTAGCAAATTCAAATGTATAAAAAATAAACATTAATAATTAATTTGAAAAGTCAGATTAAAGTTCATTTAAAAAAATATGTTAGCTTGTCAAAATTTTAAAGTTCTTAATTACTTGTAGTAATTTTTTTTTGTTTATATCTTACAGGAGAAGAGCTCCTGGTTCCTGCTGTCAATTCCCACAAAGTCTTTATTTGAAGACAGGTCTATCTGAAGGTGGCCTTAGCTGGTTCAATCCTGGTATTACAGTCATTTCATTTGAAATAAGTGATAGAGAGCGACAAGTGCATCTTATCACTCTTCTCACAAAATCAAGCTGGAACTGTTCTTAATTTCAATATTTTTCCTTTTATACTGATTGTCCAGATTCACTGAACAATGGTTTCCTGTTCCAATTTTTCATTATGGTCCAAGCCTTCATCGCTCTTTCTATCGGATATCTAATTTATTTTTGTTCTCTTATCTATATTTCATCAGACTTCTTTTATATAAGATCCCCAAGAGCTAGCTTGCTTTTCGATAATTAATAAACACATCATTTCCATTTACAAAAATATTTTATCTTTAGATCTTGTACTTTTTTTATAAAAAAAGTACATTCAAATATTTTTTTTAAAAAAAAAATATTTTTTAAAGTTTTGCATCTGTGTGAATATATATATATATATATATATATATATATATATATATATATATATATTGAACAATTCTTTAATTTTAGCTTTTAGTTTTTTATTTACAAACTTAAAACTGTTTTATTCTAATTTTAAATTAATGTAATGGCATATATCGTTACATATCAATAAACTTCCTCAAAAAACAAAAACATAAAAAAAAAAAAAAGAATTTACTTAGTGTTAGTAATTATGCTACACAAATTGGTTATATATTACTGAAAATTTCAAAAGGACAAAACTTTTGTTATTAATTACACACAAATATATTGATTAAAAAATTGTTGACAGTTGATTTCTTTCTACCAGCTAAATTTCTGCCCCCTCGCTTCAAGGTTTCTTTTCTTCTACTTTTAACTCTTACTTAGGCAAGTTAAACAGTTGGATTTTAAATAAGACTTTTTTTTTAAAAAAAAAAAGATTTATATTAATTATTATGTTTTATTCCTCACATTTATTCCTACATTTGCACAATATTTCTTACTGGCAGTACTTTTAAAACAAAATTCAACCTATAAGTATATGTTAATACAAGAAATATATACACAATTCAGAAAAAAATTTACTAGCTTAATTTTCAAGGTAATCGTGGTTTATTAAACATCGGACTATTACATCATGTTAATATATATATATATATATATATATATATTAACATGATGTAATAGATATATATATATATATATATATATACTCATTTTTAAAGAAAAATGTTAATGTTATGATTTATTTTTAAAATTCTCAAGGCTCAGTGGTTTATTAAACATATGTCCATATTGAGTGGCCAATTATAATGGTCACAGTGAGGGTGATCTATCCAGTCTTACTGTATCTGCACAACAGGGCACCACTAGGACATTTGAGCCTAGGATATTTATACAGTAGGCAGATGCACGCTGTTAAAAATCCAACTTTTCTTCTATTGTCTGTTTGCCCTAGCCACTAGCTCAGTGAGATGCAGATATAATAATATATAACTTTATTTAATTTATATCTTAAATATAAATAAATAAAGCCACTGCCAATAATTAAAGCACAAACAACATGTATTAACACACATATATAATCATTTAAAATTTGAGGAATAACATTTATTATCTTAGATTTTATTATTAACTTTTGAATTTAAATTATAATTTTATATTTTAAACCATCTGTATAGATGAATTTAATGATATTTTTTTAAGAGTGCTGAGTATGAATAAACTACATAGATTGCATTTGAAAAAAAAATTCAATCCCTTATTTAACCTTAGGCCAAAAGTTTGCAGTCAAAGTGACATCAATCCATCTGATACATCGATGTATTCAATGGAGCATGAAATATGACAACACAAATACTATACTGTCAGGAATCTACATCTGAACAGCATGGTTAGAGAAGACATTGATTATTGTTCAGATACGAATGCTACATCTGTCTGGCAAGAAGAACAATAAAAAAACTCCATAGTAAGGGAGAGTGTATTCTGTCTTACTATCCTCTTCAATAGGCAAAAAAGAGTGTGTGGTGTATATTGGAGATACTGCACTTGGTGGACCTCATACTACATTTACTAATTACACTGATATATCCAACCCATTGACCCAATCCATCTACGAAACAAATAACCTAAGATTAACCCTCCCTTAATTAATTAATATAACTTTACAAATCTATATAGCCATTCATGCCCAACTTAATTGTAACATTTATATAATTTCACACAGATGAATTTTATAAAAGTTTGTTCTAATAATATTGAGTATAGATCAGCTACATAGATTACACAGTTTAAAACATTTCAAAATAAACATAAACGATCAAAATATAAAGTCATTGATGGAAATGCAGAGGGAAATTTACAAGAAACCCAATGGCATTCATCATAAGGTGCCACATTGACACCAATAACTAAAAAGACATCTGAATAAATACATTTTAGATACTCACCGTAAGGTATCATTGTATACTGAATGTCTATATATTCTAATCAAATATGAAAACAAAAACATAATTATATGTTAATGAATCTATGCAAGTGTCTATACCCAACTTAAATTTAATGCATTTAAATATTTTATACTACAAATATTAATAATAAAAAAATGAAAATGACTTTTCGCAAACACAAATGTATAAAAATTAAACATTAATAATTGATTTGAAAAGTCAGATTAAAGTTCATTTAAAAAAATTATGTTTAGCTTGTCAAATTTTTAAAGTTCTTAATTACTTTATAATTTTTTTTTCCATTTATATCTTACAGTACAAGAGCTCCCAGTTTCTGGTGTCAATTCCCACATTCTTTATTTGAAGACCATTCTATCTGAAGGTGGCCTTAGCTGGTTCAATCCTGGTATTACAGTCATTTCATTTGAAATAAGTGAGAAAGAGCGACAAGTGCATCTTATCACTCTTCTCACAAAATCAAGCTGGAACTGTTCTTAATTTCAATATTTTTCCTTTTATATCAATCATCCAGATTCACTGAACAATGGTTTTCTGTTCCAGTTTTTTGTTATGGTCCAAGCCTTCATTGCTGCTTCTATTGGACATCTAATTTATTTTTGTTCTCTTATCTATATTTCATCTGATTTTTTTATATAAGATCCCCAAGGTCTAGCTTGCTTTTCCATATTTAATAAACACATCATTTCCATTTACCAAAATATTTTATCTTTAGATCTTGTACTTTTTTTATAAAAAAGTATGTTCAAATATTTTTTTAAAAAAGAAAATAATTTTTAAAGTTTTGCATCTGTGTGAATATATATACATACATTGAACAATTCTTTAATTTTAGCTTTTAGTTTTTAAATTTATGAACTTAAAACCATTTTTATTTTTATTTTAAATTAATATAATGGCATATACTGTTACAATATATATATATATATATATATATATATGGTTTCATCCATGTTAAAATATATAAATATTGATAAACAGATATATCAATATGATGACATATATATATGATATATGATAATATATATATATATATGTAGTTTCATCAAGTATATATAAATTTAAATATTGATAAATAGATGTATCAACTTGATGACACAAATCATTGACTGTCTGATAATATATATATATATATATCAAAAATACAGAACTTAAATGTTTATAAAAATATAACTATAACCATCACTAGAAGCACTTTCAACTATCTTGTAGTTTTTGTCAACTAACACTTTTAAAATGTCACTTTTCCCATAATTCCATGATTCCATAATGATATTTTAACTGTTTCTGTCTTTTATGACCATAATAAATCATGTATATATGGTTTTGATTTCAATTATAGCAATGTAAAAATATTGGAAACTGAAAGAAATAATAATAAAAGAAAAATTAAAAAAGTGATGTTAATATATAAATACAAGCAAGATTTAATTAATAGGCAAGCAGCAAACATTAAGCTCACAGAATTATGTAAAAGTTGGCATCATGGAATTAAAGGAAAGCTGACATTTTAAAAGTATTACTTGACAAGAACTACAAGATAGTTGAAAGCACTTCTGAGTGATGGTTATAATTATTTTTTTATAAACTTTTAAGTTCTGTATTTTTTGATATTTATTTATAAATTTACGTATATTATTTTAAAGAAATACAGACATTGATTTGTAATATATATATATATATATATATATATATATATATATATATATATATATATATATATATATATATATATATATATATATATATATATATATATATATATATATATATATATATATATATATTGTAACCGGACCACCCCACAACCTTTTATTACCTCGGTTGTAACAATTTCCTGATGAGCATGTTGCAGAAAGGAACTATCAATTGGCATTACCCAATGCAGATGTTAATCCCCCCTACAACAATATTTCCTGCTCATCAGAGGATGTAGCATCATAGAGGCAGGAAGCATCTAGACATTTATATGTTTGGTTTTCCAAACAGCACTACTAGAGTTCAATATCACTACAACCTGACTTACCTAGGTCTAGTTACACCAGATGTAGCTCAGGAGGCATGATATTCTCATAAACAAGTGCAATGAATGATGAGTGATGCAACAAAAACAAAATAGAATTGAACAACTGGATAACTAAGATTTAATTTTTAGTAACAATATTTTTTAATAACAATTAATTTGCAATTTCTAATAAAGTTCATTCATATCTATGTGATGACTCATTTTCATTTCATTTATGAAAAGGTTGGAAGCAGTTTAGTTAGCTACTTCACAGAGAGGAGTACATTTATGTGAATAAATTTCGTTATTTTTTCCACAAAAAATGGAAATTAAATTTTAATTTTTTTTCAATATGGGGTAAGCATTTAGAGCCCATTAAGTTTTTTTAAATTTTTAAGAAGGAACCCACAAAATCAATATTCAGATGAGCAATAAGCATTGGTCATTTTTATATCTACATGCAGATAAGCATTTAGAGTCCATATAAAATTTCATTAAATTTACCAAATCCAGTAATGTGGTTTAAATTACTTCCAGAAAATCAATATTCAGATGAGCATTAAGCATTTGTCATTTTATATCAACATGCAGATGAGCATTTAAAGTCCACATAATATTTCATTAAATTTATCAAATCCAGTAATGTGGTTTAAGTTACTCCCACAGAATCAACATTCAGAAAAGTATTAAGCCTTTGTAATTTTATTTCAATATGCAAGTAAGCATTTACATTCATCTTTTATCAAGAATAAACGATTTTCATAATTTTAGTTTCATTCATAATTTTCCAGTAACAAACGTTTTCATGCAGCTACATTTATTCATGATTTTACTCTCATTTATAATTTATCGATAATAAATGTATTTTCACATAGCTATATTTATTAATAATTCTTTTTTTATTTATAATAAAGTCATTTTGTTTGTCATTTAAAAAACACATATAATTTTGAATATTTTCATAAAATCATTACCTTTATTTACCCAATTTGTTCTTTCAAAAAGGGGTCGTTTTGTTTAAGCTGAATGGCATTAATATCTTTCATGATGGTTATCCAGGCAAATATTGAAAAATCATGGCTTAGAATGAAGAGATGGATCTGTTGGTTTATTTTTCCATTGTTATAATTTCCTTAATAAAGCTTTATTTTTCCATCATTAACAGAGGTTCTTTAATATCCTTTTAAAATTGAAATCTTTTTTTTTTTCAAAATTCTTTTTTAACAGCTACTTGAAAAATATCCCTTTGCAAAAAAATATAACTATTTGATTTCCTTTAAATCTCTCTGGAAAAAGTTTTTAAAACTCTTTCAAAGTCTCTTGTTTTAAAATCAAATTTAATCTGCCCTGAACATGCAACTTGACTATTTATATCTGATTCTTGGACTGATTAAACTGCCTTTTCCCATTGTACCTAATTTGCATACTGCTCTCATTTAAACCTGATTTCCTTTCTCTTCATAATGATTGGATAATCTACATTTTTAGTGGGATAGATAAGAAAGCATAAAGATTAAGCCATGTTTTCCAATTGATTAAGACTGCATCAAGCTGATATAACACTTTATTTGAAAACATTGTTCCAAAAATTAAAAATATAATCTTTTTTAATAACTGCCAGCTTTTATTTACATCATAATTTGAAACTATAAAATCAATAATGATTTTCTTTTAACTATAAACTTTTTTACTTTATTTCTTTTTTTAATTTGATCAAATCATGCTAGTCTTTTTTAAATCATGGGGGGGGGGTCTTTTGAATATATATGTGTGGAACAATATACCTGTTTCATATATATCTATTTCTAATATATATATATATATATATATATATATATATATATATATATATATATATATATATATATATATATATATATGTGTGTGTGTGTGTGTGTGTGTAAAATTATATCCATTATAAAAATATTATATATAAAACATAAATAATTAATGGTAAAAGCAATATTATATTGTAAATTCTTTACAAGTGCTTTCAATTATATAATAAAACCTCGTCAGCTTTAACAGAACTTCAATTTTTTTTAAACTTAATGTTACATAAATTACCATAAGCTGTGTATGGCCGTATTTGCAACCTGCCTATTAATAACATCATACTTATATTTATCTATTAAAATTGACTCTTTAATTTTCCTCTTTTTATTATTCCTTTCTTCCATTAATATATTTATTTCATTACTATTAAATGTAAACCTATAATTACAAGTCTTTTCATAATTAAAGAATACTGAAGATGTATAAAATTGACTATTTATATTATTTTTAATCTGATTATATAATAATTTATGCTCCTTCAATCTTTCTTCCACGGAACATCTCGATTCACCGATATACAATTTTTGACATCAATATGGAATCTGATTAATTATATTACTTCTTTGGAATTTCGAAATTATACTCTTAGAATTATTTATCAAACGATTAACATTCTGAGGAATACAATATGAAACATTGTCATTTTCTTTAAATATATTCTTAATTAATTTAGATTGCATGTTATTTATAAATAGTATAAATATCCTTTTTTTTATTATCTAAGATAACATTGCAAACCCTCTTCTTATTAATAAATAAATTTACTGTACACAAAATTTGTTTTTTAACATAACCAACTTTTAAAAGCTCATTAGCAAAGAGTACAATATTTGAAATTTTATGACTCTTATATTTACACAATTTATCATTGCGATGAAGATGTATTTAATTCTTATAATTTTGAAAATATTAAATTTTATACTGGATATGTTGATGGTATTTTTGTTTGTGGTCCTCAAGACATTATCAATGTTCTTTTATATAATCTCAATAATTTAAACTATTTAAAATGGACTATTAGAATGAACACAATGGAAAAATAAAATTTTTGGATTTACAAATATAATAAGAATGATGTATTGTAAATTCTAGAAATTTCACAAGCGTTATTCATTCACGTAATTTAAAGTAATCAATTAACATTTTCCCACTCTCATTTTCAAACACTTAATATTTTCCCATACATATAAATTTGAGTCGAAAAGATAGATGGATTCATTCTATCTTTTCCCAAAGACTTTATCTTGTGTTTAAAAAAGTGGGAGTATTCATTTATATAGTGACATCTACAAAGTGCATGTGCATTAGCTTATTGGTTTATTGGTATTACAGTTTATAAAACATCACACTATATAAAATAAATATCTTGTTTAAATATTTAAATTATAAAATTAATTTTTAAACCTATTGGAGAATAATATATATTTATTTTCAATGACATGTTCCAATGATACATAAAATGGCAAGTCTAAAATTATTTTTGCATCGCAATGATAAATTGTGTAAATATAAGAGTGATAAATTTTAAATATTGAGCTCTTTGCTAATGAACTTTTAAAGATTGGTTATGATAAACACCAAATTTTGCATATAATAAATTCCTTTCATAATAAGAAGAGGATTTGCAAAGTTACCTTAGGTAATAAAAAATGGATATCTATGACATTTATAAATAATATGCAATCTAAATTAATTAAGAATATATTTTTAAAAAAGTATAATACTTCATTTTGTATTCCTCCAAATGTTAATCGATTGATTAATAATTCTAAGAGTATAATTTCTAAATTGCAAAGAAGTAATAGAATTTATCAGATTTCATGTGGATGTCAATATATATATATATATATATATATATATATATATATATATATATATATATATATATATATATATATATATATATATATATATATATATATATATATATATATATATGAAAAAAGATTCAAGGAGTATCAATTATTATGTAATCAGATTAAAATAAGGTAAATAGTCAATTTAATATAGCATCAGTAGTCTTTGACCATGAAAAAAACTTGTAATTATAGCTTTACATTTAATAGTAATGAAATAAAAATATTAATGGAAAAAAAGGAATCATAAAAAGAGAATAATTAAAGAGGCAATTTTAATAGATAAATATAAGGATGATGCTATTAATAAGCAGGTTGCAAATATGGCCATACACAGGCTTATAAAATATATATGTAGCATTAAGTTAAAAAAAAGAAATTGAAATTCAATTAAAGCTGACATGGATTACTACATAATTGAAAGCACTTCTAAAGAATTTACAATATAATATTGCATTTACCATTAATTATATATATATATATATATATATATATATAATGGTAAATGCAATATTATATATATATATCTGAATGTACATTCAAAGGTTACATATATATATATATATATATATATATATATATATATTGTAACCTTTGAATTACATCTAAGTAAGCTTAATAAGTTAATTTTTTTTAAAAAAATTACAACTAATAGAGATTTAATGATTGTAAGTGGTATAGTAATGTTAATAGGGTAATTAAAAGCTTTTTTAAAATTATGTTCAAGTTATAAATATTTAGAAGTATTAAAATGTTAAAATTATCAAGTAAATGTTAAATATTAAAATTTTGTATGGTTGTGAGTGCTAGCCATAATGATAATAATGAGAGTTATGTGTTAAAAATCTTATTAAACAAAGTGTTGAAAACTAATTTAAAATAAAATGTTATAATTGAATAAGTTACTAAATGTATTTAATAAAAGTAGATTTAAATTTATATTATAATTATTTATTAATAGTTTGTTATTTTGTGGGATGTACAAATGTATTCAATTTTCTTTATTGTTTAAAAATATCAAAATTATTATTCCAAATTGTGTTATAATATTTTATATTTTTACAATATAATATTTTGTACTTAAATATTTAATTAATCTTATTTTCAGAGAGTGATTTTAAAAAAAAAAATGTAACACATTTTGTCTGGGGTTTTTTAAAGACATTTGACTAACAATGCATGTATTTTTGTTGTGTGCTTGCAAGGTTTTTAAAAGAAAGTTTAAAAATTATTTTTAAAATTGTTTTAAAAATTGTAAGCATCTGTATATCATAAAAATCAATATTAAGAAATTATTTAATTGATTGTCTTTAAAATAGTTGTAGTTAAAAATTAAAAAAATAGATACATTAAAATTAAGTATTAAATAAATTGATAAATAATTATTTTGAAAAAATGTTGTTTTAAAGTGTTTAATTTGTTTAGGTAGAAATGTAAAATTATTCAGAATTATATATTTTGTAATAATATTTAATATTATAGTATGAGTCACACTTTTTATTTCTAAATTTTAATAACATAAAATTGACAAATATGTAAATTAGATCATAAGTTGAAGATTAAATATCCAATCAGATAGTAAGTTAGGACTGTTATAAAAATGAATGTTCTCACTTAGTTCTTCCTTCTTGTCACTTGTTACTCTGACTATCACTTATTACTATTTTTAATTTTATTTTTTTAATAGTACCCAGTATATATTAGTATAAGTCAATTAGGCTCATTTTTTTTAATTCTATTATTTTTTTAAAAGTGTAAAAGATTAAAATTATTTATCAAGTTTTTAAAAGAATGAATCTTTAAACCACTAAATTTCCTGCTAGTTATTTTTTAAGCTTAAGACAAGTTCATGATAAAACTATGGATTATATATCAGAGATAATATACCTAAAAGTGTTAACAATGCAAATAAAGTTGATAAAGAAAAGTATAATTTTAAACATGTTAAGTAAGAATTTTTTCTACATTTATTTTCATTGCATTGTATATTTAAAAGAATGTTATGTGGAAATATAACTCAAATGACTAGCATTTTTATGCATTATATTTTAAAGATATTAAAAAAACTTTGTTTGGATAACAAATAATTATATGGAAAGACTAAATTTTAATATTTCTTAAAATTCGGAAAAATAAATTTAACATTGAACTTAGAATGAAAATATATTGTTTATGCTTATATTATTAGCTCCATATTTTTTGGAAAATGTTGCAGTAAATATTTTTTTAAAAAATATTGATTTAAAAGTTATTACAAATCTTTCTTGAAATAAATGATTGAAAGCAAAAGGTAAACCTTATTATAGATATTAAATTCTTATCAAGCTCTTGTCATAAATACCATAATTCCTGTGATATAATATAAAAAACTGTTTTTCTTAATTCTTTGTCAGAAAAAGAAAGAAAATGGATAATTAAAAAAAATATCCTGACTGAAGAAATTATTCACAGAATATTTTAAAAATATATTCATTACTATGAAATAATATTTTTGACTGGAATATAAAAATGCATATTTTCTGTAAATATATGTGTTGAGTTTGTATAACCAATAAATATGCATCTGAAGTGAGTATAATACATGTGAATGAGAAAACTCTGGAGATTCATTGTAAAATCTTTTTCAAGTGATATCACATTAACAATAATTATTATCTTGGAAACTACAGATAATTGACAGTGTTTTATAGACTTTCAAAACAGTATTAATAATTAATCTTCAAAAAATATTTGGATTTAAAAGTTGACATTTATTTTTTTATTTATGAGTTTAAATGTTGTGGAACGAGAAAAAATATTTGTGCTAAGGACTTTCAGATGAGATGTGTCACATAACAACCACACAGGGGAAATAGTCATTGCAAACATTGTGTTGAAAGGAAGAAAAAACTTTCAAAATTGAACTTTACAAAGAGAAAGAAAAGGTGGAGTTTTTGTAAATTGTTTTATTATCATTTTATATATATATATATATATATATATATATATATATATATATATATATATATATATATATATATATATATATATATATATATATATATATATATATATATATATATATATATATATATATATACTAATTGTAGTATTAAATTTTATTATTAAGATAGGAAAGATTACACTTTACATATTTTTATTTATTCTAACAATATTAACAATAATATTTTTTTTAAATATTTTAATATTTTAAAGTTTTTTTTTCCAAATATTTTAAAAGGATAATAGTATTATGTTGAATGATTGATATATTTTAATTAATATATTGTCTTATGCAAAATTTGGACCAAGAGATGTCTAAAAAATAGTGACTTACAAGAGAAGAGTCACTAGGTAATTTTTTTTATAAAATTATTAATTTTATATGATGTATATTTTATTATTATGTTTTATTAGAATTGCTTGGAATATTTTTGAAAGATTGCTTTATCATATGAATGTACGCACATGTGTGTGTGCATTAATTACACATAGATGTTTTTTTTTTTTATTATTCTAAGATAAGCTATGATTTTAGAAATATATGCATATACTTTCTATTATATTACAGTTTAATATAATTCATTGATACTCATAATGTTTTATATGATTCTTTACTGAATGAACCATATTTTTTGAAATATTTGAATATTGATTTTAATATTTTTTAAAAACAAAGTCACTTGTATTTTTATTGCTGAGTATTAAGTGAATAAAAGCTTTTTTTTCTTATTGTAGTTCTGAATTGATAGTATCATATGTTAACTTTGTTTGTTTAGGAGTAATGATAGTTATTTGCAATGTAGATTGTTAAATCTTTTGTGAAGTTTTAATCAGTAGTGACTAGGGAAATACATAAAGAAACATTTGGATGCTTATTAGTAGGAACTATGAACAAGATAGGAAAATAGCCTATAACTTTATCTTAGTAGTTTTATGAAAGTATAGTTAACATAGCCATGTGTCTTGTATATATTTCTCATGGGCAGTGTTTTTGATATTTTTGTATTTTAAATTGTTCAATTGAGTGCTGAATAAATAGCCTGAGCATTATTAAATTTGAAGGTATTGGACAGAAAAGTTATACCTATTTTGCACACTGTTACCACATGGATTATTAAATATATTTTATACTATTGAGTCTTTAATCTAGTCATTCCTTCATATCCTATGCAGCATATCACTACCTTAATTTCACCAGTTATTACATTGCTTAGCATAGTACTTTATGAAAAAAAATAATGAATAGGTTTTGATTGCAGTATTGTTATTTCAAAGAAATAAGATAGGTTTTTATAGTTTGGATTAAGAGTAAATTCAAATGAAATTGAATGTAAATGCTAAAATTAGAATTATAAAGAATCATAAATACTTTTTCATATTTTATTAAATAATTTGATGATAAAAGAAATGACAACAATTCATGATATTTTTAAAATAATTTTGACATTTTTTGATTTTACACAGTGCAATGCATATTTTTAAAAATGAAAACATGAAAATGGACAACACAAAGTGTGATGAATGTTTGTATTTTGTAAATATTTTATATTATGGTTTCTGAAATAGTTAAGATTTTACTTCATTAACGCTTAAATAAAATAATATATATATATATGCTCTGCGCACAGTTAATGAAGCTATTAATAAATTGTCCAAATTTTTACTGCCAAGCGCTTTCGGGACAGTCTACAGTCCCATATTAATGGTGAGTTATTCTGTTAATAACTGTAAAACTATGCCAATTTGAAGAGAGGTCTGCTATTCCCTATCTCGTAAATGGTCCACGTAACATCTGCATTTGCATAAAATTTGCATAGTTTTACAGTTATTAACAGAATAACTCACCATGAATATGGGACTGTAGACTGTTGCTTGGCAGTAAAAATTTTGACAATTTATTAATAGCTTCATTAACTGTGCGCAGAGCATATATATATATATATCATATTATTATTACTATTTGCGGGATATTCCGTGTAGTGAAAAAGCTAAATGCTGACGTTTCAGTACAATATCAAGTATCTTCCTCAGAGCGTCCTCTTTCTCAAATCATAAGAATGCATGTGAGATTTAAAATCGTTTTTATCGTTTTCTTTCTCCTCATATTTAAATTCTATTGGTTGAGAAGTTATATATATATATATATATATTATGGTTTTTGAAAAATATAAAACATGTAAGTATTGAGAATTGTGTCAAGCAATAGTATCTAGAATAAAATTAACATTATTTTTGTTAAATTTAATTTTATTTATGGAATAATTTTAATATAAGATTTTAAAAAATGGACATTGATTTTTTTATGTACATTGAATTAAAGCTATATCACCTATTTACTTAATTAATAAACAACTGCGTTAAACTATGAAGTGTAGATCTAGATTATCTTTTATTTTATATTATGCAACAAATAATGCATAAATCAAATAATTCATATGTCAGAGTGAAGGCTTATTTACTTACTGATTTTATTTTTGTTGTAATCAAAATATGTAACATAATCTTATTTTAATTAGATTTATATTTGTTAGATTTTATTAAGGATACTTATAAATATTGTATATAGTTTTTGTTTTATTTTAATGAAAAGTAGAATAAATTTGTTAAATTTGTTTTTATAAATCTATGTGTTATTGAGTTGATTTATATACCAAAACAAATACATGATTAACAGAATCCACAATAAATATAATACAATTGCAAAAGCATAAATAAATTATTCATTTTTAAAAAATAAAAATATTGAAAATATGATATTTGAATAAGTTTCTTTTGCAATAATATTATTATAGTCATAATTAATCACAGAATTTACTACATAGAATTTTATTGTTGTTTGTTGCCACATATGTTAGGTTAACGATATTAAGATGCACATGAGAAATGAAAGAATTATATTATTGATATTATTGTTATTATCATTATTATTACTTATGTTAATATTAAATAGTAAATAAGATTAATAGTTATTTGTTAGCAGTAGGAAATATATTGTTATTATTAATAATTAGGTGTAGTTAGGAATGATATAAATTCCCTTATCGTACTTGACTACAGTATGTATTTTACAATTGATTAGATTTATTCTTCAAGAACCTGAGATTATTATAACTGCATTTTAATAAAAGATATTAGACTTTTAGTTGAGTAAAAGTACACTAAATTACTTCTTATTGTTAAAGTCTTAAGAATGCTATGAATTTATTAATATTTGAAATAATAATGGGAATAGTGTTCTTATGCCATTGAGAATGTATCCTGTGGTATATAGGCTCAATATAATTCATTACTGCTTTACCTTCACTAAAATGTCTCATGATTTTATTAGTATCTATTAGTATTTTATTAATTTAACTTTTATAAATAGATCCATATATCATTTATTAATTATTTAGAGCTAGTCGAATGAAAGAAATTATGATAGGATATTTGTATTATTTATTATATCAAAATTATAAGAATTTTAGCCAGAGTATTATTATTTATTTGAGCTAGTTTGTTTTCTATATTATGTATCGAACAGAAACAGTTTGATTTTAAATATGTTCAGCCTATAGTCATGTCCTTAATGTCAGAAAGTAGAAAGTCTACTCTAATTGATAAAGTTTTTATCTAATAATCTAGGAAAAGTAG
The DNA here is from genome assembly GCA_028023455.1 of Epiperipatus broadwayi. Lineage (NCBI taxonomy): Eukaryota > Metazoa > Onychophora > Udeonychophora > Euonychophora > Peripatidae > Epiperipatus > Epiperipatus broadwayi. The sequence goes on along the minus strand of JAQFVV010012762.1, from coordinate 420,625 downwards.
ACAGCAGGGCAACATGTAAAAAAAAAAATCCAACATACTGCAATTTTTTTTTCCAAAATCCTATCCCTATACTTATTGCATTAATCATAGGTCAAGAAAAATCGAAAGGAAGAATATCACATAATGATAAAAAATGAACACAAATGTGAGGCAAAAACAAAATAAATCAAATTAGCAAGTCAAATATGAATAGAAAGCGTTCATCAAAATCCCACCCATCAATAGTCCAAAATAATTAATATTCTATCAATTATATAATCTATACAAGAGACCATTCACCTTCATTAAATACAGTGGCCAAAGGCCTAATGTTGGGACAATGGAAACGAACTAAGATAAACTTACAATGCAAGGATATTGAAGTCATATCAGGAAGAAATGAAATAATGAAGTTTTTTTTTTATTTAAACAAAAAAAAAAAAAACCTTTATATATATATATCTCTCATATAACAATCTTAATTAGGAATATTAACACCTATATTAAGATAGACAAAGTAAAAAGGAATAATGCACATAATGCAACTTTTGTTAAATAATATAATTGTAAAACTAGATTTTAAAAATAACTTATAAAATTATTTTAAAATATAATAATAACCCATACCCTCACTATCATGTCCCAAGACTAATTATCCCAATGACTTGTTCCATATAGAAAATAATGACAACTCTTTCATTTAGCCGTTTACAAAATTAAGTCCATTAAATCCCAAATAAATGGAGCTTACTAATAAACACACACCTATATTTTAAGTAATGCATAATTTATACAAAGTGAAACTTACTGATATATAAAATCAGATCACCAATTTTTATAAAAGTTGGTATCTCATTATAATTATGACATATATAATCATATATAGCTCTTTGTTTGTACTAACAAGTATAATTATTTGAAATACAGGCACTCTTCACATACCTGGAGCATAAATGTAAAGATATGGAATTTGAATTCAGATTTTCTAGCACCCATCAACTATCTACACTATAAGTAACATGATATAATATGGATAGTTCAAGAGTGCTTAAAAGTCTAAGTTCAAATCCCATTTATTGATTATCAAGATATATATATATATATATATATATATATATATATATATATATATATATATATATATATATATATATATATATATATATATATATATATATATATATATATATATATATATATATATATATATATTAAAATCAAATTTCAGGAAAAGATTCATAAGGACATAGTTCAACTTAAGGATTTAGAAATTCAAATAATAGATGATGGATTAGTCACAAATTACCACTCTAAATTAAAATGTTGTAGCAAAAAAAAATTAGGTATGATTAAACTGAATTAAGAACAACAATGCTTATGATAGATAATAAACCATGCAAAAGTAGGCCTTGAATGTAAATACTTCTTGTTGAATTTTTTAGAAAACTCACCTTAGACAAAATTTTCACAATGATTTCAGTTTTAATAATGTTAGAGCAAAAACATGACACCGGTAGAAAGTAGAAAACTACAGAAAACAATAAGTCTGAGATAAATAGTGATTACCATTTAAAAAATAATGGAAAAAATCTACACCCACCATAATTATTACTTTATTGTATGTTCATAATTTCTAACTCATCATTAACTAAGTTTAAATTACATTTTCAGTGATAATTTATTTGTATTCCATACAAAATTATCTTTCAAACCATATATAATACTTCTTATTTTAGATAATCCATAGCTTCAGAATCTTCTATGGTATTCACATCAGAATTCTTCATTTTTATTTTGTATCCAAAAGTTGATAAATTTCAAAGGTGTCTATAAAAAGATTTATCCTAATAAAACATACTAACAAATCATTTCCAGAAAATGGATATGCATTTGTCATCATAGCAATTGGCTTCTTCTCTATCTAATACTACAAAATGTAGGTGACTTTCTGTATCACTGATAAAATGGAAATTATCTTTTCATTTTATATTTTTTGTGTACATCAGTGATGTTCATATTGTTTATGCACAGTGGTAAATCTCTCTTCTTGTATTTATTGTATCACATAGATAGAGTTTAGTTGCATATAACCATTGGTTAGCAATAGACTTATAAATAATATGATGAAAGATATAGCAAAACTAGTTACTCCACAGGATGAGTATCAAAAGTATAGGAAAGAATTAGTATTTGATTCTTTGTGTTTTATACAATAGCATGTTGTATATGCATATCCATTGTGGCCACTACTACACAAACATCATTTGAAATCCCTATTTATTAGTTTTAAGTGTTTATATTTTTACATGGAACTATGCTCGATAAATTTTGTGAATGCTTTATCAACTGTAATCTTTCTGTATCATTGATTATTAGTTTTTTAAAATGTACATTGCAGAGTGCTATGTATGTAAATCATTACTTGGTATAAAACACACAAGAGTAAACACAAACACATAATATAAACATAATAATAAATAAGAAATTACTAATACTTTTGAGAATCATTATTTTTATAAAATAAGTTTGCCTCAAACTTGGATTAGAACATACAAAATTAATGTACATATAATGTATAACATGAGCATAAATAAATATTATAGAATTTATATACACACATACTCCAAAACAAACACATACGAATAAAAATTAAATCATTTTTCAAATAATTAAAATAGTATTCAAAAAATTAAAAAATTAAAATTGTATACTTTCAAGACTGATATTCTCCAAATATGTTTAGATTCCATGGAAGACCTTGTTTGTGAATGATCAGTATATTTTTTATCCATTTTGTCTATCTCATTAGACTGCTAAACGTTTTCTGTCTTTATTGTTATGTGGAAATTAGAAAAGCATTGGTGGTCGAGTGGTCAGTACAGCAGCCTTACAAACAGTTGCATGGGTTAGCGGGTTCACTTCCCAGTCGATTCTATGACATATAAAAAATTTGATCCAAAAAAAAAATTAAATGTGCCTGTTACAAAAAAAAATCATAAAAAATTCAAATTTCATTGGATTTTTTTAAAAAACACAACTACAATGCTACATTCCAGATGTGTCAAATGCCCATATGTCTGTTGATGACATGCTTATAGTTTTTATGTCATTAAAAAAGCAACATTTTGACCAATCAAATAAGACATGTGGGACAACTGCTTAATAATTAAAAGCATGTCAATATATTTAATTACTTCATAATCAATATAGGGTGAATGAGAAAATAAAGGTATTGTTTTTAATTATGAATATAATGCAGGGGAGGGGGATGTAAGATATAATCTTGCATTTAACCAAAAACCATTAAACACCCTTAGCAACTTTATTCTCAATACCTACAATAATATTATTCCCTGCCGATAATATATAGTAAATCTATAAAGAAAATGTAAAGCAGATAAAATGTATTCCCAAAAGATGAAAATATTCACAAGCATTGTAGCTGAGCAACATTTCATTATTTCTGTAATTAAATATTTAACAATTGCATGATAAAATATATAATCTATACTAATATATACTAAAGTGTAAAACATAAATATTAGTACTTACTTTTATTATAAAAACCTTTATCTAATTATTGTTATTATACACATATTAGAAGAATTAAAGCATTGGATTATTAAGGTATAGATCTAGGATATAGTCATATTTTAAAAAAAAATTATAAAAATGTAACAGCAACAATTACATTACATAATGATACTAGAAAGGTCAACAATGAAATGAGTGCAAGGCAGAGTGAGGCAATATCTGCAAAATTTTTATAGCAGTGTTGCAATAAGTATTTTGTGGATTAAAATAGAAAGCTAAAAGAGTGATCACAAATGGAGATTGTCATTTAGATTTTGCAGATAATGTAGTTATTTTTTGCAAATAATGCTTTAGAGCTGCAGGAAATGTTGCAGAAGTTATCAGATAAAAGTAGAAAATTAGGACTAAAGATAAATGTTAAAAAGTCTAAAGTAATATTTATTGGATTTTCTCAAAATATGACAATAAAGATTGATTATGATGAGTTAGAAGATGTTAACAGCTACAAATGACTTGGTCAGATTATTAATACAGATGGAAAGTTAATGGGCGAAATTAATCATAGAATTAAACATGGTTAGGGTGATTTTGGTAGAAATAACTTGTACTTAAAAGGTTATGTGGCTATGTGTTTGAAAAGGAACGTTTTTAATAAATGCATTTTATCACTTTTTCCTTTTGGATCTGAAATGTGGACACTTAATAGCAGATGAATACAGAGTCTTCAGAGCTCTCAAAAAGATTGGAGAGATTCATGGTGGGTGTGACAAGAAAAGATCAAAAACACAATATATGGGTAAGAGAACAATGAGGTAGTACTGACACTTCATTGATGAAATTAAAAAACTGGAATGGAGTTGGGCTGGATATATTAAAAGAAAAGATAATAATAAATGGAGAATTTCAATCTTAAACTGGATTCCTGTGAATGATTTAAAAAGAGAAAATATGTGAAATGGATAGTTGAAATAAGAATGTGTATAGGGGTGCTGTAGAAAAAAGAAGCTAAATATCAGAGAAGATGGATTAAACTTGGAGAAACCTTTATCCTACAATGGATTAATAATGTTTTATTATGATGATAAATTGTAACACATAGCATAAATAATGAACTCAATTCGTAGGCATGGACTTGCTATTTGAAGAACCAAATTAACAATAAAAATGACAATCTTATTTTGGTAATTAAAAAAAGAATTACACATACAACCTTCTTTTTAAAAATCAGATCAAAAACTTTTTTGCTTATCTAACATGTATCCATTTTCTATTTTTAAAATAAAACTTGTCATTTGATCAGAATGTTTCACAACCATTAAACTAAAAAACCTTACATGAGAATATCTTATTGAATATGGACAAAATCGAGAAGATTAAAATAAGGGATTTTAAATTATAAATCCCCAAAATAGCTTTAAATTTATTTGAAATCAATAGTATTTTTATTCTTGATCCAGATAGTGTGATGATAAAATTTGAGTTGGCCATAAAGCCAATACCACACCATTCAAGAAGCTAAAATACTCTAATCAACTATGTATATACAGAAACAGACAATGAAGCACTTCTAATTGTGATGTTACCTCATAGAAAGAGATTTATCACTCATAGAACTGTAACCACCCAAACTTAATTTAACTTGATAGTGCATCTATTCATATATGCTGAAGACAGCACTACATTTAGTACTTTGAAGTGAAGCTATAAACATAACATCTCAAGGCAAGCTATACAGACGAGAGAAATTCTGATCATGATAATGTAGATTCTACAACTCTCAAACATCATCAATAAGATCATGAAATGTATCAATAAGGACAAGTATAATCTTTTAGAATATTTTTCTCTATGAATTCTTTATTTATCTTAGATGGCATCATATTATTTTTATATGTGTACTGATATAGTACATGTTCAACACCATTTTTTTAAATATTACAACCCCCAAATTGCCAACTGACACATCCATGTGATAAATGATATCAATTATCAATATGTTGTTTCAAAAAATGTTGGTTACAAAATCACTAATTTCCTCATTAATTACAAAATCACAATGTATAGTTTGCAATTGTCACTGAGTATTTAAAAAGGCAAAATCCTAATTTTTATCAATATTTAACATTAAATAAAAAAATCAAATCCTAATTTCGAACAATATTTAACATTTTATACAAAAATCAAATCATTTGAGTAAATACTTTGCCTTAACATACGTTATTACAATTTGCATAAATCTTTCTAAAGCCAAAATACAATTTACATTTGTTATAAGCCTATGAAAGAAATCAAAAGAGAATTTATATTTTTTAATTCAAAATAAAAAATAAAAAATCCAAATTATCCTGTCTCTAGGAATCGGTTTTCTCTATATTTCACATGTAATTAAAAAGACAAACAAATTTTCAGGAGTAGTTATCAAACAAAAATACTAAATTGATATACAATTATATTTGATCAAATCATGTGAATAAAAAATTTGCATTAACATAAATTATCACAATTTACCTAAATCTTTCAAATATCAAAATGCAATTTACATTTGTAATAAGTCTATGAAAGAAATCAAAAAAAAAAAAAACAATTTACATCTCCTTCTTTAAAAAAATATATATAAAACTTAATTGACCTACTTTTCATTTATTGATTGTATGCAATTCTTTAAAACTATTTTAACATATTTTTATTGGGGGTTCACAACTATAAATGCACCTGAAATTTAACCTACCCTAGAGTATACAGAATCAGTAAAGCATGTAAATGCGAAAAAAATGAATGAGTGTAAGTAGCTCTCTTTTACCCTCTGATTTTGTGCAGAATTATTAACTTTAGAAAAGTGTATGAATTACCTTTGACAGTATGCTTGTTTAATAGTTAAGCCCAGAGAAATTTCATATAAATTATTTAAATGACAAACGAAAAAAAGGCGAAATTTCTAAAATATTAGATTTTAGTTAGTTACTGTGAATCTACAAGAACACACTACTGCCCTCTTAAATAAATTAAAAACTGATTCCATAAATGGCGATTTTGGAAAGTCATCCAAAATTGCGTTTAATATTCTTACTTGAAATATTGTTGAAAGTCTTTTATTTTTAAAATATTAATTACTCAATGAAGTACTGCTGAAAATCTGGAGTTTTATTTTTTAAAAGTAGAAAATGTAAATTGCCTTTTGATTTCTTTTTCATAGGCTTATAGCAAATAAAAATTGAACTTTTACTTTTGAAATATTTATGTAAATTTTGATAATGTATGTTAATGCAAAGTTTTTAGTCACATGAATTGATGAAATATAATTATATAAAAATAGGGTTTTTGAATTTTCTAATATATATCCTTAGAAAAAGTTTTTTTTTTTTTTTATTAAATGTGAAATAATAGTAATTTTGTAACTGATTTCAAGTGATCAACTGTATAGATACCAGAATGTATGGTAGGAAAAAACAAAAATTGTATAATTTTTAAAAAATAATATGCTTTATATCATATTTTATAAGTTATAATATTTTGGCATATAGTGTAATTCATCTCCCATCCTTGTAAACTATTGTACATTGCACCAACATTATTTATTAACATTCCTATTTTATAAGTTATAATCTTTTGGCATGTAGTGTAATTTGTATTTTACAGGGTATAATCTTTAAGTATATGTAATTTGTAAAGTTTATTTAATCAGTTTATTAATTAATCTTTGTTTATTTATTTTGTCTATTTAAGTACTATAAATTCTTGGCTGATGTAGTAAACACATGGAACTATTTTTAATTTTAAATGCCAGCCAAAACTATTGTTGAAAATCTTTTATTTTTTATGTATTGACGAAATGTAGTTTTTGTTTATTATTTAAATATTAATGAAAAGTATGTTAATTAGGTATTTTGCTTATTGTGATATTCCATGAAATAATGCTGAAAATCAGTTTTATTTTTTAAATGTAGAAAATGTAAATTGCCTTTTGATTTCCGTCATAGGTTTATAGCAAACATAAATGACATTTTGATTTTTTAAAGAATTACGTAAATTGCAAAAACATATGATAATGTAAAGTATTTAGTTAGATGAATTGATAAAATATAACTATATAAAAATAGCATTTTTGTTTTATAATTATTTATGAAAATTGTTTTTATTTATTAACATTACTATTTTATAAGTTATAATCTTTTGCATATATTGTATATTAATTCATATTTTTTTCAATTTGTTTTTGTTTATTTACTTTACTTTTTCTGTTTCAATACTTATATAGTACATACTCAATTCCATTTTGAAATTTAAATTCCAATTAAACCCTTCATTGTGACATCATTTATCACTTGGTTGTGTGAGTTGGGGTTTTGGGTTGGTTTTAAAATTTAAAATGGTTTCAAGCACATACAATCTACATTTTTTTCACTTATTTCGTTTTTTTTACCAAATGTTGTTGGTGGAATAATTTCTTGATATGTTAGAAGAGAGAAAGCATATTATTAGTCTTATTTTAAATTGAAATAAAATATAGGTTAAGGTGTAAATGTGATTGCAGATGAATTTATCAACAGAGTTAGAGATAAGATTTTATTTTCTTACACATAGAATACAAACACTTGTACATTTGTACTCTTACTTGTTGTTTGTTTGTTGATATAGTCATTTTTTCAGTATATATAATTAATAATCTCAAATGTGAATGGTCTGTCCTATCATTGCAGAAACAAAGCATAAAAGAAGTGGGGATCCTATATCATCATCACATTGTTAATAATAATTATTCACTAAACATGTTGGAGACAATATATTATTTTTACTAAAGTCTAAATTAGCAAGAAATACTAATGAATAGCAACCACTTTTATTTTTTTTTGTTAGTATTAATATTAAATGAATATTCTTTTGAAACTAAAAGATGAATAGGATTAGTAAGTTTTAATTGCTTTAATCCAAAAATATTCACATATATCTAAACAAATTAATTGTTTTTGTTATAATTTCTCATTACAATAATTGTCTTGCATTGGTGGTCGAGAGGTCAGCGTGACAACTTTGCACTTGCAGGAAGTTGCCTGGGTTGCGGGTTCTTATCCCAGCCGATGCTATGACACTTAAAAAATGTAATAAATGTGAATAAATTTGTTAAATATATGATTTCAAAAAAAAACACTGTCATTTGCATTGTTTTCTTCATTCATTGATCAATTTATCACATGTTCACACAATAAAGATAGTAATATTAAGGTTTTCTGAAGTAAAATGTTATATGTACTTTTTCTAAGCTCAAATTCTGGGGGTGGGGGTATTTTGAAAGCTTGTTAAGAGTTTGTTTTGTGAACTCTATATATAACATTTGTAAATACGACCTTTATTCAAAATTAGGTTATGTGACATCTGACTTGATTTTTTTATCAATTTAATTTTGTTTTTTCGCTATTAAGGCTTTGGTGATTTTATATTGCTAGAGCTATTAATATATAGTCTATCTGAACTTAGTTCAGTCCATACAGCTATTTGAGTTATGCAGCTGGATTTTTAGACATATGAATGTCTGAAACTGTCAGAATTTCTTCTCAATATTTAGGCATTAGATAAAGTGCTGGGCTAGTCCTAGTATTTTTAATCTAACGAATAACCTAACATCTCACTGACAACTCTAGATGCAGAAACCACAGTCTGTGGTTTGGGTACTCTTAAAGCCTGTTAAGAGTTTGTTTTGCAAACTCTATATATAACATTTGTAAATATGAGCTTTATTAAAATTAGGTAATGGGACATCTGACTTGATTTTTTCTCAATTTAATTTTGTTTTTTGCTATTAAGGGTATTCTGAAAGCTTACTAAGAGTTTGTTTTGATATATATATATATATAGGTGTGTGTGTGTGTGTGTGTGTAAAATAAATCCTATATCCGTTTATTAAAAACAATATTGTAATTATAATTGAAATAATATTTTTAACGGTTTACAAACAATTACAAACAATCTTTAAATCCGCAGAAGTATTTTCGGTTACTTTCTAACCTGCCTCAACTGCCATTAAATTCAAAAACTAAAAAATTGATGGCAGTTGAGGCAGGTTAGAAAGTAACCGAAAGTATTTCTGCGGATTTGAAGATTGTTTGTAATTGTTTGTAAACCGTTAAAAATATTATTTCAATTATATATATATATATATATATATATCGAAATATATATATATAATTGTAATGTTCATATATATATATATATATATATATATATATATATGAACATTACAAGCATAAAGCTAAACTAGTCAATATAAAATCAAAACTACCCCAAATCCAAAATTAAACCAGACCAGCATAAAAATAATACTAAAACACAACCTAAGGTTTCACTGCTACAAGCAGACTTTTCAAGTGTAAAGAACTACAAAAACTACACAATATATATAATATTAAAAACTACCCACAAATCCATTCACTTCCCATCCACCCTTAATATTAAAAGAACTCTTAAATAAGTTAATTGCTTCAGAATGAAATCAAACGAAGAATTAAAGAGTTTTTATTATTGAAAATTTATTATTCTGAAGCAATTAACTTATTTAAGAGTTCTTTTAATATTAAGGGCGGATTTTAAGTTCTCAATAAGTGTATTTGTTTTTGATTTAAGCTAAAAACTATATTTTATATAATCATGATCACAGTAGTTTTTATTTATAAAGTTTGATTCTATTATCACTTTATAACATTGTTTCCCTGTTCAGATTTTCTTTCCTTTTTTCAGAGTGTCATAGGATTAATTTAGAGAAAAGAACAGAATATGCATCCTACTGTTCATTATTTAACTAAATATCACATCAGACAATAATGGTACCAAAATTCTACTGCATGTTAAGACCTTAAATGTTAAACATATCAATCATAAATTCATTACTGGATAAATTTCCATACATGTTGGTGATAGTTCCCCCATTTTTATCCAAAACATTGCTTGTAATTATTTCTTATTAAATGATTCTCTATAATCTTTTAACTTAATTAGGACTTTTTGAAAGAAATTTTTCCTTGCAGTGTGATAATTTTTTTTTTACTGACACTTGTAGTTCATTTTCTATGAGCCTCATTTAGAGATATATGTGGCATTTTCTGCTCAAATTTGCCAGAGATTGATATTTGTTTAAAAATTCTTCTGAAATAAGAATAACTTCTATTACCTCCCATTTTCTGATATACTTTATTCATTCCCTACTGTTGGATTTGGTTGTTGAATAATTCTTAACTTTTCCCATCTGAATTAAGGACAAATATCTTGCAATTGCACTGATGATGTTGAACAACATGAGTCCATTTGCTTTTATAAGTTTTTGTGATACATTAGACATATAATAATTATTCATTTTTGCTATATATTATATGACAGTCTTTTTAGATTCTTATATATATATATATATATATATATATATATATATATATATATATATATATATATATATATATATATATATATATATATATATATATATATATATATATATATATATATATATATCAAAAACTTACATTTGATAATTCTAACCACACGTCCATCAAACATATGATATGCAAATTAATGTTTTAGCTTGGCTCTTTGGCTATCAAAAATGAATATTATTGTTGTGAATCTGGTATAATATTTTTGTGATATAGTATTATTGAATATTTTCATACCTATTCTCTTTCCAATACCATTGTAGTTTAATCTTCTAATAATCATGAAATATGTATGTACAACAATGATAGCCACCCCACTAACAATCCCATAGAAAAAGTTGTATACTATACTTACCTTTCTTTCTGTTATATATTGTAAAAAGAAAACATTTTCAAGTAATTTAAATATCATATTGGGTCTCACTTGCCTCTACCATTAATGGTTACATATGTATGAATGTGGATTTATATTTACCCATGTATCTTTTCTTTTATAATTTTGACATTGCTTTACATCTGCCTCTACATGAATTATCACTGTCATCAAAACTTTAATTTCATAGATAACATTATAATCTCTATTTTTCCATTTTCTCCTGTCTTCCATCCTTTTGGGGGACAATATAGAATTTGATTTCTACATTTTATTTATATATGTTATACATGGATTTTTTTCAATGGTTCAATAAAATCTGCTTCTTCAGTCAAATATTTAACAATATCTCTCAATTGTGAGTGAAGCTATAATTATCAGACATAAATGCATTGTAGTAATATTAAATTTTCCATTTCAATAATGCATTTTTATATATAAACAATGATTACCATCATTCAAATTTTCTTGTTTTATACTATTTATTATGAATTCACCATATTTTTAATTTATGTCTATTAATACACACTTCTGTTTTCTTTTTTTTATTCTTTGTTCATTGTTTTCATGACTGTTGCAATATCTGATTTATGCATTTTGTCTGTTTGGATATAATATTGCCTAATTTGTTTCATTTAAATCTCATTTTGAATATGTTTTATTTTGCATATTATTTTCGAAATGATGTTATACCATATTTAACTGCTATCATTTTGACACTTTATCTTCAAAATTTGTACTAACTATTGAGTTGTTTCTTGTATCATATCATCTAAGTGTTGGTGACTGCTCTGTATTTTGTTTTTGAGTTGTGGTAACTGTTTTTTTATGTATTTTATTTTACAAGTATTGTTGTCCTTGCTATATCTGTAAAGATATCTATGTAAAAGTATTTTTTGCAACTTAGGTGTTATGTCCACAGTGTCAAGGCCATGGTTTTTATCTCATAAGAGGCTTTTTGAGTTGGTCTAATAAAAACACTACTATAAAAACAATAAAAATAATAAATATAAAGGTAACAAACAATAATATATAGTATTTTAAGCTACAGAAGTACATTTGGTTAAATACTTAACCTGCCTCAATGCTGCTGTTAATTTCATAAACAAAAAGAGGTAGAAAATACCATAATCTCAAAAGTCATGACTCTTGAATTAATAATTAATAGACTAATTACTAACATAAAACTTTGGATGCCATGACATTTGCTTCCATTTTGTTTATGAATTTAACAGCAGTTAAGATAGGTTAAGGAATTAACCAAAAGTACTTCTGCAGATTAAAAGAGTGTATATAATTGTTTATAACTGTTATATTTACTAATTTTATTAGTCAGATATCACATGATTTTATTTTATAAGCTTGTATTGCAAATTTTATATAATTAGCATGCCAATACCTCTTCACAAGCCTTTCAGAATATATATATATATATATATATATATATATATATATATATATGTGTGTGTGTGATGTAAAGTTGCTATCGCTTGTATTTATGATCAATAGATGGAGCTTTACCAAAACCTCCAAACATGTGTATTTTTGTTTACATAAACATCAGAGTCAGAATTCACTGTCTCGTTTGTTGGCTCCACCTTCAGATCAGCTGATTTCAAGCTCATTTGCTATCATCAGTGAAGGATAGGAGTTAGAAACTAGACCTGGACACTAACTCCAAGCGTTCATGCAACAAGTTTCTATCAGTTTGCAAGCATGAATTTTTCAGACATGTAAATGTCTTCAAACCCAGCCTAACAAGCTAGATAGCTATATGGGTCTGAGATCAGTTCAGTTTCACCACATAGTCAAAGCTTCTAGAATATATATCATTGCAAGAAACTTAAAGCTACATTTATGAAAAACAAAAACAAGTTATAAAAATGTAAACTTGCTATCACTTGTATTTATGATAAATAGATGGAGCTTTACCAAAACCTCCAAACAAGTGTATTTTATTTACATAAACGTCAGAGTCAGAATTCACTGTCTCTTTCATTGGCTCCACCTTCAGATTAGCTTATTTCAAGCTGATTTTCTATCATCAGTGAAAGATAGGTGTTAGAAACTAGACCTAAACACTACCTCCAAGTGTTTATACAACAACTTCCTATCAGTTTGCATGCATGAATTTTTCAGATATGTAAATGTATTCAAACCCAGCCTAACAAGCTAGATAGCTATATGGGTCTGATATCAGTTCAGTTCACCACATAGTCAAAGCTTCTGCAATATATATTATTGCAAGAAAGTTCAAAGATACATTTATGAAAAACAAAAATAAGTTATAAAAATGTAAACTTGATATCACTTGTATTTATGATCAATAGATGGAGCTTTACAAAAACCTCCAAACAAGCATATTTATGTTTACATAAACATCTCTTTTGTTGGCTCCACCTTCAGATCAGATGATTTCAAGCTGTTTTTTAGCATCAGTGAAGGATAGGAGTTAGAAACTAGACTTAAACACTAACTCCAAGTGTTTATATACTTTAAATATTGCAACAAATTAAAATATGTGATGATGACAAATAGAAGTTTGAAAAAAATATATAAATAATGGCTAACAACCAAATTTTAATTTTCACAAAACTTAACAATTTATTGTAAATGCAAATTTTCATAATGAAAAACACTAATATAGGTTTATTTACATTGTATGACACATTATACTTTTCCAGTGACACAACTATTTACACATTTCAACAAAACAAATTTAAACTTACAACTGTTTATACAAAATTGACAACAAATTACATTGGTAATCAATTAATTTCAACAATTAGGTTTTTTTATCTTCTCCAAATAAACAATACATATATTTTTACATACCATTATAATTTTATGTGAGTAAATATTTTGTCTAAGGCTAGAACTATTATAAATTAGACTTTACATTAGTTATATTAATATAAGCAATATAAAATACTATTATTACAGTAAATACTTTAGATCAAAACATTAATACTGTATATCTGATCTATGGTAATATATCATTACATAAAGAAAACAATATATTAATTATTATAGTACTTAAAGAGATTATTAGTTTCTCACTAATAACCCTTTCATATAATTATTATTAGAAATGACCTATGTTACCTGATTAACTTATTTTTTATCATTATAGTAAAAATAGTTTTAATAAAATGCTATTCTGAGAGGGCAAATACCATGTCTGAAAGATAAAAAAATTAGTTGATTGAGGATTTGATTTACATTTTTATTTGACAAATCAGTCAATAAATGACACCATTAGGAATAATGATTTTATGCATATCAATCTATTGAGTTGTTTTTATTATTACCAATCTGTTCCAAGATAAAAAAAAATTGCCAATAACAATAGAAAATGAATTTTGCTACTGACATTTCCAAATTATAACGTAAATATGAAAAAGTAGTTTACAGAGATTTTCATATAGGGTTCCTCTTCTGTTGTTAAATTGATCAAACATAATTTTAAGTAAAAAAATGTCAAGCATTGGTGGTCAAGAGGTGAACGACGGCTGGTTTACAAGCAGTTGTCCCTTGTTAGCGAGTACGCTTCCCTGTTGATATGACGCATGAGAAAAATAAAGTAAAAAATAAATCCAACTGCTAAACATTAAATTGAACATTTTATTGTATGTGATTGACATAATAATTAAATCAGTTAATATAGTAACGCAAAAGCTAGTTTATCATTATGTTTTGAAAAGCATATTAGTCAAATAAAATCTCTCAATCTAATTCTCAACATGATTGTGTCTTGTTTTGTCTACAAAAAATAGTCAGTAAGATTGTTATTCTAAGAAAATTAACTGTGGACATAACGAATCAAATAATAAAAAACATAAATGGCTAATTCCAACAATATATTAATTATTTAGATTAATAGTGGATACCAGAGCTGTCTTTAAAATTGTAGACATACCTAATGCATGTTTGTTTTCATTTTGTAATAGCTTATTGCTGTGAATATCTTCTATTTCCGAAAAAGTCTGCTCAACTATTCATTGTTTATTGTATTTTAAATTTTCCCAACACACACACATGATTTTTTTTAAATAGCTAATTTATTAACTTCTTTCAATAATATCAATACAATGTTCATAAATAAATTGTTCAACAAAATATTGTTATGATTATTAATTGATATTAAGCGAATTGAAATAAAAATGTCTGTTACTTTTTTTTATTTCTTGTAATTCAGAACTCCATCTTTATATAAGCTTTATAGTAAACTTTTTTTTTATCTAATCAGAACTTTATTTGTCTATTAATTGGTATATACTTCAGTCATCCCTAAAATTAAGATTTTTTCCCACATGACAGTGATGGTAGTTTGTTCTTTTTGTTTTTATCTTCATATATGTTCTTGTAATTTTTAAATATATTACTCCAACTTTTCATTTGTCATATACAATCTCTGAATGACTTTTTTATTAAATTTCAAAGTATTTAATGCATTATAAAACAATGCTAATGTACATTGTTAAATCCCTTCATTTTTATTCAAAAATTAAAGTAGTTTTCTAAGATTTATTACCATTTGTTTTCAAGATTCCTTATATATGTCCAAATGCAAAACATTAATGATTTTTTCTGTAATAATTATGTTGTATATTTTTATAAATCTACATGATCCAATCTTACTAATAGCTACTACAATGTAAACAAATTAAATTGGTTTTCATATTACTTACATTCATTCAAATATATATATATATATATATATATATATATATATATTTTGAATGAATGTAAGTAATATGATATAGTATATATTTATTATATATATATATATATATATATATATATATATATATATATTAAAACATACTATATCTATAATAAATAGTAAGCTAAAAATAATTGATAATATGTTTAATGTAAAACAAAAAAATATGAATATAAGAAGTATAGCTGTGAATGCAATAAGTAATGTAAAGATTTAATGAATTGATTGGTATTATATGCTGAGCAATTTGAATTTGTGATGGATGCAGAAGTAGTGATAAAACATGGAAAGATACTAGAGACAAGTAAAAAAATTGGATATTATTAGATAAAGAGTAAAAAAGTAAGACAAAAAAAAAGAGTAAGGAAATATATGAAATCTATATGAAAATTCAACTGGGGATAACAATTTTGAATAATAACTAAGGCAATTTAGTCATACAATAAACAAATATAATAATTCTTCAGGATGAAGAAATTGTGAATGAGGTTCTTATAATCATACCTTGGAAATGCAATATAATGTATAAATTGCAATTAATGCATCAGTACATTATTAATACATAAAGACGGTTAGAATTTTCAAAATAAAAGTGTGGAAAAAAATACCAATACATTAAGTTGCTAAAAAACCATAAATGAATCATGATAATAAAATAATAACCATGAACAAGAATGAATAACATTTTTGTCAATCTTCAGATTATAAAGGAGATACTTCCATATTTCATAAGTCTTTTGATAATTGGGATTATGGGGTGACATTGTACACAAAAAATAAAGTTTATAATCTCAAGTTCAAACTTTTACTTTTTTGCAAGATTTCTGAATGCTACACAATGCATTTTTTAAGTTTCACTGAAAAACAGTTGATCTATTCAAATTGTTAAAAGTTTTATCCTAAATATCAAATTGTTTTGTTTCTTGCTACATAAAAAAAAACATTTAAATTTCAAGTTTCTGTCAACATTTGCTAAACTTTATTTATGTAATGTACAAAATAAACATCACATTTATTGTTTCTCTTTATATTGAGTAAATAAGAAAATGCAACTGGAAAAATCTTATGTGATATTTTGTAGATATAACTAAAAATATGAAGAATAATATTTTTATAAAAAAAATACAGATGTTTTATAACAAACCAAATATTCTGTACTTCAATGTCATCTGTGAAAAATTTGTTAATCTACATCACTGGATGACAAATAATTATTAATCACATGTCCTTGATTCTGTACAACTTTTATTATAGTATCATGAATGCAATCCACTCTAAATTCTAAATAATGACATAAATCACTTCATACGATTGAAAATCTCAGTACATTCATTTATAAAATTGAAATTTTGACATTTTGGTAAATACATCAAAACCCATAATCCATGATTTATATAGATTATTAATAAATTGCAATACTCAGTAAAATATAAGCAAATAGCCACCACCTAGCATGAGTTAAAAGGTACTATCATAAACAATACATTCATTTTGTGTGGTCAGTTTAGAGTAAATTCATATAATATGAATTATGACTTTAATTGTAGACAAAAATTGCTAGTAAACTTCTGTCATTGTCTATTTTGATAGCAATTTAGTAAGAGGTAACTTAAACTTTCTAATCATACAATTGTTTCTTTATAATAAACTGTAAATTTCGGTATGAGATTTTGTGGGGCAAAGACTGTGAACATGTATGCCATGCCCTATCGAATGTGTTGTTATCATAGACAGACATCTTGAATGTATTATTACATTTTAATTACACTTTACAGTTTTATGTTTGTGTATAGAACCTATATCCAATATATTTAATGATCTAGTCTTGGTCAGTAATTAGGTGTTTACATATCTTTATACAAAGGGTAATGAAAATATTAAAAACTGCAAAAGTCTTTTTTTCTCTAGCAAGAACATAAAAGTTCTATATTTTAGTTTCTTTTCTGAAAGGCCTTTGGATAAATTTTCTTTGCAAAATGCTAACTAAATGTTATTTTAACTTTTTTTATTAAAAATTACGCCATATAAATAAATTGCATGTTTGTTTGTAAACTATTATCATCGGCAATCTAGTGTATATTGATGGCTAATTTCAATTATGGTTAATTATATCTCATAATAAATGAACTGTATGATTAGTTATTATGCTGAAAAAGACGTTTGTGAGATTGGAGATAGTCTGCACCTCAACTTGCATAATTCTTATGAATTTCAGAGCAATAAAATCACTGAATTATTTCTGTTGGTTGTTAAGAGGTCAGCACAGATGCCTTACAAGTAGTTGTCGAGGTTAGCAGGTTCACTTCCCAGCCGGTGCTATGACACATGAAGAAACAATTTTAATTAGGTTTTAAACATATTAAAAAGATGTATTCAATTGAAATAAAATATTCTGTAAAACTTTGCTATCTGATTTTTTATTATGATAAACTGGGTTATAAATAATTAATAGAGCTTTCTACATTAATATATCATTTATAATGAATGGTTAGACATGCAAATATCTCATATTTATATAACATATTTTATTCTTAATATATATGTTTAGATGAACAAAAGTAAAATATAATTAAAGTAAAATAAATATTAATCTGGTTTTTTATTTTTTAACATAATTTATAACTCAATAAAACATCTATATAAATCACCTTAAAGGTTTATTGTGTCCTTCACGAAATCTCAATAAATCAAATAAAATATTTGTAACCCATGAGAAGCAATAAATAATTGTTATAACAATTGTTTTTTTTAAACATAAATAATCATTTAATATGTTACTGACAAATAAAATAAAAAGAAGAAAAAAATAAGAAATTATTTTGTTACCTTCTTTTATTTCTATTATAAAACTATATCCTACACACACAACTCTGAAGCAAAGATCGTTACCATGAGTAATGCAAATAAATTTGAATAAACCGGTGATAAAGAAACGTCTTTAATTTTTTTAACTTCTTAATTGTAATGAAAATTCTATTTTTTCTGGGTAGTCACACACATTTTTAGCAACATTATATCTATTTAACAAGAAATATTTGAATGACTAAAAAGTTGGTTATTGGTCTACTAACTGAAAAATAATTAAAAAAATTATATATCATGTAAAAAGATAAAAACTGCATAATTTACCAATAATCAAATTCAGATTCATGAGCAACTTCACAATCTATGTGACCAATAAATTAATTTAGAATTGGTCTAAAAATATATATTCAAACTTTATTAATAAAATTAAAAATTTTATTAACCATTATCAATTATTATACAAAGCTAAAATTGTAAGAGAATACCTTAATAATGCTTACTTGAATGTTTTTGTTTGCAAGTATATATATATATATATATATATATATATATATATATATATATATATATATATATATATATATATATATATATATATATATATATATATTCAGATCTTCTAACAATTATCTTTTAGATAAATGCTTTGCTTGAGTTGTTTTTTTAGATCTAATGTCCCAACTCCTCACTGAAGAGACCCATAGGTCGAAACCGGTCTGGGGATGGGGACAGTCCAAGCCAAAAATGATTTGAATGCCTTCTCTTGTAGTAGCATTTATCATAAATAAAAAAAAAGCTTGTTTAGAGTTATTAGCACGCTCTTAATTATATATATATATATATATATATATATATATATATATATATATATATATATATATATATATATATATATATATATATATATATATATATATATATATATATATATATATATATACAAAACTTAAACTAAGACATTTATGCGTTTATATCTATGCAATACATATGATACTGATACACATGACTATATATAAATGTGAGAAGGTCAAGTGATCTCCAATATATGCATTTCATGCTGAACTAGCACTCATCAATTGGTCCAGGTCATAACTTTCACCACAAATGTACAATCAATGTTGTTTATATTAAAAAAATTATAAAAATAAAAATTATAGTTTAAAAATAGTAAGTACAACGAGTTGGGATTAATGTTAATTTATAATTGGTTTTAATGTCACTCAATAACTATTTTTTTTCATTGTGTTAATAAATCTCTATATTTAATGTATGTGTAAGTGTTTGAAGCATGCACAAGATATCTTGAATGTAACAAAACATTTCGTAAAAATAAATGTATTTTAAAATTAAATAGCAATCAAAATAGATTTTAATTAATTAATAAAATAAGCACTTAACTAACATAAAGCAAACAGTCAAAAAGGATTTGA
Organism: Epiperipatus broadwayi; assembly: GCA_028023455.1. Classification (NCBI taxonomy): domain Eukaryota; kingdom Metazoa; phylum Onychophora; class Udeonychophora; order Euonychophora; family Peripatidae; genus Epiperipatus; species Epiperipatus broadwayi. Next base: position 400,363 of record JAQFVV010012762.1, on the reverse strand, counting down.
ATAAAAAAGATTGTTTAATCTAAAAATAAATAGATAATTTTATTAGGATTAGATAAATTACTTACTGTAATAATTAAGATTTATTTAAGAAGTTTAGTGTTGTCTAGACATCACATGGGCCAATTCTGTGGACTGATAAATCTCAAAATCAAATTAATTAATAAGAAAATGTACACTTCTGTTTTAAATGTTTTAATGAATATTGACAGACAAATTGTCTAGAGTATGAGAAATGCAGTTAAAATGCAAATATGCATGGGTATATAAAACACACACTATTATAAAAATAGATACACACTCACATTTATTCATATTTCACATCAGCTGAAAAATCTGTCTTCAAACCTTCACTTTAAATTTTAACTTTATTTTAGTAAATCATTGATTTTTATTTAGCTATTTTTTCAATCATTGTAAAAAAATTATTTTTAATCATTTTTATGATTAGGTAGAGATTATGCTAGTTATCTATGCAACATTTCTTCTGAAACCACATGTTCAAATGATTTATCAAACAATATTTTTAAAGATGCTAAAACATAGTCATTTATTTAACAGAAGACAAAGGATAAATGAAGTCATGTAAGGAAAATCATGCTTATTTCATTGTTAAATAACATTAAATAAATTGTGATATTTAGTATAAGAATATCTTCCCATCTTTTAACTAAATTTAAATTAATTATAAATATTAATTATTTTTTTATGAATTATAGTTAATATACTTATGTCAAGCTCAGGTGTACATTAAAATTATTTATAATTACGTAAAAAAATAAAACAGAGCTAATTATTTAAAATATGTCTATTAAAATTATCATAAAAGCCAAGTATATTAAAATCAGCCTTTTAATTATTATAAGAAAAAAGACTATATACATATTGTATTGTGCTAAATCATATAATATAGCTAGCCAACTCAAGTTTACTTATTCATTTACTTATTTTATTTATTTTCAATAATGGTTATGTTAAACATATTGTTACCAGACTTAGAAAAGGAATAAATATAATGTAAGTTAGAGCATTCATCTTATCATAATAAAAGTTCATAAAGAGCAATTTTTAATAAAAATATATTATGTTCATTTCTCTTCTGATTTTCTTGCTATTAAAAATGTGTTTTTTTTAAAAAAAAAAACACTATTTGCTATTTAGTTTATTTGCCAACAGCTACTGTTATATTTACATTTGTGAAATTTTACTGCAAATTTTTCTCAAAATATTTTGGCATATATGTGCGTTAATATATATATATATATATATATATATATATTTTGGCATATATGTGCGTTAATATATATATATATATATATAATACCCATTATAAAAATATTATATATAATATGTAAATAATTTAACAGTAAAAGAAATATTATATTTCAATTTCTTCAGTAGTGCTTTCAATTGCATATCAATCCTCTTCAGCTTTAACTGAATTTCAAAATTTTATTTATTTATATTAATGCAATGTAAATTTCCATAAGCTATGCATGGAAATTTACATAACATTAAAATTTAAAAAAAATGAAATTCAGTTAAATCTGATGAGGATTACTAAATAATTGAAAGTGCTACTAAGGAATTTGAAATATATTTTTTTACTATTATATATATAAATATATATATATATATATATGAAATATATTTTTTTACTATTATATATATAAATATATATATATATATATATAATAGCCATACCTTGTATATTGTATTATGGTTATTATTAATTATTATATTAAAATATGTTTATATAAACAGTGTTCCAGATGTGAAAGTGGTATGATATACAATAGAAAGTTTTATTTTGTGGGTTATTTCTATTATTCCAGAGTTTTCTAAATGAATATTGTAAAATTGTAATTTTATTTTATTGCAAGGACAGTAAGTGTATGTAAATACTGTAAGACAGGCTAACACCTGTATCAACTGATAAATTATTTAAATGTTTGTGCCTAGAAATATAATAGGCTATAGATCTCTGCTGGTTTTAAAGGTAAATAATTTTTGACTAAACTATTCGTCTAAAACTGAAATAATTACACAAAATGATAAATGGCCATTTACAATTTTATTTATTAAAATATTTTTTTTTCTGGTGAAAATGATGATTCTGAAAATTTCTAATTTAGATGTATAAAAAAACTTCTAAACACAAAGGATTGATTCATAAATGATTTCATTTTGAACTGAAACAAAAAATATTCAAATCAGTAAATATTATTGTATATAAAGTATGAAGAATCCAAATGTTTTTTTTTTTAAAGAGAATATTTTAAAATGAATCTCATGATTGTTTTTTTTTAAAAAACAACAACATTTTTTGCCATTAAAATTAATGAATTAATTAATAACATTGATTTGTACAACCTATTTTTTTATATTTACACACATGTGAATTTTATGCTCATTTATGACATTGAATTAAAAGTGTATTGTGACAATATTTTATTAGAATAAGTTTATTTATTAGTTAATGAAATATCACGAGGTTATAAACACCAGTGTGTTTAGGCATTTCCATGTACATACAAATTTACATGTGTTAAATCACCCAGTAATTATGTATTATAGAAATGAATTAAATTTATATGTTTATGTAATTCCACATATTGTTCATAAATTATTATTCCACATATTTATGTGTTTATGAATAGGGGTGTATTATGTTTAACTATTGGAACAAATGTAAATTATAATGCATTAGCTAATGTCTTTTGGATTAATCAAAATCATAAGGTTTATATAAAATATATATATATATATATATATATATATATATATATATATATATATATATATATATATATATATATATATATATATATATATATATATATATATATATATTATTCAAAACAATACAATAATTAATACAGTACAACAATATTTAAAAAAAAAACAAATATATACCACAATTTAATAGAAGTACATTCAACTATCTATGTAGTCGTTATCAACTAGATTCAAATTGTATTACAAAAAAAACATTACAAATGTAAACAAAAAGTAATATGTCATACATCAATTTTCCCACAACTCATTATTTTTTATATTGGTGGCCTGTCTGTTTATCAAATGTTGCTTTTCACTTTTTATTAACATAGCTTCTTTAATTTTGTGTTTATTATTATTTCTTTCAATACACAAAATCTTAACTTTATTAAAATCAAAATCAAAACCATAATTACATGTTACATTATGATAAAAAATAATGATGGTGATACATCATCATTTCGAACATTCTCTTGTCTTGATTTTTGTACTTGTTTATATAACAACAAATGCTCCTTTGATATTTTCTCCAATGTACATCGAGATTCCCCAATGTATGCCATTCCACAAAACACAGCCATTTATATATTGCACAACGTTGATTTAAAATAATACACCTATTTTTTGAATTATTTATTAATCTACTTCAATTAGGAGTAGTATAAAATGCAACTCGACATATATTTTTATATATCTATTTTATAAATTTCACCTGTTCATTACAAATAAATGTTATTGATATCATAGTATATTTTATTTTATCAATATCTATAGCACCTAAAACATTTCTATTATAATTAAACTTAGTAACAATATTATAAATTAATTTATGATCATATCCAGCATTTAACAAAACCATAATAAATACATTTATGTTATCTATTTTAACAAAACTATATTTACATAATTTATTATTCCTAACAAAAATGATTTTAAACCGGATATTTTATGTGCTATTGGCACATTTGAATATCAAGGAATATATCCTCTTTTTTCAATATCTTTTATTACCATACAATAATCTAATTTATTTTTTATTACAATCTGATATTTTGATGGACTATCATCGAAATATCGGAATTGTAATGCACAGTAACACATGGTTTGTACCCAAAAATGTTGTATTATCTACATCACGTATATGTGAAAACATTAAATATTATATATATATATATATATTAGAAAATACAGTACTTAAAAGTTTATATATATATATTTCATATTATTATTACCATTTGCGGGGATATTCCATGTCGTGAAAAAGCTAAATGCTGACGTTTCAGTACAATATCACTTAGGAGCACCTTCAATTATCCTAGTAATTTTTGTCAACTAATACTTTGAAAAGAAACTTTCCCATATATCTATGATGTCAACTTTCTCATAGTTTCATGAACTTAACATTTGCTGCCTGCCTATTGATTAAATCTTTCTTGTATTTATATATTAACATAGCTTCCTAATTTTTTTTATTGTTATTTCTTTCAGTTTCCAATATTTTTACGTCACTATAATTAAAGTCAAATTTATATATACATGATTTATTAAGGTCATAAACATGAAAGCTGATAAAATATCATTGTTTTTATAATTTTGTTTTGTATTGTGAACCTTTTTTGATAAACTTTTATATACTGAATTTTCTAATATTTATTTATAAATTTAGGTATATTATTTTGTAGAAATACAGACATCGATTGGTAATATATATATATATATATATATATATATATATATATATATATATATATATATATATATATATATATATATAATTTTATTGTTATTATTAAATTTATATTTTATCAAATTATTCCACTAAATTTAATTAATCCTACAATAGATGTACAACATTAGGATTATATTGTACTGGTCAAAATAGTATGCTCACTTAACAGAATTCAAATCCTAAGCAAAAGTACCTTGAATCCGATCATGCTTGAGATACACAGTTCTGGAGCAATCATGAATTCTAACAATCCTGATGATACAGTAAAATTATTTTAATTCCGGGCCCAGAAGCAAAGCGCTAGAGCATAAGATATCTGTAATCGTTTCTAAAAGAATATAATTTATATAAATTGCACTGTATTTTGATATATATATTACAAAATGGTTTCACACTTGGGGTGACATTATACATTTTCAAACTTGGGAAAAAAATCCTCCTTATTAATTATTTCATGAATATAATTTTATAGAATGTGTTGTAACTTGTGTGCAGTTAATGTGCCAATTTAATAAATTTTTACAAATAAAAAGCTGTGGATGTACAAAACAATCTACAAGATCGGAATAGATTCGGATTACAGAAATATACATGATAATTTAGCATTAATCATTTTGACAAATAAATATAAATATACAGTCTCAATCATTTATTTACAATCTTAAAATCATTATATATGTTTGATTGACATTATTTGGACATAGTGTCTGTAGAATAAGTATACAAAAAACAAACAATGTGCTACATTTGTGAGAATCAATTATACAATCATTAAAATAAATGAGATTTACATCTATGGGAATCGATAATGGTTTTTAAAAGAAAGTGGTTTAACTCAATAAACTGAATGTATTTTTACAAAATGAATCATTATCTTTAAAACACCATTGTACTTACTAAGGTTAGGTGGATGGTGATCAAATTAAGGAGCAGAGTTATGGTACTAGCATACAAGAAATAAATCTGGCCTTCATAACAGCTTTGGATATTCTATCATTTTTAAAAGAATATTTGAGATGAACTTAGATTTGATATGTCTGTGCATTCTGGCGGAGCGATATCGAAGGAGAGGCTGGGATTGAAAGCCAGATCTTGATGTACTGTCATCCACAGCACATAAACTCATAAACCTCATGTTCCACAGGGAGTAGTGTCCCTGAGAGGATGGAAGCAGCAGGCTTCTGATATTCCCAATGACAAAACAATCAAGAAATGGAAAAGATAAAACATCAGAATAAAAAAAATTGTATGCCAGCAACATCATTGGACGTGAATATAATATTTATAATATAATTTTCATATAATATTATTTTAATGCTTGGAAACGGTCTAACCTCTCCAGCAATAATCTGTTTTCAATCCTGAGTCATTTAAAAAAGTGTAATAAAATAATAACTCTTTTCTATAGCATTAAACTGATAAAATTTATATTAAATTTGACTCCCATATACATATTACAGATTACACTAGCCCTTTTAGACAACAGTAGGAAAGAAAGGAGAAATTATATTAATCAAGGTTCATGATCTTTTAAAATGTAATTTTAAAGACAAAAATCAAAGCAGTACATTTAGCAGAATTCATCCACAGTAAAAGTTTTTAATTGACTTTAAAAATAACAAATCTAAAATGAAACCAAACTCACAAGCAATTTCTATGTAATATAAACAAAACTTTATTGATAGGTTTTAAATAATCCCCGCTTCATTCCAAATTAAACAATTATTTTGCCCCCTTTTCAAGCTTGCAAATTTCGCAATTTTGGCATATTAAAAAAATAAATTATATCTATACATTAAACAAAATACATAAAATCTTAATGGAGCTGCACACAGTTATATATAGAAGTTAATAAAGCATGAAAGGTAAGTTAAAACTACATAATACTAATAAGGAATTACAGAGAGAGAGAGAGAGTTTAAAAGCAAAATTAGCAGAAGCTTATAAATTAATATATAAATTTAACTACAAAAGTTGAACTACATATTACACAAGTAGTTACTTATGAAGGAAGCTCTACATCAGATAAGGTTACCTAAGGATAGCAGCATAGTGAGTAGATGCAGAATAGGCAATCAACAGTTGGAACATTGACAGTTATATTGGGCAGCCGGTTTAGATGGAACATGCAGCAGCCAGGGAAACAGTTCTGCAAAAGAATAAGAGAAAGGTGAAAAGATTCCTCTACTCACACTTCATCACACAAACTTGTCTTGGCTTCTTAAAAGTAACTAAACTCAACTGACTAAAAACTCTTCTGAAATCAACAAAAAAATTAAAGTAACTGACTTCTTTTGTTCTATGGCTCCTTTTATACACATTAATCCTGCCAAGAATGCAAATTCAGATGCCCACACTATCTCTGTAATCTTTTTAAAAAACAATATTTAATTAGCAAAATATTTTCAACAGATAATGCTTGAAATACCATTTTAGCTGTTTTTAAAGATTTGAAAACACTTAACAAAAGACTTGCTATTGATTCTAATTAAGATTTATAAAATTTAATTAAAGAAAATGAACTGACTAGAGATAATTTTAGTATTTTGAACCTTTTCCATTTTACACTGTTTTTACATTTCAACACTTTAAATACTTTAAATCAAAATACATAGAGTTATAAAAAATGTACAATTATATGAAGAAAATGTAAAGTTGTCAGCAATAAAATTATTGTTTTGTTCATATATATATATATATATATATATATGTTTATCATGTATATATATATATATATATATATATATATATATATATATGATAAACAAGAACAAGCTAAAATTTTTTTAACCTGCCTATAGCTTACATTTTATGATCACAGATGGAGCTCTACCAATAGCCCACTCAAGCTGTCATAAATGCTGAAAGAGAATCTAAAACACAAACTCTGAGCATTTAAGAAACAGTTTCTTAAACGCTCAGAGTTTGTGTTTTAGATCTAGTTTCTTAATCCTGTCCTTCACTGACGATAGCAAATAGCTTGAAATCATGATATGAAGGTGGAAATTAAGTTAGATATAGTGAAATACTCGCTCTGACGTTTATGTAAACAAACGCTTGAAGGTGTTTTTGGTATAATGCCATCTATAGTAATAAATACAAGCGTCTGCAAGTTTTTTAACTTGTGTTTTTTTGTTTTTCATATATATATATACATGTCAGTATATTAATATTAAAAGTTTTTAACACGGATGAACCCGCAAAATATGTAATTTATATATTTAACCCATGCAAATCTTCATTTTAACACACACACACACACACACATATATATATATATATATATATATATATATATATATATATATATATATATATATATATATATATATATATATATATATATATATATATATATATATATATATATTGTAATGGGTACATATGGCATTACATTATTTTTTTTTATTATTAAACATGAAAAAAATAAAAGTGGTCAAATAGGATTCTATTTCTATAAATTAAATACTGGGAAAGTTTATATTTTAGAGTTCTTAGTGTTTTCAAACTAATATTCATTTAAGATCATAACATGCTTATGGTTTTAGAAATGTTCATTAGTGATCATTGCTTGCCATTTGGAGTACAGCATTAAATCCCCTGATGATCCTGTAGTCCTCAATATAGTAAAAGCAATGTTTCATTTTCCTTTTTTTTATAACAACTGAAGGAATTGAAAGTGTGTCTTTCAATCCCTTCACCTCCAACTCTTTGACTTAACACATCTTCATCTTCTCTTAACTTTTCTTTACTCACTAAACATTTATTTGCAAACTTTTTCTTTTATATGTAACTTTTTGATCTAATGAACATTATGTCATCAAGATGATGATCCTTCCATTGAGGTCCGATTTCCCAAAGGATTTCTTTCATTGGCTATTAGTTTTTATTGTTTTCCTATCTGACCATTGCTTATACATTTAAATGCCCAAGGGCTTGTTCACTTGGACTAATTAAAATAATCATTTCCATTTTTTCAATAACATGGATTAATTTATTTTGAACAAACTTAGATATATTTTTATCTTTAAATCTTTACTAACAATTTAGTTTTAAAATACTTTTTCTTTTTTTAATAAAGTTTCTTTTTTTAATTTCTCATCCGTGCGATTTATATATATATATATATATATATATATATAAAATTAAAATTCTATACTAAACTCATATATATATATATATATATATATATATGAGTTTAGTATAGAATTTTAATTTTCAATTCTTAAAAAATAGGTTTTATTTGTGAACTTTTATTTTTTTCATGTTTAATAATAAAAAAAATAATGTAATGTCGTATGTACCCATTACAATATATATATATATATTGAACCATATTCGATTGTGTGGATTCAAAACACCGGTCTCTTAGGCAGAGAAGAACATACTCGGAGAGTATGTATGCCCAAACGATAGCTATAAAGTATATAACTAACGTTACATTTCCAGGACATAACTTCTTCTTGACTGTTGAGTTCAACACCAAGTTCAAAGCACTTTTTTGTTTGTGTATAAACACGGGCGCTAGTTATCTATTCAAGGATAAATAAATAACGCACTTTAAGCAATGGCCACTAACTCAATGCCTAAATCCATGACTAGCTCAGCTGTTTGTAATCACTAATAGATTATACTTAATTAGTGGTTAAAAGACTTGATAAAGAATTTGTTAAAAAGAATTTATAAAAAGAATTGTAAAAGAATTGATAAAAAGAATTGATCGACAAATAAAATTTAATTTTAAAGATAATTTATTAACTAACATTTATTTACTAAATTTAAATATTTTATAATTCTAATGAAACACATGCATATTTTAAATTGACATTTCTAAACTAGTTTAAATATTCTTGTGTACTTTCATAACAAAACACTGGTATTTATCTAATTTTACTAATAATACTGATATAAGGATCACGCTCATATTAAGTCATGCACACACATAATAATATTAAAGTATTACATAGCATTTGAAATTTAATCACACACATATCAATAGTTCATTTATGTATGATATCGAGTTCATATAATTAGACTCTTGGAGGATTCGCACGAATTAATGAAATGCAATGGCTATTACAGTATAAACAAAAATAAGCAAATGTTTTACCTAGGATTTTGAACATAGATTTAACACTTTCTTTTCTTCCAGTATGAATGGTTCCAGTATGAATGCTTCCAACCGGCTGGGACATTTCCTTGCTGAGTTTTCTGATTTTCACGATTATTACTATCGAAGACAATTAGATACGGACGGAGATTTTCTAAGATGTTAAGCTGACATTATTTCATGGGCAGATCTGCTGTTTTATCGGACATCTGGTCTGGAGATAAACGTACATTCCCAAGATCTTCTCAACACTGCATTTGTTTGTTAACTGCACAATTAATTTCTGAACTGCACTCACTCAATTAATTTGTAGAACTGATTGTCTCAACTCTTTTGTGGAATGAATGACTGTCCGATAAAAAAGGTCTATTTATATCTGCAACGTGTTGACTTTCTGATATCTCCAGCAAAGATCTGTTGTCAAATTCTTTATCAATTAATTCTTTGATAAACGTGTTTTGAAAGATTTCTTAATTAGTAATAGCCATGCAAAAACGTATTGTTTTATATTAATTAATATCTAATAGCCATTGCCATGTTTTTCAATGATAATCTTCCCTAATTTTCACATACATTTTATATATTTACAAATGTACATATATACACACATATATTTTTAATACAATTTACTATTTAGTTTTAACATTATTTTTTCTTTAATTAAAATTGAATGAAAAGAGATTTGCATATTTATATTTTTACGAATACTAATAAAAACTATTTAATTCCTATCTTTTTCTAAAACTAACTGAATAAACTCTTCAACATTTAATTTTATGTTTTTCTTTTACGAAAGATTACTATAATAATTTGTAAAAAATATATCCTATATATATATACATATATATATATATATATATATATATATATATATATATATATATATATATATATATATATATATATATATATATATATATAAGTGTGCTGTTTACCAAATTTTATTTATGGATCTGATCCTTTGACACTTCATAAAAACAAACACAGAGACATCAGACAACAAGATAATATATGGAGAATGTATGTTAGAAGAACCAAAAAAATATTCAAAATGAAACACCTGCATAAGAAACAAATGATTAACCCTGATATCTTTCAAAAAATCAAGAGGTAGAATTGATGCCAAGCTGTATGAATTTGTAGAAGGGACAATAATAATAAATCATACTCTAATAGAATTCATAATGCAGGTATTCACAAAGTAATTTTGGTTTAATTATTCTTTTTCAAAAGACTCAAGCATTTGTTGATATTTATTTACATTTTCAAAAGTATTTTGCTGAACACATGATACTTGTTTAGTTTTAATATTATTAAGAAAATAAATTATATTTACCCTTAACATTAAAAAGTATTGCTAAATGTCATATAAACTTCATTATTTTTTTTTGTATAAGATAGGATGAATATTGCAAAATTGTTGTCATTATTTAGCAACATTTTAATATAATTACCATATTATTTTCCATGAGATTGTACTTTATTTTTTTGTGTGAAAATGTACTCAAAATGATTATAATTTGTGATTTTTCCATTGACAAAAGAACATGAAGTCCAGTATTTTCAAACTCAGAGCATGAATAACCAGATTGTAACACACCTTTGTTATGTTACCTTTCATTCCGTTTTTAACTTTGAATTTTTGGTAAATATTGTTTAATCACATTAATTTGTACTTTAGTGTATTTCCTTTAGGATTTTATAAGTATACAAATAAACCAGGAATTTTTAAAATATAACAGACACCGTTAAATCTTATTTATATGATTATTTGATATGACTATGGAAAAGAATAATTGAAATAAAAACGCTTGGAGAATTTCTCTATTAAGGATTTTACAATGTTTCCTAAAAACAAATGAAGATTTATATAGGCTCTACATACTTACTTTTAATCTTTTACAGTTTCAAAGCTATTAATCATAAGTTTAAATAAATTGTAATTTGTCTGAATAAATTTTTAACAACAATTGCAAAATAATAAAAGCAATTGCTTCAATGAATTGTTCCATTTGTTACTTCTTCATATATTTGTGGACTTACAATTATATTGTTAAATAGGTTTTTTTTTTTTTTTTGTAGCTTATATATTCCTAAGGAAAAAAAATATTAAATTAATGAGATTATAATGGAGAATAAATTTATATTTATTAAATTAGAATGTTAGTAATTTAAGAAAAGTGATAACTAGTCTGAGGATATTGGATGAGTAGGTACTAGATAGGTATTTTATGCACAAGCCTTCTTGCATCCATTGATTACTCTGATTGGTGTGGGTAGTACTACTGTATGGAGAGAATATTGCCTTGTTTAATAACAATTATGTGCTAGTATGAGATAGTGTTCATGTGATGTTTATTGATTATTTTGTTTATTTTTGTAAATTTGTTATTAAAATATGGTTTATAATTAGTTTGGGCTGAAATAAAAGTAATTTAGCTCTTTAAAATTTGCAACGATTTGATGATGAATGGTGAAACTTCAATATATTGCAAGAACCTTTTTTCTAGTGTAAAATGATAAGTTCATTTAATGATCGTAAATGTGAATTAATTTAATATTTTCAATTGAAATTTAGATTAATATCAAAAATGATTCATTCTCTTTATTCAATGTTGTAATGTAGTGAATAAATGATGTAATTTATAACTTTTTCTTTTTAAATGAATAGGAAGATGAATATTGACTTTATTACTTTTTTATTTAATAAAAATGTAATTCATTAAAATATTTTTTTTTTTTTTTAAATTTAAATATAATAATAATAGTAATGGAGAACTATTGAGGAAAGTTTAAAATTAAAAAAATATATATCAAAGCTCTGTTTTCAACCATGTCGGACATAATTAAAGATTTACAGTAAAATATATAAATAAATATATATACATTAAAATTAAATATGCCATTTCCCCAGTTACATGATAATGCAATGCATGAGTTTTTTTTAGTGCATTGATTTTATTTGCTATAAACAATGCCTTTTTATATTCTATTTTCGATCACTACCTTAAGTTCCAACAGTATCAGAATTAATAGAATCAAAATTATTTCCAGATTTAACTCCATATTCCACAAATATACATTTAACATTATAATCCGTTTTTCCAAATTTATAGAATTATTTATGTTGTGCTAAATTTGTAGGACAATTGACATGAGATTTTCCATAATAAATTGCATTACATTTTGGGTAATTTAATTTTATAAATAATTTGTAGAGATTCGGTTACAGATAATTTATCTTTAATGTTCTTTAGGATATTATAATTGTTTAATCAAATTGTTTTCATCTTTTTTAGATATATTGGGTATATAAGAAAGATGATGCATATATTATTTTTAAAGTCTTAGTATTCAAAGATAAATAAAAAATATACACAGTTTGTTTAATAAACTACAAATATAACCTCATTTAATTAAATCTTTTACATAAATTTCAATGTTGTTTCTTTTATCTAATTCAAACTTACATAATTTAAACTTTCTATATATAAAAAAAAAACATTTAATTGCAGCTAGCTCACCTCAGTTAAGAGTTAAGATTTCAGAAACTATATCTAGTTTCTTAAATTCTTACTCTTCACTGAGGTGAACCATAAGTTTGAAAACAATTGGTCTGGAGATGAGGATTTCTGATAGAAATTTTGAATTGTTTCTCTGTTGGTACTTATAATTAAAAACTTGTTTTGGAGCTAGTGGTAAGCTCCATCTAGTGAACATATATATATATATATATTGTACCGAGCACAGACGTTCGTTACATTGTTTTTTTTTATATTTATTAAACATGAAAGTAAATTAAAAAGTTTGCATTTACAAATTTTCTTTAAGAATTAAAAATTGAAATTAAATATCATCTTAAACTCGTATATATTAAATCGCACAGATAATGAAAAATTATTAAAATAAAACTTTATTAAAGAAAAAAGTATTTTAAAATTAAATTTTAAAAAGATTTGGAGATAAAATTATATCTTTAAATTTATCTTTAAATATATCTTTGATTTGAAAAACAGGTTAATTAATCAGAAATGGAAATGATAAATTTAATTAGTCAAATGTAAACCAGCCTTGGGCATTTAAATGTAAAAACATTGGTCAGATAGGAAAACAATAGAAACTTTTAGCAAATGAAATAAATCCATTGGGAAATTGGACCTCAATGAAAAGGATCATCACATCGATGACATAATGCCAAGTCAATCTTTCGAATACGTATAAAAGGAAAATTTGGAAATTATTAATTAGTGATTATGATTATTATGATGTGACAGATAGGTGTTAGTGCGGAGGTGTGGGAGAAGGAATTGAAGAGATGCACGATTCAATCCCTTCAGTTTTGCCAAAGAAAGAAAGAAAAATGAACTATCGTTTTCTCCATTGAGGACCAACTAAATTAAAAAACCTCCGAATGAATAAATAAAACATCGGCTAAATGTATACCAATTTCTTCAGGACGGCGTGGGAATTGCCGTTCAAACTTACAAACGACAGATAAAGATGAACTGTTTAAAACCGTAAGAACTTTACAATTAATGAACATTAAATTAAAAACTTTTCGTATTTAAAATAGTTGCATTAGTTCCCTATCTGTCTAAAGTAGTTAAAATGTTATTTGATATATTTTTTATTTATTTGTTTAAAATCATTTCCATTTATTTAATTTTGATCTTTAAGTTTATTTATGATTTCTGTTTTCCGTTAAGTTGAATTATATAAATGTTAAACTTAAGTCAGGCGTGAATGGTTGTATAGATTTGTAAAGTTATATTAGGGGAGGGTAATCTTAGGTTAATTGTTTCGTGGTTAAATTGGGTCAATGGATTGGATATATTGGTGTGATTAGTAGATGTAATATTGATTTGCTACAGGCAGAATCGCTTCATATGCCGCACACTTCCGTTTGCCTATGGAAGGAATTATAAGTCGGATACTGCAGTTCCTTTCTATGGAGTTTTTTGTTTTATTGCTCTTCTTTGCAGATAGATGTAATATTCCTATCTCATGAGAGGCAATTTCTTTTCTTAACTTTTTGTGCTGCCGTATTTTATTACATTGAATACATCGATATATCAGATGAATTGATGCCAGTTTGACTACGAATTTTAGCCTAGGGTTAAATAGGGATAGAATGTTTATTTTCAAATGCAAATCTATGTAGTCTATTCATAATTGACACTAAATAAAATTGCATTAAATTTAAGTTGTTTATAGACGCTTGCATGGATTGTTTATCGGTTAACTATGTTTTGCATTTTCATACTTGATCAAAATATATAGACATTCGATAAATAATGATACCTTACGGTGAGTGTCTAAAATGTATTTATTCGGATGTTTTTTAAGACATTGGTGTCAATGCAAGTATCTTATGGTGAATACTATTGGGTTACTTATAAATTTCTCTCTGCAATTGTCAGTATGAATGATTTTATATTTTGATCGTTTATGTTTACTTTGAAATGTTTTTAACCTTGTAATCTATGTAACCGATCTATATTCAACATTATAAACAAGCTTTCATAAATTTATCTGTGCGAACTTAATTAAAATGTAAAATTAGAATATAATAGTACTTAAAGGTAAATTAAAGTCAAAAATCAAAGTTAAAAAATGTAGGTTAAATTTTGAAATGTAAAACTAATACTAAAATAATTTTAAATCTTATATATATGTGCATAAATAAATGTTTGTATGTTAATTACTGGCAGTGGCTTATTTTATTCTTTTTTTATATATATACTCTTATATCATATTATTAAATCTCTGCTATTCCACTGAGCTAGTGACATGGGCTAACGACCGGAACCAAAATATTTACAAAAAAAAAAAAAAATTTTTTTGGACTTAGGTATCTGCCTACTTTATAAATTTTTCTAGGTTCAAATGCCTAGATGGCGCCCTGTAGTGCAGATTATGTTAAGAAATAATCTCCGGATCATTACAATATATATAGATATTTGAAAATACAGTACTTAATAGTTTATAAAAAATATATGTATAACCGTCACTAAGAAGCACTTTGAACTAACTTGTAATTTTTGTCAACTATCACTTTTAAAAAATATCAGCTTCCCCATAATTCCATGATTTCAATCTTCCCATCATTTTGTGATCTTAACATTTGCTGCTTGCCTATTAATTAAATCTTGCTTATTTTTACATATTAACATCAGCTCTTTAATTTTCCTTTTATTATTATATCTTTCAGTTTCCAATATTTTTACATTGTTATAATTAAAATCAAAACCATCTATACATGATGTATTATGGTTATAAAAGACAGAAACTGATAAAGTATCATTATTTTTAAAATTTTGTCTTGTATTTTGAACTCTTTTAAATGGTAATATGTATTCTTTTGTTCCTTTTTCCAATGTGCACCTCAATTCACCTATATAACTTCTGCCACATCTACATGTCCATTTGTAAATGATACAATTTTTATTTATCAATAAAGTTTTATCTTTTGAATTGTTTATTAATTTGTTTAATGTAGGTGGTGCATAAAATGCAATATCACATATTCCTTTATAAATTTTCTTAATGAAACTTGCCTGTTGATTCAAAATATATGGTATTGATATCCAGTTTTTTATCAAAAGAATTAACATTATTATTCATATTTTTATATTTAGAAGTAAAATTTTTAATAGTATAATAAACACAATCATAATTGTGTACAACATTTAATAATTTAAATATTTTACTTCTAAATATAAAAATATGAAAAATAATGTTAATTATTCTGATAAAAACATGTGGATATCAATAACATATATTTTAAATCAACAAGCAATTTTCATTAAGAAAATTTATAAAGGAATATGTGATATTGCATTTTATGCACCACATACATTAAACAGATTAATAAACAATTCAATAGATAAAACTTTTTTGATAAATAAAAATTGTATCATTTATAAATGGACATGTAGGTGTGACAGTGGTTATATTGGTGAATGAAGGTGCACATTGAAAAAAAAGAACAATAGAACACTTATTATTATTTAAAAGGGTTCCAATTTCAAGACAAAATTTTAAAATAATGTTACTTTATCAGCTTCTGTCTTTTATGACCATAATAAATTATGTATATATGGTTTCAATTTTAATTATAACAATGTAATTATATTGGAAACTGAAAGAAATAATAATAAAAGGAAAATTAAAGAGGTGATGTTAATATATAAATTTAAGAAAGATTTAATTAATAGGCAAGCAGCAAACGCTAAGATCACAACATTGTGGGAAGATTGACATCATGGAATTATGGGAAAGCTGAAATTTTTTAAAAGTGATAGTTGACAAAAACTAAAAGTTAGTTGAAAGTGCTTCTAAGTGATGACAGTTATACATATATTTTTTATAAACTATTAAGTACTGTATTTTCAAATATTTATTTATAAATTTACATATATTATTTTGCAGAAATATAGACATTGATTTGTAATATTATATATATATATATATATATATATAATATTACAAATCAATGTCTATGTCAATATATATATATATATATATATATATATATATATATATATATATTGAACCCTTTTTACTAGGTACAACTAGGTTTACTAAATCAATTTTTGAAAAATTTTAATTAATGGAAATCTTAAATAGTACAAATGCTATATAATGTTGATAAGATTTTTAAAACTTTGTTAAAATAGAGTTGAGAGTTATAAATGTGTAAACATCTATGTGTTAATGCTAAAATTATAAAATAAAAGTTAAATATTATGGCTTTTGTATAGTTTGGTAAAGTGGCCATAGTGAAATAATATAGTAAAAGTACTATTTAACAAAGTGCTAAAGGCTCATTTTTAAAATAAGTTTTTAAAATTAAATAAGTTAATGTATTTTAAATAAAAATTAGATTTAATATTTATATTATAAGTTATGTACTAAAAGTATATTTTGTGGTAGACAAATATATTTAATTTGTTACTGCTTAAATAATTTCAAATTTCATTATTACAAATTGTATTATTATATTTTATTATTTTTGAAAGACAATATTTTGTAATATGTTTAAGATAATTCTGTTTTAAGACAATGAATATGAAAAATTGCTACATATGGTCTGGATTTTAAGTCATGTGACCAGAAATTACACATAGTTTGTGCTTGCATGATTTATAAAAAAAAGTTTCAAAATTGTTTGCAGAATTGTTTAAAAAATTTAACCATTTGTGTATCATGAAAATAAATGTTAGGACAATTATTTAATTAGTTATTTTTAAAGTAAATGGAGTTAGTAAATGTAAATTTTAAAAAATAGATACATTAAAATTAAATATTGGATAAATTGATAAAGTATTATTTTGAAAATGTTATTTTAAAGTGTTTAATTTGTGAGGTAATAGTATAAAATTAATTTAGAATTGAATTTTGTAATAATATTTAATAATTTAGTATGAGTCATAATTTTTTTTCTAAATTATAATTACACATAATTGACAATTATGTAAATTAGATCATAAGTTGAAGATTAAATGACTAATCAGAATATAAATTAGATCTAGTATAAAAGTATATGCTCTCATTGTTAGGAAATTTACTTACTTACTTATTTCTTATTAACTTGCTAACTTATTATCTTATTATCAATATTATTATCATATCAACATATATCAACATTGGAATATTAATTAGTCTACTTCTTAATAATATTAGTTTTGAGAACAATTTTGAAAGATTATCAAATTATTAAATCAAAGTAATAATGTGTCCCTAAATCAATAAACTCTCTATTAGTTATTTTTATTCAAGCTTAATCCAATTTCATGGTAAAACTTTGGATTTAATACCAACAATAATGTGTTTAAAAGGATTAATTACAAAAATTCAGCTGATAAAGGAAATTTTACTTTTAAACATATTATGGAAGAATTTGTATCATTATTTATTTTTAATACTTTGGATATTTGCAAGAGTATTGTGTAGAAATATTTTTCAAGGAACTGGAATGTTTATGTATTATATTTTTAAAATGTTAAAGTCTTTATTTGGATGACAAAGAATTATCTCAAAACTTGAAAAAATAGTATTTCATAAAGTTGGAAGAATGTATTTTAATATTGAATTTACAAGGAAAAAATATTTATGCTTATAGTATTACAGCATAGTTTATTACAAATATCTTTTAAAAATGATTAAAAATAAAAAATGACATTATTATGGAAATAAGTATTATGGCAAATTATTGTTAAAAGATACCATAAATTATTGTTATAATATAAAACTGTTTATTAAATTATTCTTCTGAAAAAAGAAGTAAATGAATAATTAAAAGAATAAATATTGTCCTGACTGAAAAATATATCATTATAAATTAATAAAAAAAATTTTTTCTATAAAATACCATTTTTGAGTGGAATATAAAAAATATTTATTCTCTGTAAATATATGTTTTAAATTTATATCATAGGCATTGATGCATCTAAAGCTGCTAGGATGCAAGTAAACCAGAAAAGTCCATTGATTACTTTTGAAACTTTTTAAGTGATATCACATTAAATAGCTGTTATCCTAATAAAGCTACAGATAGAACTGTATATTTTAAAGACTTTCATAACAGGATGAATAGGTAATTTTCAAATATTTTTTGGATTTAAAAGTCAACATCATTTTTTTTTACTTGTGAACAATTGCACACTGGCTGAAAAAAAGAGCTCTGTATTTAAAACATTCAGATGGTAGTTGTTGCTTAGAAACAGCACTGGGGAAAATTCTAGGGAAATATTGGAAGTAATAAAAATCTTTTTAAAATTGAACCGTATGAAGAGAAAAGTGGGAGTTTAGTAACTATAGTTTTGAATATCATTTAAATACTAATTATAGTATTAAGTTTTTTAGTGTTAGGGTAGGAAATATTACACATTGAATATTTTTATTTATTCTAACAAAAGTAATATTTTAAAAAATATTTTAATATTTTGTAAAGTTTTTCATAAACATTTTAAAGTATAATAGTGTTAGGTGAAGGACTGTTATTATTAATTAAAATGTTTTCTTATGTTAAATATTGTACCAGAAGACATCTATAATAGTGACTGACAAGAGTGAGGTCACTAGGCAAACTTTCTAAAATTTATTAATTTTATATGATGTATATTTTATTGTTATTTTTTAGAATTTCTTGGAATATTTTTATGATATTGTCTTGTGATATGAATGTATAAACATGTGTGTATGTTAATTACACATACAACTTTATTAGTGTTCTGGGATATAAACAATGATTTAGAAAGACATGCATACACTTTTCTTTTATATTACCAATATAATTTATGGATACTCATAATTTTTATATGATTCTTTAATGGATGAACCCTACTTTTGGAAATATTTTGAATATTGATTTTAATATTTTAAAACCAAGTCAATTTGTATTTTTATTGCTGAGTTTTTTAAAAGTGAATAAAACCTGTTCTTGTAGTAGTTTTAGATGATTAAAGTCATATGCAAATTTTATTTGTTATTTAGAGTAATTCTAGTTATTTTTGTGATGTAGGTTGTTAAATCTATTATGAAGTTTTAATCAATAGTGACTTTTGGAGTATATAAACATACATTTGGATGCTTATATGTTGGATCTATGGAGAAAATAGGAAAGTACCCTATATTGTTTTCTTAGTAGTGTATGCACGTACAGAGAATATTGCCATGTGTCTTGTTTATATTTTCCATGGACAGTATTTTCTTGATATTTTATATTTTAAAATATTAGAGTGAGTGCTGAATAAATAGCCTGGACATTATTAGGATGTTTGAGGTTATTAGACAGAAAATTCATACCACTTTATTCATATTGGTTCCATGTAGATTATCCAACATATTCTATACTATCAAGTCTTTATTCTAGTTATTTTTTCAGGTTCTATGCATCATATTGCTATCTTTATTTCAACAGTTATTACACCATATAGCATTTTATTTTATGAAAGAAAATAATTAATAATTTTGAATTATAGTATTGTTATTTTGAAAGAAGATGAGATAGGTTTTTCTTGTTTTGGTTTAGGTCAAATAGAAATAAAACTGAATGTGAATGCTAACAGTGAATAATAAAGAATCATAGATGTTTTTCAAATTTTTATTAAACTATCTTTAAAAACATAAAAGAAACGATTACTATTCATAAGATTTTTGAATAATTTTGATATTTTGATTTTACAGGTTAATGCATATTTTTGAAAAAAATAAAACATCCAAAATGAACAACACAAAATAGAATGACTTCTTGTACCTTATAAATATTATTTTATATTTTAAACATACATGATACACACATGAAATATTTGTTATATAGAGGGTAGTACCAAGCAAAATATGTAGAAGAATGCCAATATTATTATTATTATTATATTAAAGTCAATTTTATTTATCGAATGAACCAAGAAAAATATTTGAAATAACACTAACACTATTAATAGTAGATAAGTTTAAATTATTTATTGTAATTAATATGTGAACATATTGTAAAAATGAGTATTATTTAAATATTTTATATTTTATATTTTTTGTGTACACTTATGAAAACCATATGGTCTAGCTATGTTTAATTAATAGATATTTTATTAAACTATAAAAGTATTAACTTTGTATTATATTTTACACAAATGTACCATAAATAGTATATAAATCAGAGTAAAGACTTGTTTACTTGTTATATTATTATATTTTTTTTATAATGTGGAAGTATGTAACTTAATATTATTTTCAATAGCATTATTGTAAGGTTTTATTTAGGATAGTTGTAAATAGTGTATATAGTTTTTTTTTTTTTTGTTAAATGTATAGGATAATTAAATTTGTTAATTTTTTTTATAAAACTTTGTGTTATGTTGATTTATTTTTACCATTACAAATACATGATTGACAGATACCAAATAAACATAATATTTACACAGTACAGATATAAATATTTATTTAAGAAATTAAAAGGATTCAGAATATAATATAGTTCAAAAATTTCCTTTTACAATAATATTATTATTATGGTCATAATTAATAGCACAATTTATTGCTTAGAATTTTAACATTGTTTGTTACCACATATTTTAATATTGCATCAGATTATGCCACATATTCTCTTTAAGATGCCACATGAGAACTAAAAGAATTGTATTACTTATTGTTATTATTATTGTTGTTAGTCATCATAATATTGGACAGTGGATAAAATTAATAATTATTTATCAAAGATTATTATTATTATTATTATTATTATTATTATTATTATTATTATTATTATTATTATTATTATTATTATTATTATTATTATTATTATTATTATTATTATTATTATTATTATTATTATTATTATTATTATTATTATTATTATTATTATTATGTTTCAAAAGGCCTTTATTGTCTCGAAAGAATTACAAATTTTGCCTTTACATTGTCATTTTTGATAAGAGTTCAAGATCTGGATTTACATATAATTTCCTGGATTGTCCATTATCCTTTGAACCCCATTAGCAAATCAAACACTTAAACAGAAAAAAAAATTGTTGCCAAATTGTCCTTGTTTCTAATTTGACATGCATATCCTTCTAAGTTACTTTATAATGTTTAATTTTCCTCAATTTACAATGTTCAAGCGATCAAAAGACCTGTCCCGGCTGATGGAGAGGTAGAGTCTCTTGAACATGCAACAAAGCCTACACTATTTAAAAATTTTGGTGGATCAATTTGAGACTCTGCATAAATTTTGGTTTCAAACAGTCCCATTATATGAGGTTTTGTTTCCTTGATCCATTGTTTCAACTTAAATATTTTTCCTATTGAATTCAAACCCCATACATTAAAAGAAGCAATTTTAATTTTCATTTATAAAGATTTACTTTTTACTTTGAATTTATTTGAATTTACTTTATCTTTAATTATTCTTATTTTAGGCTGTCTATCAATTGTAAATCTTGGGTATTTTAGAACTCACTTTCTGTTACAACATCAGTATATCTGTTCATTTGATACCGTTCTCCTGTGTCATCAAACATAAGCTCTCCTAATTTTAGCTTTTTTCCTGTTTTTGAGGGTCTTCCTGGTTTTCTCTTCTATTCACTGTTAACCTGAATAACTTGCTGAATATTTGGCATTATTGTCTGAGTAATCCCAGTATTCGTATTGTTCCTAGTTCTTTGTTTTTTAGATAATTTTGGTTCTTCATCCAAATTCATATCCTTTTCATAATATTGCTTCCCATCAACATTTTTGTTCAATGTGTGTTTGTCTATATTTTTTTCTAAATCTTTAACCACATGCATTTGTATATCATTCCCTTTTTTTTCTTTTACTTTTGTATTATTTAACTTAAGGCACACTTTTTCCTCCAACCTTAATGAAGAATCTAGAATCTCACAAATATTACCATCATCATTTTTTACATTTGCATTTTCATTTTCTTGCTTATCTGTATTCATATGTGTTTGTATAGAATTTTTTTTCCTTTTCACTTCCCTGAGTTCCCACAACCGATGTCAGTATTTGCTTTATATCTCTTTGTTTATAGCTTGTTTTCTTTTCTAGTCTTTCTTCTGATACATCAAATCCTTTGTTATTTCCATTCTTTGGACAGTCTATAATAAAATGGCTTCTTTCTCCACAGCCAAAGCATTGTGGTCTAAGCCCTTTAATGTTTAAATATAATACTGCTCCCTAATCCATAATTTACCTTGGAATTTCTTCTGGTTTAACATGCTCATGCAGTTTTATCTTAAAATGTTAAGTGTTGGTGTATATAAGTGTGGGTGTATCATTGCACAAGATTTGCTTAATGTATATTGCATCCTCAAATGGTTGGACCATACTTTTGAAATCATGAATGCTAAACCCAAAATAAGTATTTTTAATGATTCCTGAGCAATAATTTTGCAGATTTTCATCAACAGCAATCATTACGTATCCACCAATTGTTTTTATTTGTGATTTAAATCTCATTTTTTGATTTTCATTGAAAAATTGTATAGCTATATATTGCGAGTTTGAATGTTCACCTATTTCTGATATTGAATCCCATAAGTTTTCTTCTGTTAGTTTTTGATACAATAACTTTTTGTGAAATTTATATAACGTTAGATTTTTATCTGTAATTGCGAGCACTAATGATTTATTAGAAAAGAATTTTTTAAAAGATTCATATAATTTGTTTGGTATTGTGTTATTAAACTGGATGTTGATTTCTTGAATTTCTTCTTCTGTCCAATTATCTTCAGTTTGTTCTGCTAATTGATTAGGTGTCTCATCTTCATTTTCTAAACTTAGTTTAAAAATGTCTAATGAATTGGCTCTCCTAAATCTGCCTATTTGTCCTTCCCCCCCCCGTTTTTTTTATTCCCTTGCTGTATAATATTTTTTAAAATTGCTTTTTGTGGTTTCATAGCAGCAATATTTGCATAAGATTTTTAATACCTTACTGGCTTCTGCAACTGATTTGACATCTGTATTGTTATTTCTTTTACTAACAATGCAATTGTTATCTGCAGACGCCATTTCAACTAGATGACTAGATTTTCTTAGGACAAATTAATAATAAAAAAAATTACTTTGTTAACAGCATCTTTTCTTATAATCCGGAAAACGATTATAATTTTCAAAATTATAAGATTTTTAAATTAATAGTTAAATTATGTTTGCCTTTAATGAAGTACATTCACTAGCTTTTGTAAGTTATTTACTACTTATTGACAGCAGGACAATTATTATTATTATTATTATTATTATTATTATTATTATTATTATTATTATTATTATTATTATTATTATTATTATTATTATTATTATTATTATTATTATTATTATTATTATTATTATTATTATTATTATTATTATTATTATATTAAAACAAACGTTATCTATATAATTAAAAATATTGCTAGAAGAAAAACCGGTGGAAAAAAATATTACCTTTTTTTAGGTGAGATAGCCAGGAGCCAGTTATTTTGTTATTGTTTGATTTAGCTAGAAGCAAATTGGATGACATAGCAAGTCTTTCCTCATTTACCACTTTTAGAAACGTATAAATAGAGTAGGAAATTAAACAGCTGATAATATTTTGTTGATTTCTTAGTTAAACAAATAAAATGGTAAGTCCATTATTTTGATATATAATTATTTCTTTTAATTAATAATCAATATTTATAATATAGATTAAGTATTTATCATATGTATATTATTATTATTTTTATCTGTATTTATTTTTCAAAATGTACAATTTATAAATATTATACAATTGTTGTAGAAACAGGCAACAGGAACATAAGCATCTCATAAATAAATAAAAGAAAGATTTTTTTTATTATTTAAATGACTCTGACATTAATTTTAATAAAAACAGCTATGTGCTTTATTGTTTGAGAGATCATTGAAAGTTTGAGCAGCAGAACTTGAAGCACCATAATGGCTCCTGGGATCCTTCAATCATAAGGCAGTTGTATACAACTTGTAAGACCTTACAGTTTACTATGTTTTAAAAAAACATGTATGCATAAATATCTATGTATTTCAAATAAATAAACTATTTAATATTATATAAAGTATTCATAATATTATATATTCAATTACGGCTAGAAAAGTGTAGCTGGAATATTGTAATTTATATAAAGTTTTTATTAATTTAATTTAAATAACTTGATTTTATTAACCAAAATCTATTGTTAATCATTGAGAAATTAGGTGTTATATGCACAAGTATTAATTATGTGACTTCTATGTGATGAAAAAAAAGAAGTGGTATAGATAATGGTGGAACAATTTGAAGAATTTGAAATCAAAGGTGATAGTTTAAAGGCGATTTGATAAATCAAGTCTCATGATGCTCATAACTAAGACAATGGTATTTTTAATTTAATTGATTAAAAACATAAACAGTATTTCATTATGAACAATTATAGCCCACTGATGATTTCCATTTTTGACATTTGCTTTTTTAAGTATAGATTGTCTGCAAATACTTGTGAGTGCTTTGAACACAATCGTTAAAGGCTTTTACTTAACATCTAATGTTCAAACAAATGCACTGCATTATTACTAATAATGAAATAACAAAGCCATTTTTATGGACTATTTTTCTTCTCTATGGTCAGTGTAAAATAATTTCAATATCATAGTGGTTTCTTACATTGGAAAATAGTTTGAGATGTTGAAATACAGAATAGACACCAATGTGTAGCTGTAGTATTTAAAAAAAGCAAAGGTGGTATATGTAAAGTTTGTGACATAATATAGTTAAATTGTTTCTGTATAAGTCTACTATTTTACCCTATCTGTTGTAAAGAGATAACAGTTCAATATCGAATTTTGAAAGGACATACATGTTTAGGAAAATTTTAATTTAAGATTGTTTTCATTATCATGGCAAAATCATAAAACCAATAACTACTTTTTCAGCTTTATGTATGTAGTTAAATAAACAACTTATTTGATTAAAATTGTAAAGTGAGTCTTAATAGACTGTGTAACATTTAGTATTTTATCATAATGTTTGATAATGTTTTAAGGGAGATCTCATTTTTATGATAAATATAAAAATGATTGCAAATCTTGGAATGATATGTAATGCAGACTAATAAATAATCAATTATAACATTACAAACTGAAAAACTTTTAAATTACTCATGTGTTATTTAAAAATAATAAGTGAAATAGTGCTTAAAGCTAAATAGGATAATGATGTAATTAGATACTAATCAGTAACTACCTAAACATTCACAGTAAATAATAGTATACATGAACATGTTTATTTCATGTTTAAGGAGGTTTATTTAAACTTCATTGTATCAATATTTCATTCTCTGTGTGCAAGTTTCAATATTTAAGTCCATATATATGTAATGTACCATTGTAAGAGTGGATTTTCATTCTTCCTATTGAAAGGTGAAAAGGTTGCCTTGATAACAGTGAGAAATATTGATTTTTGACAACAGTGAGAAATGTTGATTAGTTTCTTTATTGTGAATATTTAATGGTTACTGGTTGGCTTCTAATTATATATATATATATATATATATATATATATATATATATATATATATATATATATATATATATATATATATATATATATATATATATATATATATATATATATATATATATATATTGAAGTAGTAATTTTAATGATAACAAACTTTTATAAACAATGCTTAAATCAGCAGAAATAATTTTTTGTTTTTTTTTAATTTAATAACAGTTGAGGCAGGTTTAAGAAATTAACCAAAAGTACTTCTGGGGTTTAAGGATTGCTTATAATAGTTTGTTACCATTAAAATTATTATAATTACAATTTTGTTTTAATTAACAGACATTAATTATATATATATATATATATATATATATATATATATATATATATATATATATATATATATATATATATATATATATATATATACAATTAAAAATATCCAGTAACACCCTCTGTTTGTTTAATGGTCTATATCTCAATAATAGAGAACTTCAAAATTATAGCACTTTGAAGTTGTATGCTAAAGAAGATTAAATATTGGAATACAAACTAATTCAAAGACAGAGCATGAAATTTGAAATAAGCAAATGAGTTTGCTAGTTTTGAGATGTAGACTATTAAGCAAAGGGTGATATTGGATATTTGTAATTGTATAATGATTAAATATATTTGTATGGTTACTTCAGTTAGGGTTAACAGTGACTTTATTTTCATATATATATATATATATATATATATATATATATATATATATATATATATATATATATATATATATCTGAAATAATCATGCAAATATATAAATCATTATATAATTTACAAATATACAATAATAGCGAACTCATTTGCTTATTTAAAATTTCATGTTCTGTGCTTATAAAATATATATATATATATATATATATATATATATATATATATATATATATATATATATATATATATATATATATATATATATATATATAAACTCTGTCAGATAATGAAAATTATTCTACATGAATAAAGCGTGATAAACAGAGCACAAAAACATTAATTATAAACAACAATTAGCCAAGCACTTTTGGTACTGTATACCAGAATAATGGCCACAACTGGAACCGAACGGTTAATATTCCAGTGCATGCTCAGTGGAACACTAGTGTTACACTGATTAATAACATTTTTAGACTGTGCAATAAACCAAGCCTTTGCCAACTTCCTTTTCCGATCATTTGACTCATTGTGCACAGTAGTAATATTTTGATGATAAAACTCATGGCCACAATTACTTTCATGATTTGAAAAAATAGAATTAACCTGCAAATCACTTTTAGATTTTTTGTACTGATAAATATGCTGTTGCAATCGCGTTAAAACATTTGCCTTTGTTTCAGAAATGGAAAACATATTGTGGAGCCATTTATAAGGAGTTATGATTTAATATATAGAAGATATGTGGATGATGTTTTTGTGTATAGTTCAAAAGATGTTCAATGAACTAAATGAGAATTTCGGTTTGTCATGAACTATTGAGTTTGAAAATGATGGTATCTTAAAGTATTTAGATGTAAATGTATATAAAGTCTGTAATATGTTTGGGTTTAAAATGTTTGCTAAACCATTGAATGTAAGAGGTTTTTTGCATCCATCATCGAATGTTCCTTTGAATTATAAAATGGCGGGATTAAAATGTTTTTAGTATCATAATTTGCATCTTTGTAAATTTGAAGCAGATAGGAAATATAATATTCATAACTATATGAATAAATTGATTGGCATGGGATACAAGAAAACTATATTACACAGACAATTGTGTTTGTTTTATCAGAATTTAAAGTTTAATCATAAAGTGAATATAAATAATAAAACAGTCAAAAAGTGATTTTCTTTAGCTTATGTGCCCCTATAAGTAAGAAATTAAAAATATTATCAGTGAAGATTATAATGTAGGATGCCATTCCCCTTTTTTGTTTTAATAGATTAATAAACAATTCAAAGGATAATGTAGAAGAAAAGAATAAGTATGAAGTGGTTTATACCACTATTTGCCAAAAAAATTGATTGTAATGCTATTTATTTCAGGGAAATGAAGGCGAATGTTTTACGCAATTGCAACAGCATATTTATCAGTACAAAAAATCTAAAAGTAATTTGCAGGTTAATTCTGTTTTTTTTTCAAATCATGAAAGTAAGTGTGGCCACGAGTTTTATCCTCAAAACATTACTACTGTGTGCAATGAGACAAATGATTGGAAAAGAAAGTTGAAAAAGGCTTGGTTTATTGCAAAGTCTAAAAATGTTATTAATCAGCATAACACTAATGTTCCACTGAGCATGCTCTGGAATATTAACCGTTCTATGTCGCCATGATTCTTGTATAAATTACCAAAAGTGCTTGGCTAATTGTTGTTTATAATTAATGTTTTTGTGCTCTGTTTATCACACTTTCTTCATGTAAAATAATATATATATATATACTTAAAATGTAGAAAATACTTTCTTCATGTAAAATAATATATATATATATACTTAAAATGTAGAAAATAAAAGCTGAATGTCTTAATACAAACGGATACATCTTTTTTTTTTTTTTTTTTTAGGACAAAAAAATGGGAATTATCATTGTATGTTACCTGTTGTTGATATCTATTAGTTATCTGTCAGCTTTCTCAAGTAGAGAGGAGAGAGGGTTGTTTAATGAAGGAGGTATAGTTAGAAATACAGTGAAATGTGTTTTTAATAGTCTTAACTGTCTTCAGATACAGTGACTGTTTCATAAAAAGCTATTCACCTGTCAAATGTGTATTTAAAATGCTTAAACTAAAATAAATAAATGTAATGATTAACATAATTTTAGTAATTGTTGTTTATATGTATTTTTATTTACTTAGAATTTTTTTAAAATATATATTTTTTCAGCAATTGCTATTTAATAATTAGATACAAAAAGACTTTTACTTATCACACTAGCATGTCACAAATTAATTATGAACAGAAAATTTTCAACATTGATATATGTATGTATGTGTGTATATATATATATATATATATTACATAGAAGGGTAAGAATATATCTAACAAATTACAATACACTACATAGATATTATGTAATAAAATATATTTTATAAGAATATGGAGATAATTATCAACTATTATTGTAGTAAATTTTGGTAGAAAATAATATTTGTCACTTGCAAATCAAGACTTTAAATATGGTACGTCTTTGTCAAAGCACGATTAAACTGAGTATTAGAAAATACATGACCGTATTCGCGCGCATATAAACGGACATTAAACTAATCACTGATTATCGATGTTTTGTATACGTGAATGCTTAAATTGATGTAGAAGTTTAGATATGTCATTAGATTTAATTATCAATGCTTTCTAAATGGAACGCTATTGCCAAATAATTTTAGAAACTGCAGACTCAAAGAAATACAATTCATTCTGTTATATAAATGTACATTTATACGCATGTAGATATGACTATTTATGTGTTAATATTCATTTTAGTTGTGCTTTGACAAAGATACATCATATCAAAAGACTGCTTATCAAAGTAATAAAAATGGTTTTATACCAAAATTTATTACCATAATAGTTAAAAATTATCTACATGCTATTGTATAATTTATTGTAGTATATTACAGGTATATTGTCTATAGTAAATTTAATGTAATTAGAAAGAAATTAAACTCAGATTTCTAAGCTTCCTACAGCTATCCATTCCATCTTATACATCTAATACATATAATCACTTACATGTGAAAAAGATAAATGATCTCCAATATATGTATTTCATGCTGAATCAGCACTCATTAGTTGGCCCAGAACATGATCTTCCACACATATATACAATCAGTGCTCAATTTACATTAAGATAGCATGTCTTAAACATTAATGGTCAATTTTTAATATTTTTTACCATGCAACCTTCCACTCTCCATTGCATTGAAAATCTGATGATGGAATGCTCAAAGCACTTGTTGATGTCAATATTATTATTATATCCATTTTGGCTTTAAGCCTCTCTGAATCCTCACAGATATAATATTAATATGTCTATTTAAATATACATAAGAAAGATAGACAGAATAGAAGTTGAATATATAATAGTTTAAAGACATGTACATTGTCTATAATAAACTCAATATAATCAAAAGGGACATGAATGTAGAATTTGATGTTCACTACAGCTATCCACACCATCTTATATGTCTGATAAATAGACCACATATGTATTTGGGCATGTGTAGTGGTTGTATAGAATGCAGTCGATAATTCTAGAGAACTTGAAAGTCTGAGTCCATGTTTTTTTCTAATTACAGTAACTTAATTATAGACAACATCCATATATTTAAAATATGATATATTACATATTCAGCCTTTATTCTGGCTATCACTCTTCTGTGTATTTAGTTGGACAAGTTAAGGCTTTATATGTAAAGGTCCAAACTGTCTTAAAATCGACATTCATATGTCAACAATTTTGGCATCAACAAGAATTTTGAGCATTCCATCATTAGATTTTCTTGATATGGATGCATGAAGAGTTGAAGATTGAAGAAGATTAAAGTTGTCCAGTTAAAGTTCAAAGATTTGCTATGTTAATATAAACTGAGTACTGATGATATCATGAAATACATTATATTGGAGATCATTTAACTCTTTCACATATATGTGATCATACCTATTATTTGAGTAAGATGGATTGGATAGATGTATGCAATTAATAGTCTGAGTTAATGTCCTTTCAAATTATATTAAGTTTAGTTTAGATAAAATACTTACATATAAATTATTACCTATTCAGCCTATTCTCTGCCCACCCATTTTCTGTGTATTTAAATGAATGCATTAAAGTCATATATGAATGTTGTCAGAGCTGACTTAAAGTTAACATAGTAGTGATACCAGTATTGGCATCATTAAGAATTTTGAGCATTCCATAATTGGATTTTCAATAGTTTGGATGGTTAAAGAGTTTACAGGGTAGAAAACTTAAGCTTGTCCATTAAGAATTCAAGAATATCTGTCTTAATATAAACTTGACCTTGATTATTTATATACATACATGTTTTCATGCTTGTATAATATAGTTAAATGATTTTTTTGGGTGAAACCATGTGTTATCTTTTAATATATACCAATATTTATATTGACAATGGCAGATTCAAGTTCATTGAAATATTGGTACATAATAAAAAATAGCACATGGTTTTACCCAAAAAATAATTTATCTATTTGTGGGTTCAGCCATATTAAAAAATTTAAATATTAATATACCAACATTTCAACTTGATCACACATGTCATCTACTGGGTTATAAAAGGTAGAAAGATGGTTGTAGAGGTGCTACAGTCACTGATTTTATAAAAAAACGTTTAACGTTTCATCAACAGCAAAAATGTTAAGAATGGTTTTATTAAAATCTTTTCAAATAGGAGAAATTTTGCATCTATCATCTTGCTTATTAATACATTCTGGTCTTTTAAGTATCTCAATGGCTTCTCTAGTTTTGCACTGGCAAGGATTATCACATGTGAATATGATCCTGGTATTAGAAAAATCAATAGATGGAATGAGAGTGCTGATCATAATGAAAGTTGTTTAACTGCTTAAGCATGCTCATATCTCCTAATACTCATGTGACAATTACTCATACCTATGTAAGAAGTTTTCAATTTTCACATGAGATTTGATAAACAGCATGAGATACAAGATTTATTGAATCCTTATATATATATATATATATATATATGAAAAAACAAATACAAGTTAATCACGTAACCTGCTATCACTTGTTATTTATGTCCAAAAGATGGTGCTATACCAAAACCGCCGAACAAGTGTAAGATTTGTTTTACATAAACGAAAAAAGAGTCAGAAATTAACTACCTCTTTCATTTTCTCACTCCCAGATCAGCTGATTTCAAGCTGGTTTGCTATCCTCAGTGGGATATAGAGTATAGAAACTAGATCTAAAACACTGACTCTCAAGTGTTTATGCAAAACGTTTCTATCAGATTGCAAGCGTGAATTTTTCAGACCGGTAAAGTCTTCAAACCCAGCCTAGCAAGCTAGATATTTATATGGGTCTGATCTCAGTTCAGAATCACCATATAATCAAAGTCTCTGCAATATATATCATTGCAAGAAAACTCTAAAGGTACATTTATGAAAAAACAAATACAAGTTAATCACGTAACCTGCTATCACTTGTTATTTATGTCCAAAAGATGGCGCTATACCAAAACCGCCGAACAAGTGTAAGATTTGTTTTACATAAACGAAAAAAGAGTCAGAAATTAACTACCTCTTTCATTTTCTCACTCCCAGATCAGCTGATTTCAAGCTGGTTTGCTATCCTCAGTGGGAGATAGAGTATAGAAACTAGATCTAAAACACTGACTCTCAAGTGTTTATGCAAAACGTTTCTATCAGATTGCAAGCGTGAATTTTTCAGACCGGTAAAGTCTTCAAACCCAGCCTAGCAAGCTAGATATTTATATGGGTCTGATCTCAGTTCAGAATCACCATATAATCAAAGTCTCTGCAATATATATCATTGCAAGAAAACTCTAAAGGTACATTTATGAAAAAACAAATACAAGTTAATCACGTAACCTGCTATCACTTGTTATTTATGTCCAAAAGATGGCGCTATACCAAAACCAGCCGAACAAGTGTAAGATTTGTTTTACATAAACGAAAAAAGAGTCAGAAATTAACTACCTCTTTCATTTTCTCACTCCCAGATCAGCTGATTTCAAGCTGTTTTGCTATCCTCAGTGGGATATAGAGTATAGAAACTAGATCTAAAACACTGACTCTCAAGTGTTTATGCAAAACGTTCTATCAGATTGCGCGGAATTTTCAGACCGGTAAAGTCTTCAAACCCAGTCTAGCAAGCTAGATATTTATATGGGTCTGATCTCAGTTCAGAATCACCATATAATCAAAGTCCCCTGCAATAT
Source organism: Epiperipatus broadwayi (assembly GCA_028023455.1). NCBI lineage: Eukaryota > Metazoa > Onychophora > Udeonychophora > Euonychophora > Peripatidae > Epiperipatus > Epiperipatus broadwayi. The sequence goes on along the minus strand of JAQFVV010012762.1, from coordinate 366,803 downwards.
ATATCATTGCAAGAAAACTCTAAAGGTACATTTATGAAAAAACAAATACAAGTTAATCACGTAACCTGCTATCACTTGTTATTTATGTCCAAAAGATGGCGCTATACCAAAACCGCCGAACAAGTGTAAGATTTGTTTTACATAAACGAAAAAAGAGTCAGAAATTAATTACCTCTTTCATTTTCTCACTCCCAGATCAGCTGATTTCAAGCTGGTTTGCTATCCTCAGTGGGGGATAGAGTATAGAAACTAGATCTAAAACACTGACTCTCAAGTGTTTATGCAAAACGTTTCTATCAGATTGCAAGCGTGAATTTTTTCGTTTATGTAAAACAAATCTTACACTTGTTCGGCGGTTTTGGTATAGCGCCATCTTTTGGACATAAATAACAAGTGATAGCAGGTTACGTGATTAACTTGTATTTGTTTTTCATAAATGTACCTTTAGAGTTTTCTTGCAATGATATATATTCGAGACTTTGATTATATGGTGATTCTGAACTGAGATCAGACCCATATAAATATCTAGCTTGCTAGGCTGGGTTTGAAGACTTTACCGGTCTGAAAATTCACGCTTGCAATCTGATAGAAACGTTTTGCATAAACACTTGAGAGTCAGTGTTTTAGATCTAGTTTCTATACTCTATCTCCCACTGAGGATAGCAAACCAGCTTGAAATCAGCTGATCTGGGAGTGAGAAATGAAAGAGGTAGTTAATTTCTGACTCTTTTGTCGTTTATGTAAAACAAATCTTACACTTGTTCGGCGGTTTTGGTATAGCCATCTTTTGACATATATATATATATATATATATATATATATATATATATATATATATATATATATATATATATATATATATATATTCAGACTAAGGCCCACCTCGACTACTAGATTCTAACCCCTGTCATCCAAAGCATTTTATTTGTTTATAAATAAACATCAGACACCATTTAATCATAATTTATAATTAGCATGCCTGTATATTATGCCCATAATCAGCACTTGAAATATCTCATGACTAGCTCACACTCTGTCTCAGAGTCCATCATATTTACTTAATACATAAAGCAACATTACAATAGAGAAAGAGAAATTAGACAAAATAACAATTAAGGCAAACATTAATATTTAATTATTATGCACACATATATTTAATATAGTATAAAAAAACAATAAATTGTACATAAAATATAAATGACATTAGGCTATAATTATAATAGTCCATTAAATAAAGTTTATTCAGTTAAAATAAAAAGTCTAGACTGTGATCAGAATTTATTTTAAAATATTTTTATCTAGGTTTTTCATGACTGGCATTTTCCAACAAGTTGGGGCTTGAATCCCAGTTTGGAGATCTGAACATCTACAGTGCATACTGCTAGTTTTGCATCTGTGCAACAAGATTTTCTGCTGCAGTAATTGATTGGCTTATTTTCATTTACATTTTCCAAATATCTAAAACATGAGTTATTTGGATTCTCAATGAAAACCCTAGCTCTGAATTCTTTAGAAAAAAGTCAAACACCAGACTAATAACAAATTGTCAACTGGAATATCTTGATCACAAAACGCAGACCAGATTGTATATTACACTTCAAACCATATCCCAAACCTGACTGAATAACAATATGGAGAGTGACTTTATAAACTTTTTTCTCTCCTATTATTTTAAAATATTATTGTTATTTTTAATTTAAGATCTTAATTTTAAATCTGTCTTTTAATGCATTTAAACAAAGATGTGTTTCAACTTGAACACAAATTTAACTTGCACTAAATCTGGAAGTTTTTATGCTACCATAGTGTTTTAAGACTCATTTGAAAGCTTATATAGTACTGTAAGATGCTGCTCTCTCTGAAATTATTTTATATGTAAAAGTCAATAATATTGATGTAAGAAGCTATTACAATGGGAGAAGGCAGGTCTTCCTAGATGCTGATTGGTTGATTCTCAATCCAAATAAAAGAACAGCACCTGTCAACAATAATCATCATCCCAAGCTCTTCATTTAATTTTCAAACCAAAATATAACTAGAGTATATTTTTACATATTATAATGTGATTTGATAACATAAGCTGGAAATATAATTATTTTAGAAAAATAGTAAGATTTTAATAAAAAATATTTACTTTTACATGAACATAAATTAACAAAGAAACTAGTGTTAATAACAATTTTGACACCTCTCAACTTTTTTATCATCCCAAGCTCTTTATATGTTTTTCAAATAATAATGAATGTATTAGAATATTTTGTTTACATATTATAAAATGTACTTTGGTCAAATATGCTCGAAATATGTTTAATTTAGAAAAGTAGTAAGATTTTAGTAAAAAATTATTTACTTTTACAGGAACATAAATTGATAAAGAAATCAATGACATCCACAGCACTTTCGAATTAGTTATGAACTTCCTTTTTAGGTCTTCTGCTGTTAAATATTTTTATAATTATAAATAGATATTTATTTTTGAAAAAGTTTTGTTCACTTTCATAATATGACAAATTATTAACATACTTTTTACAAGCAAAACTAAAATGAATATAATATTGAAAGATGAATATATTTCTACTGCTGAATCTGTAATAGACCAATCAAATGTCCAGAGTTTTAACTCACTTGACAAACTCGAATTTGTGGAATAAAAAGGTTAATTAATTTTACATTTTTAGTTATCTTAATTTTTGGCTTAGATTCATCTAAACAATCTTGATAAGATAGTTTATAGTTTTTTTAATAAATACTATTTAATTAGTAATCTTTTAAATTAATTATTTTTTCTAACAAACAATATATATATATATATATATATATATATATATATATAGATAAAAATATATTAATATGGATGAACCTACAATATATATATATATATATATATATATATATATTGTAGGTTCATCCATATTAAAAAAAATATTAATTATACTGACATTTAGACTTGATCACACAAGTCATCTACTGGATGATATAAAGTATTAAGATAGTTATAGTGCTGCTACAATCACTGATTCAAATAAAATATTAAAGTTTCACCAATAGAAAAACTTTTAAATTAAAAATGTATTTTTTTTTAATTTTTCCAAATAGGAGGGAGTTTGCTGCATGTATCATCTCAATTATTGACACCATCTAGGCTTTAAGTATATCAATGGCTTCTCTGATTACAAACTGGTAGAGATTATTACACCTGAATTTGATTCTAGTACTACAAGAATTAATAATATGGCCTGAATCTATAGCATGGAGGGAGAGTGCTGCTGATGATGAGTGTTGTTTAACTGCATTAACTTGTTTATCTTTCCTAACATTGATGTGATAATTACTTATATATATATGTAAGAAGCTTTACAATTTTCACATGACATTTCATAAACACCATGAGATTCAAGAGGAATTGAAATTATATTATAGCATTTTAATATACATCCAATACTGTCTGTAGTTTCCTTTATACATGTAACACAAATTCTAATAGCTGATTTACCTTCTTTTTCTTTCCTATTTTTTTTCCATTTTGGGCTTGAAATAAGACTTTTTTAATCAATTTCTTATTATAACTACTTGATAATAAAATACTATTAATATGATGTATTCCTTGTTCCATATGTAGCTTATCTGAAAGGTTAATTGCTCTATTTAAAAGAGATTTGCCTACAGAAATTATATGGGCTGAGTGCCTATACAAATATAAATGTAAGTATCTGTCCATTTGTGTATTCTTTCTGTAAATCAAACATGCTTAACTACTATGTATCCTGGTGACTAAAACCTTAAGAAAATAGAGTTTTCCATCAGAGTTTGTGTCCATTGTAAATCTAATATGAGGATGCATATTATTTAAATGTGAAAAAAAAAGAATTTATTTTGTCCATGTTGCCATATGACAAAAGTCTCATCTATGTATCTGAGCCAAATAAAAGGTTTTAAAGGTGATGATTCTAAAGCACAAGTTTGTATATTTTCCATGAATAAATAAGGTATTACTCCTGAGATAGGTGAACCCATAATAGTACCAAAATCTAATCTGTAATGTTGTCTATTGTATACAAAATATGTCTTCAAAAGCCAATGTTTAATCAAAGCAATAATATGGTTTCGTAAATTGCAGCATTGCAAAATTTACATTTAAAACTCCACAATTGGAATGTTTGTCAACATAGACACAAACATCAAAACTGACCAGAATGGTATTAACATTAATGTTTATTTTTAAAAAAAACAGAAATAAAGTGGAAATGGTTTATAATATAGTATTTAATAGATGATATTGTAGATTTAATGAAATCATATAAATATTTAGCTAAAATATGACTTGGAGATCCTTTTGCACTTACTATTGGATGGAGTGGGTTATCTTCTTTGTGAATTATCGGAGTCCATACAATTTTAGAGAGACACATGATTTTCCACAAGGAATTAAAAAGTAAAATAAACCCTCCTAAAAATCATTTGTCTGTTCAAAACTTAATGGACTACCAGAAATTAACAAACCAGATATTTCCTACCTCCAATAGTAAGTCCAATAGGATCTCCAACTCATATTTTGCTATATATTTATCTGATTTCATTAATTCTACAATCTCATTTATTAAATCGTATATTTAAAACTCTTTTCACTTTATTTATATTTTAAAAAATTTAAAAATTAATGCTAATTACATTCTGGTCAGTTTTGATGTTGTGTCTTTGTTTACAAACACTCCAATTGATGAAGCTTTAAATGTAATTTTGTAAGGCTGAAATTTACCAAACCACATTATTGCTTTGATTAAACATTGTTTATTGAACATATATTTTCTGTACAATGGATATCAGTACAGAAAAGTTTTTGGTACTTCTATTGGTTCACCTATCTAAGGAGTGTTAGCTCATTTATTCATGAAAAATATAGAAACTCATGCTTTAGAATCATCATCCTTAAAACCTCTTATTTGGCTCAGATACATAGATGCAATTTTTATCATATGGCCATATGGAAAAAATAAATTAGATGATTTTTTCTCACATTTTTCTCTTTACAAGCTTTGTAAAATATTCCCAACCTGAGGTGGGTTTCTGCTACTCAGTTTTTTCAGTGAGGTACTAGGATATTAAATTGTTATATTAAAATACTAAGAGAAGCCCAACACTTTATCTAATGTGTAACTATTAAGTAGAAACTCTGAAATTTTCAAACAATCGTATATCTTCCCGTTCATTTATCTAACTTAAGTAGCCATATGGGACTGAACTTAGTTCAGATATACTATATATTAGTATATTTAGCAATATAAAATCTACAAAGCCATCACAGCAAAAATAAAATTACAAAAAAAAATCAAGTCGATGTCACATGACTTAATTTAATAAGCTTGTATTTACAAATGTTATATATAGAGTTCAGCTGGATTGGAAGACATATGGCTTTCTGAAAATTTCAGACTTTTTACTTAATAGTTATATATTAGATAATGTGATGGGCTTGTTCTCAAATATTTAATTTAAGGATTGAATATGCTAGCACCCCACTGAAGATGACAGTTGCAGAAACTGGTCTGATATTGGGGGGGGGGTATTCTTCAAAGCTTGTTAATTGTTAGTTTTGCGAGCTTTATATATAACATTTTTAAACACAAGCTTATAAAATTAAGTCATATGACAACTGACTTCATTTTTTTTGTAATTTTATTTTTGCTGTGATGGCTTCGGTGATTCTATATTGATAAAGCTATAAATATATGGTATATCTGAACTTAGTTCAATCCCATATAGCTGTTTAATTTAGATAGCTGAATTGGAAGACATATGGACATCTAAAAATTTCAGACTTTTTACTTAACAGTTATACATTAGCTACTCATATTTTTATCAGCACATTTATATTGCAATTTAAATTATATAAGAAAAAAACTTAATTTAGTTTATATTTGTCCTTAATTTTAAGGAGTAATTTTTCTATTCATTATATGTTTAATAGCAAAAAAAAAATATCCTCATTGCATACTTGGTATTTCTACTTGTTAAGATAAATAAAAATTCTGAAGATTCCCTATCCTTCTTCAATCCAATTATATTCTCCTCATTTACATATTTCTGTAAAAATGAAGCAAGAGACGAAAAAATGTATTTATTGTATTAAATCGACTATTTCAAGTTAAATTAACCAAATCATTTTATTTAAACAAAAGTTATTTTTTTAGGATAAGTTATAGAAAAAAAGAAATAATTATTATTATAATTTATTTCACTAAAATTAACATAATATGTTGTTGGTTTTGCAGGTTAAAAACAGCTTTTCCAAGTCAATGATTGGAAGAAGAGCAAAACTATTATATAAAAACTATAATAAGCAAAGCAAAAAACAAAAAATAAAACCACATAAAATCATCATTGAGTCAATGTGAAAACAAGTACCAAGTATATATGAAGTGCTAACTAAGGTAATCAAGTCATCTAGAAAAACATTGAGAAATTTTAAAGCAGTTCCACAAAGCTTTATATATGGTTCCAAATTACAAGGTTACAAAGTATACATATATGTGTATATACAAACTCTCACACTGTCTTGGGTAACAGAAAAAATTATAAATGTGAATATAAAAAATATTAGTGTTAATATGGAACAGACGTATACAATTACCGCTAGCCCATGTTTCATTTCAATAAATTTTACAGTTTTAGATATAGGTCCATTTTCAATGTCATTCATTTGAATTATTCTTTAATAGTCTTTACTCGATATGATATATTTGGAACTCACAATACGTGTATGTGCATGCACAACATGATATGCCTCAACATTTGTTTTCATTTTAATCATTCTAAACTAAACAATATTAAAGCTACTTCATTAAATATTTTGAAGGTTAAGACCTTCTATCTTAACCAAGATTACATCATTAATAATTAATTATACTTAATAAGTAATCACTATACAATGATAGTTCTAATGCATCAGTAATTAAGCCACAACTATAATTCTAAAGTTAATAGTTCATTGTTAATTATTACATGACTACTTTTTACTTTTATATCAAAACACCTATTTCTCAAATAAATTTTACCTTTGATAGAAGATCGATACAGAAACACGTAATTTAAGAATTACTGCTCTGACTTCATTATTTTAACATGAAACGTTATTGGCTCATTTATACTCAAGTTTTAATATTAATTTCTGTATATAAAAAAAGGTATTGAAATTCAGTATTTTTCATCTATTCGTTTTATCTCGTCCAGAGACACATGGGCACACAAATCCAAAAAAAAGATACATGACCAATGTAATACATTCCACTACGATGGGTTGAGTGGTGTAAATAACTCAATAAAACTATTAACTGTACATGCAACAAAAATATATAATACAGTTATAATGATACATATACATATATGTATATATAGCACTGGATATTACTGAATAGTTTCTAACCATTCTATATTGGAGATGTCCAATTGGTTTAGTTTTTCATTTTGGAGTGTCATGATGTATATAAAATTCCATATAAGATCTGTTCACATACATATATTGGACTGACTATTCGTAGAATAAATATTAGAAAAAAAGAACATATTTTGAAAGTCAGAGAATAATCCAATTCATTAGCTATTTATTCTCATATAAAATCAATAATTAATCATGATATCAATTTTGATAAAACAAATATTCTAGCAAAAATTAAATGACCAAAGACTGCTGAGAAAAGCCATAGATATTTTTAAAAATCCCAGAGCATAAATGAAAGGTGTGAATTAAAGAAGATTAACAACAGTTAGAAAAAGCTACTGGATGACAAAATAAAATTTAAAACTTCTCCACTAATATAATTTAAGTATGAGGAGAAACAAAAATAATGAAATGCTATATGAATCAAAAAGGCTTACATGCACATTAGTTGTGTCTAAGTAAAATAATGAAACTTATGTGTATAAATGCACATCTATTCTTGACTAAATTATAAATAGTTCACAAAAACGGTATTGCATATATTACCTGTTTACCTACATGCGATAAATTTAAAAATAATGAATTGCTATATGAATTACAAATGCTTACATGCATATTGGTTGTAACTGAATAAAATAATGAAACTTATGTGTATAAATACACATATATACTTGATTGAATTATAAAAGCTTCACTTATCTGGAATTGCTCATCTTACCTGTTTACCTACCTATAAAGGATATACAGATATGGAACAAATAGTGAGTTAATTGTATTTTTTTTTCATTATTGGACAAAAATGTAGGACAATGGTACTATGTATTACTCAAATGTGGTATTTCAATAAACCTAAAGTTATTACATGCAAATGATAATGATTTGAACATCAGTTCTTTATTTTCCCCATTTTTGTACCATATTGTCATTAAACTTTCGTCAGGTAAAAGACATCTATAACTATTGGTAATTTGTTTTTTAAAGGTGTGAACATGTGGTCCAAAATAAAAGCATAGATATATCAATCCTGTTAAAATAGTTGATAATCTATTTCATCATATTTATTTCATCTTGATTATTACTATTTACAATCCCTCTAAACAATCATTTCAAGTCTCTCATTTCCCTCTCACATGAGTTAGATCAAGACATATTACAAATCAAAATAAATATTGTGTGTGATATTTTGTTCAATCTATCATAATTTTCATAACTGTTATATAAATTCTCTAATGTGATTTCTCAAAATCATTTTGTTTACTAGAATAATAAATTAGTGGTTCAACAACACCCTCATAACATTTTATGCCAGTCTTTCTGATGTCTCTTTAGTAACATAGTTTGAAAATACATCACATATTTGAAATGTAGTAAAGGGCCATATAAATCAATGGTCATGATTCATTATAGCATTCTAAAATAAGTATTTACTAATTGAGCATTGGGCCTGATTGGTTATGGTTGTAAACAGATTTTATCTGATTAAAGTGTTGGTTAATCCTGGATTGTTAAAATGGGCCAATAAAACCCCTTACGTAGAAATTGCTTCATTTTGCAATATCTAAAATATTTACACATAATAGAAATACGTACTAATTTTTACAATCATATCTTTAATAAGTAATATTTTCAATGGTAATTTTACCATTATGCTGAATGTAACATAGTATCATTACTTAATATGTACTTGTCACTTTCTTTGTATTTTGTTATAAGCATAATGACTTTTAGATGTCTTTGCTTTTGTAACTAAAAATGTTTTTTTTTTTGTATTCTGTGAATTCTTTGCAACCTTGTCAATAGTTGCAATTTCACATTAAACATATGGCTGCAATTAAAGTGTCTTTATGTGTGCACTGTGATGAAGTAATATGATACCAAAATACTGTATGATCCAGAGCAAAGCATGATACAATAGTTATTTTTTTAAAAAAAACAAAACAATTGTTTCAAACAATCTTTCACTTAACAACGGTAAACGAGTACTTTAACTATGTAGCACTGAATAACTCATGCTGTAAAGTAGAATATCCTGCAATGATTATGATCATTTAACTAAAACAATATAAACCCTAATTCAAAAAACTGCTGTCAGTTTAGACATAGCGAATTCATGGAACTGAGAATGAGCCAATATGATTTTATCCTGAAATTTTGCTTTTAATTTAAACAAATTTATTTTATGATTGTTAATGTTGTTTTATCACTGGTCATTTCTTAGTAACTTAAGTGATGAGTCTACATAATTTGCAATTTTTTTATAAAATTGATGATAGAAATTACAAAGGCTCTTGGAAATATAAATTGACCTTTTGTAGTGAGGGGAGCAGCAAAACACCGAATGGGATTTATCTTTTTTGATTACACATAGATATCTTTTCTACAAATCACATAACTGAGTAATATAACTTCCTTGGGTGTTATTGTCTTTTTTTCAGATTTATCTTATGTTTTTTTTTTCTTTACATTCCTTTACGAAAAGTTCCATATATTTTACTTGTTAGATGAAATTTACCAATGCAATAGAAACATCATAATCACAAACCACAATTATATTTTTAAGCTTATATGATGATATTGGTTCCAGATCCTTCATAAATTCAGCCTCACAATTGATCAATCCAAATAGCATTATTTTGTAGCATGTGTAGAAAAATCCTGAATGACACTTACCTTTTCTGGATGAGGTTTGATGTCTTGTTTAAATATTAGGTGACTAAGAAATAAAACTTCATTGGATATTAATGTGTTTTTTTTCATGTTCAACTTTGTTTCTTTCTGTACACTTCTTTATAAAAATTTTCATGTGCTTTAGTTGTTAGTTGAAATTTAGAAATGTGTTAACAACACTATCAACATAAACCATAATTTCATTTTAAGCTTACTGATGGTACTTGATTCAGATCACTAAAAGATCCATTATCACTACTGATAAATATAAATGCAATTATATATATACACACTCATTATATCAAAATATATAATATGTATATATATTATCACTACTGATAAATATAAATGCAATTATATATATACACACTCATTATATCAAAATATAGAACATTTCCTGTCATATAGAAGGAGTAGTATTGACCAGGAACTACCATAAAGTCAACAGTGACATACAATGGCAATGACTTTTATCTGAATTTAATAAATAGCTCTTATACAAAGGATGACACATATCTCTTTGATATTGTTATGCAATTTAGTTTTTTGCATTCAGGCATGTTATTACTGACCAAATCATTTACCTCCATCATTCACGTCCAATCTAAGGAGTATATCTATAATGATCTATTTAAGCACTTATAATTATATTTCTGCTTTCTTTCTATATTAATGGGAAAGAGTGTAATATGCATTGAAATTATTATTTTCTCTTAATCTTATCAGATATACATAGACATGTATAATACCACATGAGTAAGATAATATGTCACAATATTTAATTAGTAACCCCATAAGAAATGGATGATATCATGGAGCCAACATATGTGACAGATTAATCTTTTTTTTTTGAATTTCATTAATATTATTGTGATGCAGATAAAAATTTTATGTTCTCAAGAAATGTATTTGTTTTTGGTTTAAGCTAATACTAATTTTTATATAATGCTGACCACAGTAGGTCTTATTTATAAAGTGTGATTCTATTATCACTTTGTAATATTGTATAGCTGTTCAGAATTTCTTTTCTTTTTTCAGAGTGGCATGTGGTTAATTAAGGAATAAGAACAGATTTTGTATCCTACTGTTCATTATTTTACTAAAGGTCACATCAGACAATAATGGCATTTAAATTCTACTATATGTTATGGTTTAAATGTAAAACATGTCAATCATAAATTTATTACTGTATAAGTTTGTATACATGTTGAAGAGAGTTCTTCATTTTTTATCCAAAACATTGCTTGTAATTATTTTTATTAATGATTCTCTGTGTCCTTTTTAACTTAATTAGGACTTTTTTGTAAGGAATATTTCATTGAAGTATGATATTTTTTTACTGTTACAAGTACTTCATTTTCTATGAGCCTCATTTAGAGATATATGCGGTATTCCCTGCTCAAATTTGGAAAAGGTTAATATATATATATATATATATATATATTTAATACTTCTTCTGAAATAAGAACAACTTCTATTAATTCCCGTTTTATGATTCACTTTATTCACTCTCAATTGATGTATTTGTTTTTTGATTAATCCTTAACTTTTCCTCCTGAATCAAGGGCGATTTTCTTGAAATTATACTGATGGTGTTGAAAAACATGAGTCCCTTTGCTTTTATAAGTTTTTGTGATACATTAGACATGTAATTATTATTCATTTCAGCTATATATTTTATGACACTCCTTTTAGATTCATGCCTTATATATATATATTACATTTGATAATTCTAACCATATATTCATCAAACAAATGACATGCAAATTAATGTTTGTAGCATGGTTTGTTGGCCATGAGAAAATGAGAATATTATTGTTGTAAATCTGATATAATATTTTTGTGATATTATATGATGTATATTTTCATACCTATTCTCTTTCCAATAACATTTAGTCTGATGTTGTAACAATAATGAAATGTTTAAGGAAGTACAACAAAGATATCCACCGTCACTCGCAATCCCATAGAGGAAAATTGGTTGATTTACTAACCTTTCTTCCAGTTAAATGTTGTAAAAAGAAAACATTTTCAATTAATTTATATATCATATTGGGTGCTCAATTGTCTCTATATCATGAATGTTTACATATCTATGAATGAGGATTTATACTTACCCCTGTATCCTTTCTTTTATAATTTTGGCATTATCTTACATCTGCCTCCTCATGAATTAACATTGTTATCATGACTTTAATTTCATAAATAACATCATGATCTCTATTTTTTCCCATTTTCTCTCTGTCTTCCATCATTTTGGAGCACTGTATATGATTCGATTTCTACCTTTTATTTATATATGTTATACATGGATTTTTAATTGTTAAATAAAATCTGCATCTTCAGTCTAATATTTAACAATATCTAAGAGGTGTGAGTGAATATATAATTAACAGACATGCATTCTTTGTAGTAGTATTTACATTTTCTAATTCAATAATGCATTCTTTTATTTTTTCACTTAAACACTGATTGCCATTACTCCACCTTCTTATTTCATACTATTTTTGATGGATTCACCATATATTTAATTTTTGTCTCTTATCACACACTTCTCTTTATTTGTCTATTCCTTCCTCATTGTTTTCAAGTATGTTGCAATATCTGATTCAGGCATTTTGGCTGGTTGGATATAATATTGCCTAATTTGTTTCATTTAAAGTTAATTATGGATTTGGTTTTTTTTTTGTTTTTTTGCATATTATCTTTTAAATCATGTTGTGCAATATTTAACTGCTATCATTTTGATACGTTATCTTCAAAATTTATACTAACTGTTTAGGTGTTTGTTGTATCATATAATCTAAATGTGTGTGACCATTCTGTATTTTGATTTCCAGTTGTGGTAACTGTTGTTTTTATGCATTTTATTTTACAAGTGTTGTAAGTGTTGTTGTCCTTGCTATATATGTAGAACAATTTATGTAAAAGTATTTTTTCAACTTAGGTGTTATATCCACGGTCTTTAAGACCATGGTTTCCATCTCATAGGAAGCTCTTTGACTTGGTCTAATAAAACACTATTATAAAAACAATAAAAAGTAATAAATATAAAGGTAATAAACAATAATGTAGTATTTCAATATACATAAGTACATTTGGTTAAATCCTTAACCTGCCTCAATACTGTTGCTGAATTTATAAACAAAATGTAAGCAAATACTATGAGCTCAAACCTCATGACTCTCGGATTAATAATTAATAGACAAATTGCTAACATAAAACTTTGGGTGCCGTGGGATTTTGAGTTGATGGGATTTGCTTCCATTTTGTTTATGAATTTAACAGCAATTAAGGTAGGTTAATGATTTAACCAAAAGTAATTATGTTGATTAAAAGACTGTATATAATTGTTTGTAAGTCTTAGATTTAATAATTTTATTAGTCATATATTAAACCAGTCGATCTTAGCCCAAGATCGAGCATCACAGTTGTACCACTTATCCCTACATAAATTATAGGTATATTTCTGAGAAGTGTCTATAAAAGTTATAAATATAAATTTGAAATAAAAATTATTTAATTATTTTTATATTAATGTCTCAAGATGCGACTCAGATATCTACATATATGAACGGACCTTACAATATATATATATATATATATATATATATATATATATATATATATATATATATATATATATATATATATATATATATATATATATATATATATATATATATACAAATTTGTATTTTTTTTTTCTTAATTATATTTTATTCATTTTGTAAATATTTTTCTTTATAAAAGTACATTAAAATTTAAAATGGATGATCCAACCGCTAACTGTCCAATAGTAATTCAAGGGTGGGAACATTAGTTTGTTTTATGATTTTAAAAGAAATTTTTAAATTAAAGTTAATGAAAGTAAAATTTTAAAAAAAAGCTAATTGATTTTAGTCAACTATTAACATTTTTTATCAAATCTATTTCCAATCTGGAAATTAACTTGAATTTATTTTTGGACAGTTATCTAGCAATTGCATCTCCAATAACAACAGAAAAAATATTTCTGTAAATTACAGATTCAATTAGAGTTAAGAAGTTTAATTAAAAACATATTTTGAATAACTCAAAATGATATAAATAGGGCTAAAATCTATTGTGTTAGAGTTTGGTCAATAGTTGCTAGGTGACTCCACATCTGCTTGGTTTTTAAAATAGTTTTTAATTAGAAGGGCCTAAGCCGGCTTTCCCTCCATCTTCAGCACAACTCTTTGCCATGCAGAGATGTAGATCCTACCACTCAAGATTTCCCATGCTGTCAAAGAACCACTGAGGCCAAGAAACATGTTTCAAATCAAAGAAATGCCACCTGCCACAGAAGATTCATCCCTACTTCAACCCATAGAGTCTTGAGGTAACAATTCTAAAGCCATTAGAATTGTATTACATGAACCCTAACTCTTTAAATTAATGTTCTATTTATTTTGAATCTATTTTAAGTCATTAATTGGTAAGTATGTTAAATTAATAATTTTTTTCTTTGTATCAATTCTTTTCTATATAAAACAATACTACTGTAAAACTTTTCATCCACCTCACACTTCTTATTATTCTTATAATTTAGTGTTGTTATAATTTATTTTTAATTAAATTTTTATATTTTCCACCATATTTTATTTGTAAATGCCAATCAAACCCAGTCTTATGAACTTCTATATATTTCTGTGAAGTATAATGGGGGGGGGGGATTAAGGAGTTCTTGTTATTTATTTCTAAATAACTCCTAAGATTGAGTTTGTATTTTAAATGAATACATGCTTTTAAAAAAATATTTTATCATAAGTTTATACAAAATGTGTAAATACTTTTTAATCTGAGGTGGATATTGGTGTCCATTAATTTTATTAATTTCTTTATTGATCATCATCACCAAAAAAGGCTGGCGACCTTATTTTATTTTGTTATTTGCACATTTAAGTTTGTGAATTTTATTTATTTTTTATTTATATGTTCAACAAAATAATGATTCAAGAAGGGGGAACAATGCACACTTCATTAATTAGTTTTAACTTCTTATAAATTACTTTATTTTACATGGGTCATTATTTTAACATACCATTATGTTTTGTTAAACCACTTAAGGCTTTATGTTAGTATTTACAACCAATAATTTTATATTCTTATCATAACATTGCTTGCATATGTCAAATTATTAATAAGCCACATAGGGCTTGTTCTGATTCACCTGTACCTCAAGCCAGGAATTCATGATCATCTTTGTTTGTCATTCTCCTTAAATATATATTTATATGCTGCTTTGATTTGCCTGTATCTCATGCCAAGTATTCAAAGCCTTCTGTCCTTTTTTTAGTGTTCTCATTCATAACAGGGGTCTAAGCCTACTCCCTGGAACAAGCAGGTTAGTGTAGTTGAAGCTCTGTATAGCTTTACCGTGAACCAGACCCATAGTAACTTCCTACCTACCTTTTCCTTTCAGTACAATTCAGCATGAAGCTGGCCTAGCACCTTGAAATATAAGACTGATGTTTTCTTGGCTGAAGTTGCCATTTTCTGTCTCTCACTGATATAATGCTAGCACCACAATTTCCTATGTTTCATTTTCTAGCCTGTTTAGCAAAATAAACTGTAATGATGTATTATAATGAAAGATTTTTCTCTTCGTAATATTTTTCATTGGAGTTTTAGATCCAACTTCTCATGAAGCTGCCCTCCCCTTATTGAAATAAGCAATTCCCATATTTATAGATTTTTGCAATACTGGACCATTAAATGTCGAAAATGTGTAACAAATAAATGTTTTTTTATACTTACAGTTCAGCATGTATCCTTAGTTAATTGTTATAAATAAATGATGTGAATTAAAATAAAGATATGTATCCAATGCCAAGGGCATCCCATTAAAGTTTTCCATACAGCAAAACTATTACCTTATCTTTATTTGTGTTTGCTAAAGTTATAAAACAAACACCAAACATATATATGTTCAGTATTGTAACTGCACTAAATTGTTATCTGTTAAAATAAAATAATTGACCCAAGTTTGTCAAAGATTTGTAACCAAAGTAATTGTTTAAACTGTGTGAAGTTGATTATATATATATATATATATATATATATATATATACTTATATATATATATATATATATATATATATATATATATATATATATATATATATATATATATCATTTTGAATTTGTCAAAATAAAAAATTATATTTTTAAACTTAATCCAGTTGTTTGAATATCATTAATATATTTATGGTTGTTTTTAACTTATGTCTCAGGTTCACTTAATCTCTCATCATCACCATTACCAGTTGGGTTCTCATGATAAACATTGTAGCACCAAGCTGGGATAGAATGAATTCATGTTGTATCACCATAGGTGTTGTCTGAAGTGTTATATATTTAGGGTATGTTGAATTCATGAATGCTCCTGACCTATGTATCTCAGGCATGATTGGATTCAGGGTACTTTTGCATAGATTCTAAATCTTGTTGGATGGACATACATTTTTGATCAGTTTATTTTATAAGCTTGTATTACAAATGTTATATAATTAGCATCTCAATAGCTCTTCACAAGCTTTTCAGAATATACTTTACATATATCGTGCTGGTCAAAATATGTTAATCCATCTAACATGAGCTGGAACTCAATGAAATATACTTCATAACCAGTCAAGCCCAAGATTTAGATCAGGGACCAACCTAAATTCGAACCCATTCCTTTGCCCAGATCGAACACCTAAGGAATAACGTAATAGTGATGGCACATGAGAATTAATTCTTAAGCCTGGCCCACTAGAAGAGCAAAAGTGAAATGAAATATATTTAACTAAAACACACATAAATGTTGGAATGTCTGGAAGTGAGATAATTGGCTTGAATAATCATGAAATATTTAATAAAACATTTAATGAACAATAAATTACTTATATATTTATTTGAATGCTCTTATGAATAAATTACATATTATACATCAATAAATTTATTTGTTGGATTAGATTAAGGTGTCAATCATTTGATCGCAAAACAAACTTACACATTTTTAAATTAACACTTTAGCTGTGATGAGCGTACAAATTTATGAAGCATTCTAGGAATCATTATACATATTATACAACCTATTTTCATGCCGTTTCGGTCATTAAAATCAAAATATATGTTTTAAGATGGTTTAATCATGGAGTACAACATTTGTGAGGATTTAGTAAAATAATATACATTTAAATCAAGTGTCTTTTATTAGCAAACATAAAAATTTTAACCATTCTTTAATTTCAGATTTTAAAAGACAAAGAACACTTTGTTTTTTTTTTTTTTTTTTAAATATGTATACTCTGAAATAAATGTGATAAATTTTCATGGTGGGATTTTACAAAAAAAAAGAAAAAAACAATATTATCAATTAAACTAATTATGATTATTGAATATATATATATATATATATATATATATATATATATATATATATATATATATATATATATATATATATATATTCTAACCTTCATCTCGTGCATCTTCACTTCCAGATAATATATGATATAAAATAAAACGGGTTCTAGCTCAGTTAATAATTAATAAATAAAATATTCAGCATTAAAATTAAAATGTTTCACTAGCTCAAATTTAAGATACGAATAAGATTCAGTTTATAAAAATAAATTAAATAAATATTTAATATTTTCATGAGACTTGAAGTGAAAATACAGGTGACAAGATAGATTACATTGAGCCAATATCCCACAGGATACTACCTCAATGGCATAAGAACACTACCCCCCCCTTTATTACTATTTCAAATAAACTCATAGTATTCTTACGACTTTAATAACTTCTACTCACTAAGATTAAACTAATAATTAAGTCTTAATCTTCTATTTATAATAATCTAGCTCAAATAAAATAATCTCAGGTTCATAAAGTTTATTCTAAGTTAATAAAAATATGGTAGTAAAATATGAGAAGGGATTTTATGTCATAATCTACTACACTGAAGCTAATAATAATGAAATAATATAATGTGATCTTGTATCTTCATGTAATGATATAATAAATATGTAGTAGCATTTTAATAATCTGACAAACAAAATATGTGTGGCAACTGATAGCATATAATTTAATATAATATTGTGATAACTGATTTATGACCAATAAAATAATGTAAGATTATGATTATTTAATTATAATGAATACCAATAAAATATTTAAAATTCTTAAAATAATTCTCTATTTATCTCTTGTGCAAAATTATATATTTGTTTCAATTATTATGCATATATCGTGATTTCATGCAGCAATGTGGAGAAATAAATAACTCGGACACAAAATCTTTGAAATAACAAAATTTAACAAAGTTTATTACTAACAACAAATAAATAAACAATTTATTTACACTATTTACAGAGGATATCCTTAACTTTTTTACTTTACAGTTTGATCTACCGGGTTATAAAAAAAATTATATTTCAATTATATCTTTATTTAGATTTAGGATAAAATTTAAAAAAATGTTACTATTTGGTTTCTCATTATGGTTAACTTATTACAAATATATTTATCTACTTTATTAGCTACAGCATTTTATCCTTAATATTATTAAACTATCTTATTTTAAAAAAAATTCATACCTAGAAAACATTCTATAGAAAACAAAATTTTATAATGAGTATGGATTTCTCAATATATTAAAAAAAAAATTTCATCTTGTAAAGTCAAAGATGTTACACAAAATATTATCCAAAATTCAGTACTAGATTTTATTATTTATCACACAATGTTTACTAATCATAATATATTCTTCTGTAAGCTTTACTTTAGTATGATATAAGTGTAATCATCAATACATTTCTGTTAATTAATAAACAAAAATATATTATGCATATTGTTTACATAATTTACTTTGTACTATTGTATTTTAAAAATATGCAATACTTATTTTTCTCTTAAAAAATAATACTAAAGCATTTAAAATTATTAGCACTTTAAAGAAAATATCTTTGTTTAGATACCCTATTTAAAAAAGTTTATATTTCATTTCCGAAATAAAATTCAAAATATATTCTATGATTCTTTTCTTTCCTTAGGATACTTTGGATCTTCAATTTTAAGTTATAACGTCCTATTCCTTCTAAGCAAATAAACCAATCTTATACAAAATGATAGCATAACCTAAGTTCTAAATTATTTATCATTTCTCTTAAACATATATTACTGAACGATGCAGTTACAATGAAATAAAGATAGCGAAAACAGGTGTATAGGATTTAAGGAAGAAAGCTAGAGTATTACTCTTAACATATCTCAAAATCATGGCACAGTGCGAAGAGGTATGACATTTACCTGCCTAATATCCTCTAGTACAGGGACGATGTTAAAGCTATTTCTTCAGCTTTATTAGAACATCAAATATTTAAAGAAATATAAACACTGTCCAAATAAAATGTGTATCAGTCATAGGGCTTTGTTATCTATGCTGATATTCACATAAAGACTAAATATTATTTCCATTCCTTATAACATCCTATTTCTTAAAACATCATCTTGGTTTCCTGTTTACTAAGTACTTCCAAGCCACTATCTCAACATTATTTCTCAAGATTTTCCACATCTTACATCGATAAATAACTATCTGCATTTACAAAACAATAAATAAAATTCATTAATAGTTAAAGAATCTAGTTGTTCCACAAGAAAAGTCTGCTTACTTCATTATTCTATATGTCTAATCATATACAATCTACTTAGACAATATTTGAATATCCAATAACATGAAAATTTTAAAAAAAATCACATAATTATTTGTTATGTTGGATTATATCACTAATAAAAACATAAAATAAATGTTGTATGCATATTTTCAAATCAATCCTATCTCATAATGTTTTTTAAAATGTTGTAAAAAACTTTTACACTTCATTCTTCCAATTTATGGATGATCTAAAGAAAACAAAAAAACTATACATTATAAATTATCAATAATTATTATTATTATCAATAACCTTTATCTAGTCATCGTGTTCAGTAGGCTTCTTTTATCCACTTGAGCATTGCAGATATAAAAAAAATTCACACCCATACACTTTATATTAAAATATTTTTAGCTAAATTATTAGATTGTTATATTATAAAATTTTAATATTAATAAATTAATGTTTTTATGTTTTTTTTAATCTTATATAAAAATTTGGATTTAAACTAGGTTAACAAAATAAAAGGAATCAAAACTATAATTACATATTTTTTTGATGATAGTTCTTGATAAGTCCAAAATGTTTATTATTTTCTCTAGAGTTTTTAAAAATGTTCTCCTCCAAGCGCGTTAATTTTAAAATAAAAATAATTATTAATCCATTTAGTAAAATTTATAAAAAATAATCCTTGGTTTTAGTATTTAGGATGATAATTATTAAATCATAATATTAATTAATCCTGTGAAGCTTCTTAATTTTCTCTACCAATATTTTCTGTGTATCCGATGCATCAATCCATCTAATTTAACTTTAAAAATATTCGATAAACTTTTAAGTACTATTTGTATTTCCATGGACCTATCTTTTATTCAACTATGTGTTCACTTTTATATATATATGTTTCCTTCTTGATACATTTACACTTTTGTTTGATATTTTTTATAAATCTCTTTTAAAAATAAAAAAAAAAACTTCAAGTACTTTTAAACAAATGTTTTCTAAATACATTTTAAATAATTCTAACACCGGATATTTTAATATCAAAAACTCTTCTGTAACATATTCTCCTGGGTTCTTTCTTTAATTCTTGAAAATATTTTTAAAAATGTTACCTTCAGAAAGTATATAACATTTTACTCCTTTAAATATAATATTCTATAAAATAATTCATGAAACATAATTGTCTTATTACTTTTTAAAAAATAAATCTTGGATAAGCATATAAATAATACATTTCAATACATTTTTAGACTCCGTATAATGTCCAAGCTGCGGTTTTTTTTTTTTTTTTTTATGTTTCCAAAACAGTTCTCCGGTGAAATATTAATAAAGCTGTATCAATAAATATTCCAAACATTTTTACAGTATTACAATTTATATCCATTTTATTTCGTAGTATATCTATTTTTATTGCGTAGTCTAGGTTAAACTTCAGATAAAATACTACTGATAAAGGAACTTTAATAAATTTTAACAAAGCATGTTAAACGAAATTATTAAAATATTTTTTAGTTTACACTCTCTTTTTTTGCAATATACTTTTAAAATATTAATTAGTTTTTGCAAATAAATTATGAGAGAGCACTAAAATGGACTAAAATAATAATTTTAAAATACTATCTCTTTGATAGCTATAATTTACCTTTCTCTGGTTTTAATACATTATTAATCTCCCCCGATAACCCCGTGCAAATCATATTTCTAGTCTGTAAGAATACCTATTCCTATTGGTTAATTCTTACTTTAGCTTGAGAACAAATTTACATATTTTTAGTTTATAGTAGAATTGAATTACAAAATTAGAAATTATGACATAATAAAATTTAAAAAATATTATTTAAAATATTACTTTTGAATAAATTATTATTTTATTAAAACTATTTAACATTTAAAATAACTTTTAAAATAATTTTAATAACCTATTCCCTTTATCTATTTTTATTTAAACAAAATATTTAATTTTTTTTTTATTAACTGTATTCGTCTTTATTAAATCATTTAAACATGTTATACAATAGTTAACTTAATATTTAATACTATTTACTTTTATAATAGCCAATATTTCTATCCAATTCTATAATATAACTTTTAAAATATTTTAAACTTTATTATTAATTCAAACAAGCATGTGTGAGAAAGTATGTAATATACAAGTCACATGATTAATAACTTTAACAGATGATTTTCAATCTATTTCTCTGCCTAGACTAATAAAATTGATACACTTATTATATTATATAATATAATTATAAAATTTGGAAGAACAATTTAGAAAATATAGAATTAAATACAATTCTCACCATCACAAAGTTTATTTTTAAAATATATTATATTAATTTTGACTATTAAATATGATTATAAATTTAAACACTGTATTTAATAACTTATCAGTTTTAAACTATTAAAATCGAATTTATTAAATATACTTTTAATTTTTATAGCTGTGTTATTTAATATAGTCCGCTTTTACAACCATATGAAACAATATTTTAAGGTTTACATAACTATTTTTAAATGATTTTATATACTACGTATTCTCTTTAGCTTCAAATTGTACTTTAAAGATATAATTTACTTAATACAATTACCATATTAAAAGAACATATTCTAAAATTTAAAATTTTTAGTAATTGACTGTTATGAACTATTACTGACCTATAGAAAAGGGCACAAATATAATATATATATATATATATATATATATATATATATATATATATATATATATATATATATATATATATATATATATATATATATATATATATATATATAAGCAAAGCACCAGTTTATGATTACAGCATCGAAATGAAGTCATTAAATAAATCAATTAATACTAATGGAAAACAGCAGGGCTGATATAAAGGCAGAAGAATTTGAAGTAATGTCGTGATTCCTATAGAAGAGTCCCTTTCTAGGGTACTGCCTAGAGAAGTTTAATTAGGCTTGTCGTAGGCTGGGAAACCCACACAAGAGGCCTGTTATATAAAAATCATCCCTGGAAGGTTACCTACCCAGAGGATAGGGCGTTAAGAAAGTTTATAGGTCCAAATTTATCATAATCCTCCAAGTTAGAAGCACATAATATTTAATAAACGAAGCCATATATCAGCAAAGCAACATAATACTGTATTTAATTACATAAAATAAAAATCACTATTTTAAAACACATTTTTAAGAAAATCATGTAATTGGGTTAACCTGAGAAACAATCTGGTGAGCATATTAATTCAGAAAGTATGAAAATCTAATTCAAAAGGACAGAGTATTATTAACCTCGATTCTGGGAGGTCTAAGTAGATAAAAAATAACTTTATATATTAGGCTCACAAGATTGTTTAGATTGGCAACTTAACAATAATACAATAAAACAATTTAAAATTAATAAAGGAACTGCACCAAGGTTAAAGAAATAAGAGCAAACTTTATGTATAAAAAATTGTAGTATGAGGGTCAATTTTACATTAATAGTTATAAAAAACATTTAATTTCACAATTTAAAATGACATCCAGATACTTGAGGTTGAGACTAGTTTAGAGTGATTAACATTTAAATTTCATAGGTGGTTTTTAGATTAATTACATTGCTATATTAATAAGTCTGTTTTAAAAGTTCATCTCCAGCATGGTAAAATTAACAGGATTGAAATCATTTTAATAGCAACCTCCCATTAGGCATTCCTGCATTCTTAGATCACATTTTGGGGCATCAGTGAGATGATTACTCAAGGTGAGATTGACCAGTAAAAAGGTGAGGAAAGTGGTTAGTTTTCTACTCATCCAACATTTTGAAAATATAGTAGCATGTATTCCTTTTATAACAGGTTTTCTACAAACTAGTTCTCTCTCAGGTAGTCAAAAATCAGCCCATTATATACAGCCCTTAGGTATTTGAGGTATGCTTTTAGTATTCCTTTTTTTAATTTCATTTCCTTCACATATTGTTTGGAGATGCAACCGTTAGATAACTTGTCCAAAATATATATTCAAATCTATTTCCAGATTAGAAATAGATTTGATTAAAATGTTAATGGCAAAAGTATAAATTCTTAATTGGATTTCCCTTTTTACTTTTAGTCCATTTTAATTACATATCCTTTCCCAAAATTAGATTATATAAAAATTCCACCCTTTTAGTTATTTTTGGACAATTAACAGTTGTGTACTCCATCTTGAATTTTTAAGAAAAAAATATAGTTTTTAATAAATTTAAACAAAAATATTTTTTTTTACAAACTTAAAAACAATATTGGTAAAGTTAATATAATATTAGTAATTTCTTCCTATATGAGCTGCATCTAATACATAAAAGCAATGTCTTAAATTTACTATGATATAAACATATGTGATGATTAAACATGACACCCTTGTGCAAGAGCCAATATATTTTGATTTCATTGAAAGCTTCCATGAAGCAATGATAATTCATGAACCAATTTCCATATATACTTTAATAAAACCCTTATCTTCATAAATCACTTTCATTAATATAAGAAATATTTCCAAATAAAGTATTTTATTATCAATGTGTACTTGAAATATACTTTAAATATTGCATGGCTGCCGATTAATAGTCTTGCCGCTTGTGACCACAGAGCTCTTGTGAAATGGTATTTAAATAATGGTTGAATTTTTAAAACAAGGCAAATATTACATAGATAGTCGCGGTAAGTACTTATTATAATTGTTTTTTTAAATCTTATTGCATGGATTTGAGAAGTAAATCCAGGATTTCATCTAATTCAAAAAAAAAATGCAAATGCTAATTTGCCCATTATGATAAAACATAGCGTAACTCAAGCTGACCCAAAAAAATCAAAAAAAAAAAAGGAATCAAATATCTCAAATGAAATAATTCAGGCCATATCTGATCAATCTAATGAAAATTATAACTCTTTTCCACAAACTCCTACTAATATTTCACCAAATAAGTCCGTTTTGCCAAACTAGCAAACAAATGTTCTCATGAGCCCAGAACTAGACACTGAAATTACCGAGTCTGAGTCTGATATGTCATATCAATCCCATAACAATCCTATAATTACTCTAGCACAAGATACTTTAGAACAAAATACCAATAATGAGCAATGCATGCTCAAACATTCTTTAAATAATCCATTAAATCAAATCTTAATGCAAAACTCCAATACAAGTCAAATACGGGCATTTAGACATAACGTGGAACAAACTACAGCTTACATTAGTTCACTACAACATGAAACTCAAGGTGATACAGTAATAACAATTAGACCCCCCTGAATATAATAAGCCTAATGAATTATGTAGTAGCTTTAAGTATAAAAGTAATTGTTCCCCAAAATGTGTTTCTCCCAGAACCAAAAATGTTAAAAAAAAAATCTTAACTCTTATAGCGATAAAAATATGACAAATACGGAAAGCGATGATTGCTATTCTGCCATAACATATGAATCAGAAGACTCTGATCCTCAAAAACAAATATCTATTAATAAAAAATACTTACAATATGTTCATAACAAAAAAGCAAATAATATTAAACAGAATAAATTTTAAAAATCCACAAATAGTAAAGAATCAAAAAATAAAAAAGTCCGGAACCTAAACCTCAACACTGGCCAAATGGACGATTACCTTCATACTGAACATGGCTCATTGGGTCCATGGACATCTACAGAATCAAGCCCTCAAACAAAATATAAACAGCCAAAAATAGCACAAGATACAATAATGCAATTTGAAAACTCAAAAAAACAAATTGAAACACACAAAAAAAACATTTAAAGTAAAACCTATCGCCGATAGTGATATAGAAAATTCTAGATATTCCAGCTCAGAGTTTGACTCGGACAATGAGGCCTTAAAAGCCATTGACCTTAAAACAGAATTAATACAAAAACAGCATAGTTCATATAATAAATCGAATAAAAATAATAATAAAACTCCAAAATATTACTATCCAAAAAAAAAGCTTCAATTAGCAAAGATACAGATAAAAAACATAAAAAGCAAATGGGAGGTAAAGCTGAAAATAATTCCACTCAATCAGAAATTGCTCCTGATTGCAGAGCTAACAACAACAATGAATCAGCATCTTTCCAGCATAGTGATATAGCAATTGAGATATGTCATACTTTGGAACTTAATTCTGGCGTAAATGATGAAAATCTCCCCTCAAATACAGAAACAAATGGAAACTACTTTGGTTATATTGTAAATCAAACACACAAATCTTCAGAAATTAATTCTGACTCTGATATTGACCATCCAAAGACAAAAACCATCTCATATTACAATACAGGTCTCTCTGTATCAACCCCCAAAAATCCTACATTAAATACAGGTAACCATACATTTGAAAGTCAAAAACTCTCACCAGAGGTGAAAAATGGACACTCACTTGAAATAGCCAAAATCAGTGATAATAATAAAAATCTAGGTTGTGAAAGGAACTACAACATCAATTTCCCATCACTAAACCAAAACAGCATGCCAAACAAACCACAACAGAATACTAACACCACAAAGAAACAATCATAAGCCAATATCGCCAAACATAATAGCATATCACAGGTAAATGCAAACTGAAACTTTCTTAAGAGTAACACATCACCAACTTATGAACAAAATACAGACACAGATACAGAATTTAATTCTGACCTAAACTATATGATGATTGATCTGATGGAACAATATACTGATGTCACACAAATGCAAAGTCATAATAGCCGTGATGATGAAATATTCAACATGCAAAACTTTGATGAAAAGCAATACAGTGGCCTGACATACAGATTCAATCAGACTACACCAAACAACTTACTCAAATCACTAGCTTACTAGAGCAGTGATAAAAGTCTGATTCTGACTGTCACTGACAGCAGTTGCTCTCTCATTAAATTCCCATTTGATGACCTGTGTAGCATGATCAAGAATTCAAACATAGCAGATACAATCTACAAGATATCTAATCATCCAAACGATAGATACATCACCATAGAATTCACCAGCTGGGCAAATAGAAATGTATTTAAAGACACACATAAAACTCTCAATAACCTATTCATTTGTTATATAGCCTTGTCTGGCAGAATCAAGAACTGCATACATGGCTTAGATGAGAATAGACTACAAGAAATACTGTCACTCTTTGGTAAGGTCAATAGATTCATATACCTGTCACAAGACAAAGCTGGGTTACATTTTTTTTCAAATATAGCCTCATTTGAACTACACCTGAAACAAGGCAGTAACCTGAATGATATTCCAACAGTGGTTAAATACATGGTACAACCAATGATCCTAACTTTTTGGGGCATAAGTCCTCAATGCTTCTACTGTGGTCTAAGAACACAACTTATCAGAGATTGTGTTTCAAGGTTCAGTGAACTATGTGGCATCAAAAAGAACAGATATCACAAATGCAGCCTGCAGATTAAATGCAATGCAACAAGTGTGGCTAATCAGACCAAACAATCACCCAAACAGTCAATAGCAACAGAACAATTTAATCAAACGAATGAACAATACAGAATTACTCAAAAACCATCCAAGAAATCCTATCAGAAATCACTTCAAACTCACTCAAACGCTCCAAAACAACAGAATAAAAATAACTACAATACAAACTCTAATCAAAACATAAATAAGCTAACCACCTCAAATAAAATTAATCATGAAACAGACAACAAATCTCCCACAAATACCATCCAAAACAGATCATTTGAAACTGAATCTGATCCTACTAAAATGACAAAAGCAATCCCTACTCCTAAACACAAGCATAGTCAAGATCCTGGTCTGTCTAATAACCAAAATCAGACAACACAATTAAATAAATACAACAGAGAAAAAACCAACAAACCCAGCCTAACAGATGAAGAAACAGAAATGGATACTTCAAATCAAAACCCCCAAAATAAAAAAAGAAAATCTTCAGGAATACAGAAAGTTAGTTCAGAAAATGATACACAAATAAAACATATATCAACAAATGCACAAAATCAAGATGCAGCACACAACACAAACTTGTATGGAAAAGTGTCAGCTGCAGAGAAAAAGCATAGAAAAGCAACAGCTGAAAACTACCTTTGTCCACATAACAACAAAGATAAGCCAGATTCAGAACAAAGACTATACCCTCCATTCTGCACTGATAACCTATTACAAGACTCACTGCCAATAAATATAGATATATCTCATGAACCAGGAAAAAAATATGACTGCGGTAGATAATAGTGCTACAATTAACCACATTTATCCCTTCCAGAATATATACCATAAGGCATCAGTCCAAAATCCACTCTTCCCGCATTTTATTCTTGGTGAAACCAAATTCCACTCAGAGTCCAGCCAGAAGATTTTTGAGGTGCTTGAAGATCTTGGTTTCACAAAACTCATAATCAACTATGCAGCTGCTGGTGGAGTTGGCATAGTGATAAACAGCCAACAACCTCCAAACAAATTCAACATAATCTACCATGACAATAACATAATTGCAGCAAACATAAGCTATGGTAAAACAACAAATGTGTGTTTTTTTCATTCCTTTAACTATGTTCCTTTACTCAAAATGTAATCTTTATTAGACCTAATAAAATTTGTTTTTAAAGTAAATTAAAATATGTGATGATGACAAGTAGATATATAAAAAACATAAATAATGGCCAACAACCAAATTTTAAGTTCCACAAGAATTAACAATTTATTGTAAAGGCAAATTTTCATAATGAAAAACCCTAATAAAGTTTTATTCACATTATATGACACATAATACTTTTCCAGTTAGACAAATGTTTACACATTTCAACAAAACAAATTTAAAGTTACAACTTTTTATACAAAATTGACAACAAATTATATTGGTAATCAATTAATTTCAACAATTAAGTTTTTTTTTATCTTTTCCAAATAAACAATACATATATTTTTACATACCATTATAATTTCATGTGGGTAAATAATTTGAGTAAGGCTGGCACTATTATAAATTAGACTTTACATTAGTTATATTAATATAAGCAATGTCAAATACTATTATTACAGTAAATACTTTAGAACAAAACATTAATTCTGTATAGCTGATCTACGGTAATATATCATTACATAAAGAAAACAATATATTAATTGATTATAGTATTTAAATACATTATTAGTTTCTCAGTAATAACTCTGAGATATAATTATTATTAGAAATGACCTATATATTACCAGATTAACTTATTTTTTATTATTACAATAAGAGTAGTTTTATAAAATGCTAATTCTGAGAAGGCAAATATCATGTCTAAAAGATAATAATAAAAAATAGTTAATCGAGGATTTGATTTAGATTTTTTTTATTTGACTAATGAGTCAATAAATGAAACCATTAGGATATTTACAAAATAATGATTTTATGCATATCAATCTATTGACTTGTATTTATTATTACCAATATGTTCCAAGATAAAGAAAATTGCCAATAATAATGGAAAATGAATTTTGCTATTGACATTTCCAAATAATAACGTAAATAACAAAAAGGAGTTTCCAAAGATTGTCATATAGGATTCAATCTCTTTTGTTGTTAAATTGATTAAAAATAATATTAAGTAAAAAAATAAATCAAACTGCTGAACATTACATTTAACATTCTATTGTATGTGATTGCCATAATAATTAAATCAGTTAATATAGAAACGCTAAAGCTAGTTTGACAGTATGTTTTGAACAGCATATTCGTCAAATAAAATCTCTCAATCTAATTCTCAACATGATTGTGTCTTGTTTTGTCTTCAAAAAATAGTCAGTATGATTATTATTCTCACAAACTTAAGATTGGACATATCGAATCAAATAATAGACAACATAAGCAATGAAACCTGACACATTGCGAATACAAATAAGATATTAATTATTTAGATTAATAGTGGACATCAGAACTGTCTCTAGAATTGTAAACATTACCTAATGCATGTTTGTTTTCATTTTTTAATAGCTTATTGCTGTGAATATCTTCTATTTCCGAAAAAGACTGCTTAACTATTCATTGTTTATTGTATTATAAATTTGTCCAACACACACACACACACACACACACAAACATGGATTTTTTTAAAATAACAAATATATTAACTTCTTTCAATAATTTCAATATAATGTTAAAAAATAAATTGTTCAACAAAAATATTGTTATGATTATTAATTGATATTAAGCGAAATGAAATTAAATTGACTGTTATTTTTTTTTTTCTTATAATTCTGAAATCCATCTTTATGTAAGTTTTATAGTAAACATTTTTTTCTTATCTACTCAGAACTTTATTTTCCATTAAATGGTATATACTTCAATCATCTCTTAAATTAAGATTTTTTTTCGCACATGACAGTGGTGATAGTTTGTTCATTATGATTTTATCTTCCTATATGTTCTTGTAATTTTTAAATATATTTCTCCAACTTTACATTTGTCATATGCAATCTCTGAATGACTTTTTTTATTAAATTTCAAAGTATTTAATGCATTATAAATCATTGCCAGTGTACATTGACAAATCCCTTCATTTTTATGCAAAAATTAAAGTAGTTTTGTAAGATTTATTACCATTTGTTTGCAAAATTCCTTGTATATATTCAAATGCAAAACATTAATGATTTTTTCTGTAATAATTATGTTGTATATTTTTATAAATCTATATGATCCAATATTATTAATAGCTACTACAATGTAAACAAATTAAATTGGTTTTCATATTACTTACATTCATATATATATATTAAAACATACTATATCTATAATAAATAGTAAGTTGAAAATAATTGATAATATGTTTAATGTAAAATAAAAAAAATGTGAATATAAGAAGTATAACTGTGAATGCAATAAGTAATGTAAAGATTTAATGAATTGATTGGTATTATATGCTGAGCAATTCTTATAATCATACCTTGGAAATGCAATATAATGTATAAATTGCAATTAATGCAACAGTACATTATTAAAACATAAAGACAGTTAGAATTTTCAAAATAAAAGTGTGGAAAAAAATACCAATACATTAAGTTGCTAAAAAACCATAAATGAATCATGATAATAAAATAATAACCATGAACAAAAATGAATAACATTTTTGTCAATCTTCAGATTATAAAGAAGATACTTCCACATTTCATAAGTCTTTTGATAATTAGGATTATGGGGTGACATTGTACACAAAAAATAAAGTTTATAATCTCAAGTTCAAACTTTTACTTTTTTGCTAAAATGATCCATAAGTTCTGAATGCTAAACAATGCATTTTTTAAGTTTCACTGAAAACCAATTGATCTATTCAAATTATTAAAAGTTTTATCCTAAATATCAAATTGTTTTGTTTCTTCTTACATAAAAAAAAAAAAACATATAAATTTCAAGTTTCTGTCAATATTTGCTAAACTTTATTTATGTAATGTACAAAATAAACATCACATTTATTGTTTCTCTTCATATTGAGTAAATAAGAAAATGCAACTGGAAAAATCTTATGTGATATTTTGTAGATATAACTAAAAATGTGAAGAAGAATATTTTTATAAGGAAAATACAGATGTTTTATAACAAATCAAATATTATGTACTTCAATGTCATCTGTGAAAAATTTGTTAATCTACATCACTGGATGACAAATAATTATTAATCACATGTCCTTGATTCTGTACAACTTTTATTATAGTATCATGAATGCAATCCACTATAAATTCTAAATAAGAAGCAAATCACTTCTTATCATTGGAAATCTCAGTACATTCAGTTATAAAATTGAAGTTTTGACATTTTGGTAAATATATCAAAACCCATAATTCATGATTTAAATAGATTGTTGATAAATTACAATGCTCAGTAAAATATAAGCAAATAGCCACCACCTAGCATGACCTAAAAGGTACTATCATAAACAACACATTTATTTTGTGTGGTCAGTTTAGAGTAAATTCATATAATACGAATTATGACTTTAATTGTAGATAAGAATTGCTAGTAACCTTCTGTCACTGTCTGTTTTGATAGCAATTTAGTAATAGGTAACTGAAACTTTCTAAACATACAATTGTTTCTTTATAATAAACTGTAAATTCCGATATGGGATTTTGTTGGGCAAAGACAGTGAATATGTCTGCCAACACCTATCAAATGTGTTTGTTATCATAGACAGACAACTTGAACGTTTTATTACATTTTAATTACACTTTACAGTTTTATGTTTGTGTATACAACCAATATCCAATATATTTAATTATCTAGTCTTGGTCAGTAAATAGGTGTTTACTTATCTTTATACAAAGGGTAATGAAAATAATAAAAACTGCAAAAGACTTTTTTCTCTAGCAAGAACATAAAAGTGCTATATTTTAATTTCTTTTCTGATAGGCCTTTGAATAACTTTTCTTTGCAAAATGCTAAATAAATGTTATTTTAACTAGTTTTTATTAAAAAAAATAGGCGATATAAATAAATTACATGTTTATGTAAAATATTCTCATCTGCAATCTAGTATATATCGTTGGCTAATTTCAAATATGGTTAATTATATCTCATAATAAATGAACTGTATGATTAGTTATGCTGGAAAAACGTTTTTTGAGATTGGAGATAGTCTGCATCTCAACTTGCATAATACTTATGAATTCCAGTGGAATAAAATCACATAATTATTTATGTTGGTTGTTGAGAGGTCAGCACAGCTTCCTTAGAAGCAGTTGACCCAGGTTAGCGGGTTCGTTTCCAGCCGATGCCATGACACATGAAAGAACAATTTTAATTAGGAATTAAACATTTTAAAAAAAATTCATGTAAAATATTAAAATGAGGTAATCAATTGAAATAAGATATTCTGTAAAACTTTGCTATCTGATTTTTTATTATGATAAACTGGGTTATAAATAATTAATAGAGCTTTCTACATTAATATATCATTTATAATGAATGGTTAGACATGCAAATAATTCATATGTATATAACATGCTTTGTTCTTAATATATATGTTCAGATGGACAAAAGTTGAATCTAATTGAAGTAAAATAAATATTAATCAGGTTTTGTATTTTTTAACACAATTTATAACCCAATAAAACATTTATTTAAATCCACCTAAAGGTTTATTGTGTCTTTCACGAAATCTCAATAAATCAGATAAAATATTTGTAACCCATGAGAAGCAATAAATAATTGTTATGACAATTGTTTTTTAACATAATTAATCATTTAATATATTACAGATAAATAAAATAAAAAGAGAAAAAAAATTAAGAATTTATTTCCTTCCCCTTTTTTATTTCAATTATAAAACTATACCCTACACACACAACACTGAAACAAAGACCGTTACTATGAGTAAGCAATAATGCAAATAAATTTGAATAAACCAGTTATAAAAAAACGACTTTATTTTTTTTAACTTCTTAATTGTAATGAAAATTCTACTTTTTCTGAGTAGTCAGACTAATTTTTAGCAACATTGTAACCATTTACTAAGAAATATTTGAATTATTAAAAAGTTAGTTATTGGTCCACTAACTTTAAAATTATATATATATATATATATATATTCTACAAACCATAATGTAATTTTATTAATAAATTTATATTTTATCAAATTATTCCAGTAAATGTAATTAATCCTAGAATAGATGTACAACATTATGAGTTAGGATTATATATCTAGCTCACAGTAACATTTATAGAACTTGTGCTCACTGAGCTGGATGCATGCACAATATTTTATTATATAAAAATGTTTATATTTTATTCTTTTCAGAAATCCAGCTAATCCAGGATTGGCACAAAGGATAATACTTTAATGTCTAGATGCAACATAACATTTGATTTAATATTTCTTTAGAAATTTAGTTTATAGTTGGTCAGTATACTAATCATACCAATTATGCAGAACATTGATGATGATCAGTATGTTTCATATCCCAAAATTATTTTTAATTGTTATAATTTTATGGATAGTCACTTAAGTTTCTTCAACCAAACCATTAGATTGCATTTTTACCTGATGTTTGGCAGTGGCTTAATAATTAGCCTTGTCTGTAATAAACCATTTTCAAATGCAGCTACAAGGATGACTGTTGATTTTATTTTGATCATTCATGATTATAAATGATTATTTTGTGTAAAGCTGATGAATTTATAGTCAGCCTTAGTTCATGATCATTCCTCATTGTATTATTTGTAAATTTTAAATTTAGATTAATTCATTAACTGATAACGATGATGATGATTTTTCATCACCACAAATTTAGACCCTAATTATCCACATTGTTACAATATATATATATATATATATATATATATATATATATATATATATATATATATATATATATATATATATATATATATAAAATATATATATATATATATAAGTGTGCAGTTTACCAAATCTTATTTATAGATCTGATCCTTTGACACTTAATAAAAACAAACACAGAGACATCAGACACAAGATAATATATGGAGAACGTATGTTAGAAGAAAAAAAAAAAATTCAACATGAAAACACCTGCATAAGAAACAAGTGATTATCCCTGATATCTTTCAAAAAATCAAGAGGTGGAAATTATGCTAGGGTGCATGAATTTGTAGAAGGGACAATAACAAAAAAATCATACTGTAATAGAATTCATAATGCAGGTGTTCACCAAGTAATTTTGGTTTAATTATTCTTTTTCAAAAGACTCAAGCATTTGTTGAAATTTATTTACATTCTCAAAACTATTTTGCTGGACACATGTTACTTGTTTAGTTTTAATATTATTAAGAAAATGAATTATAGTTACCCTTAACATTAAAAACTATTGCTAAATGTCATATAAACTTCACTCACAACATATATATATATATATATATATATATATATATATGTTTTGTATATGATGGGGGAAGTTTTTAAAAATTTGTTTTTTTTGGAAAAATTTTAATTTGTTCCAATTTTTTTCCCTGGGGTTTGTTTTTTTTTTTTTTTGTGAAAAATATTAAAATAATAAAATTTTTTGGTTTCCCTTTAAAAAAGAAAAAAAAATTTAAAACAGAAAAAAATAAAAAAAAGTAAACTCTTTGTTATTTTTTTTCTTTTTTTTTTAATTTTAAAAACTTTATAATATTTATGTTTTTTTGTTTTTAATATAAAACAGGAATTTTTAAAATATAACAGACAGCCTTAAATATTATTTATGTAATTATTTAATACGACTATGGAAAAGAATAATTGAAACAAAAACGCTTGGAGAATTTGGAGAATTTCTCTATTAATAATTTTACAATGTTTCCTAAAAACAAATGCCGATTTATATTGGCTCTATCTCACATACAAACTTACTTTTAATCTTTTACAATTTTTAAGCTATTAAAAATAAGTTTAAATAAATTGTATTTTGTCTGAATATTTTTTTTAAAAACAATTGCAAAATAATAAAAGCAATTGCTTCCATGAAATGTTCCATTTATTACATCTTCATACATTTGTGTACTTACAATAATATTGTTAAATAGGTTTTTTTGTAGCTTATATATTCCTAAGAACAAAATATGAAAATAGTGAGATTATAATGGAGAATAAATTTATATTTAATAAATTAGAATGTTAATAATTTACAAAAAGTAATAACTAGTCTGGGGATATTGGGTGAGTAGGTGCTAGATAAGAATTTGATGCACAAGCCTTCTTGTATCCATTGATTAAACTGATTGGCACTGAGTGGCACTATTGTATGGAGGGAGTTTGTCTGGTTTAATAACTATTATGTGCTAGTATGATATAGTGATCATGTGATGTTTATTGATTATTTTGTTTATTTTTGTAAATTTGTTATTAAAATATGTTTTATAAATAGTTTGGGTTGAAATAAAAGTAATTTAGCTCTTTAAAATTTGCAACGATTTGATGATGAATGGTGAAACTCCAATATATTGCAAGAGCCTTTTTTATAGTGTAAAATTATAAGTTCATTTAATGATCTTAAATGTGAATTAATTTAAGATTTTCAATTGCAATTGAGATTAATGCCAAAAATGATTCATTCTCTTTATTCAATGTTGTCATATAGTGAATTACATGATGTAATTTAGAACTTTTTCTTTCTAAATTAATAGGAAGACGAATATTGACTTTATTACTTTTTTATTTAATAAAAATGTAATTCAATAAAATATTTTCTTTTCTTAATTTAATAATAATAATAATAATAATAATAATAATAATAATAATAATAATAATAATAATAATAATAATAATAATAATAATAATAATAATAATAATAATAATAATAATAATAATAATAATAATAATAATAATAATAATAATAATAATAATAATAATAATAATAATAATAATAATAATAATAATAATAATAATAATAATAATAATAATAATAATAATAATAATAATAATAATAATAATAATAATAATAATGAAGATTTATTCAGGAAAGTTTAAAATCAAAAAAATAATCTAAGTTTTGTTTTCAACCATGTCGGACATAATTAAAGATTTTCAGTAAAAAATATAAATGAAAATATACACATTAAAATTAAATATATCATTTCTCCAATTACATGATAATGCAATGCATGAGTCTTTCTTGTTTATTGCATTGATATTATTTGCCACAAACAATGTATTTTTATATTTTATTTTTGATCACTACATTCAGTACAAACATCATCAGAATTAATAGGATCAAAATTATTTCCAGATTTAACTCCATATTACACAAATATACATTTAACATTATAATCTGTTATCCCATATTTATAGAATTATTTATGTTGTGCTAATTTTGTAGGACAATTGACATGAAATTTTCCATAATAAATTGCATTTACATTTGGGGTTAAAACATTTAATTGTGTAAATCATTTGTAAAGATTGGGTTAGAGATAATTTATCTTTAATGTTGTTTATGACATTATAATTGTTTGAACAAATTGTTTTCATCTTTTTACATGTTTTGGGTATATAAGAATGATGATGCATATATTATTTTTAAAGTCTTAGTATACAAAGATAAATAAAAAAAAATACACGATTTGTTTAATAAACTACAAATATAACCTCATTTAATTAAATCTTTTATATAAATTTCAATGTTGTTTCTTTTATTTAATTCAAACTTACATAAATTATACTTTCTATATAAAAAAACCTTGCATTGCAGCTATCTCACCCCAGTGAAGATTTAAAATTTCAGTAACTATATCTAGTTTCTTAAATCCATACTCTTCACTGAGGTGAACCATAAGCTTGAAACAAAATGGTCTGGGGATGATGATTTTTTCATAGAGATTTTGAATTGTTTCTCTGTTGGCACTTATAATTAAAAACTTGTTTTGGAGCTAGTGGTAAGCTCCATCTTGTGAACATATATACATATATATGTTTGAAAATACAGTACTTAATAGTTTATAAAAAAATATATGTATAACTGTCACTTAGAAGCGCTTTCAACAAACTTGTAGTTTTTGGTGACTATCACTATTTAAAATGTCATCTTTTTCATAATTCCATGACATCAATCTTTCCATAATTCTGTGATATTAACATTTGCTGCTTGCCTATTAATTAAATCTTGCTTATATTTATATATTAACATCACCTCTTTAATTTCCTTTTATTATTATTTCTTTCAGTTTCCAATATTCTTACATTGTTAGAATTAAATTCAAAACCATATATACATAATTTATTATGGTCATAAAAGACAAAAGCTGATAAAGTATCATTATTTTTAAAATTTTGTCTTGTAGTTTGAACCCTTTTAAATAATAATAAGTGCTCTTTTGTTCCTCTTTCCAATGTGCACCTCGATTCACCTATATAACCATTACCACACCTACATGTCCATTTGTAAATGATGCAATTTTTATTTATCAACAAAGTTTTATATTTTGAATTGTTTATTAATTTATTTAATGTAGATGGTACATAAAATGCAATATCACTATTTCTTTATAAATTTTCTTAATGAAACTTGCCTGTTGATTCAAAATATATGTTATTGATATCCACAGTTTTTTATCAGAAGAATTAACATTATTATTCATATTTTTCTATTTAGAAGTAAATTTTTTAAAAGTATAATAAACACAATCATAATTGTATCCAGCATTTAACAATTTAAAAATTTTACTTCTAAATATAAAAATATGAATAATAATGTTAATTCTTCTGATAAAAAACTGTGGATATCAATACCATATATTTCGAATCAACAGGCAAGTTTCATTAAGAAAATTTATAAAGGAATATGTGATATTGTATTTTATGCACCACCTACATTAAATAAATTAATAAACAATTCAAAAGATAAAACATTATTGATAAATAAATATTATATCATTTACAAATGGACTTGTAGATGTGGCAGTGGTTATATTGGTGAATCAAGGTGCACATTGGAAAAAGTACAAAAGAGCACTTATTATTATTTAAAAGTGTTCAAATTACAAGTCAAAATTTTAAAAATAATGGTACTTTATCAGTTTCTGTCTTTTGTGACCATAATAAATAATGTATTTATGGTTTCAATTTTAATTATAACAATGTAAAAATATTGGAAACTGGAAGAAATAATAATTTAAGGAAAATTAAAGATGCGTTGTTAATATATAAATATAAGCAAGATATAATTAATAGGCAATCAGCAAATGTGAAGATCACAGAATTATGGGAAGATTGACATCATGAAATTATGAGAAAGCTGACAATTTTTAAAAGTGATAGTTGACAAAAACTACTTGTACCCTTTTTACTAGGTACAACTAGGTTTTCTAAATCAATTTTTTAAAAATTTTAATTAATGGAAAACTTAAATAATATAAATGTTATATAATATTGATAAGATTTTTAAAACTTTGTTAAAATAGAGGTGAGAGTTATAAATATGTAAAAATATATGTGTTATTGCTAAAATTATAAAACAAAAATTAAATATTATGATTTTTGTATGGTTGGGTAAAGTGGCCATAGTGAAATCATATAGTAAAAGTACTATTAAACAAAGTGCTAAAGGCTCATTTTTTAAAATAATGGTTTAAAATTAAACAAGGTAATACATTTTAAATAAAAATTAGATTTAATATTTATATGCTAAATTATTTATTAAAAGTATATTTTGCGGTAGACAAATGTATTTAATTTGTTATTGCTTAAATGATTTCAAATTACATTATTCCAAATAGAATTATTATATTTTATTATTTTTGTAAGACACTATTTTGTAATATGTTTAAGATAATTCTGTTTTCAGACAATGAATATGAAAAATTGCTACATATTGTCTGGATTTTAAGTCATGTGACCAGCAAATATTCATATTTTGTGCTTGCAATATTTCTAAAAGAAAGTTTCAAAATTGCTTTCAGAATTGTTTAAAAAATTGAAACATTTGTGTATCATGAAAATAAATGTTAGGAAAATTATTTAATTAGTTATTTTTAAAATAAGTGGAGTTAGTAAAGTTAAGTTTAAAAAAATAGATACATTAAAATTAAATATTAGATAAATTGATAAATTATTATTTTAAAAATGTTATTTTAAAGATTTTAATTTGTGAGGTAAAAGTATAAAATTAATTTAGAATTAAATTTTGTAATAATATTTAATAATTTAGTATGAGTCATAAATTTTATTTCTAAATTATAATTGCACAAAATTGACAAGTATGTAAATTAGATCAGGAGTTGAAGATTAAATGACCAATCAGAATGTAAATTAGATCTAGTATAAAAGTATATGCTCTCATTGTTAGGAAAATTACTTACTTATTTCTTATTAACTTAATAACTTATTATCTTAGTATCAATATTATTATCATATCAACATATATCAACATTGGAATATTACTTGGTCTACATCTTAATAATATTAGTTTTAAGAAAAAAAATGAAAGTTTATCAATTTATTAAGTCAAATTAATAACATGTCCCTAAATTACTAAGTTCTCTACTAGTTATTTTTATTCAAGCTTAATCCAATTTCATGGTAAAACTGGATTTATTACCCAAGATAATGACTTTACAAGAATTAATGACAAAAATACAGCTGAAAAAGAAAATTAGAGTTTTAAACCTATTATGGAAGAATTTGTATCTTTATTTTTTAATACTTTAGACATTTGCAAGAGTATTGTGTACTAATATTTTTAAAAGAACTGTCATGTTTATGCATTATATTTTAAAAATCTTAAAGTCTTTATTTGGATGACAAAGAATTATCTGAAGACTTAAAAAATAGTATTTCTTAATGTTGGGAAAATGTATTTTAATATTGAACTTATAAGGAAAAGGTATTTATGCTGATAGTAGTATTGCATAGTTTATTACAAATATCTTTTAAAAAATGATTAAAAATAAAGAATGACATTATAATGAATATAATTATTATGGCAAATTATTGTTAAATGATACCATAAATTATTGTTATAATATAGAAATGTTTATTAAATTACTCATATGAAAACAGAAGTAAAAGAATAATTAAAAGAATAAATATTATCCTGACTGAAAAATATATCATTATAAATTACTAAAAAAAAATATTTCTATAAAATAATATTTTGAATGGAATATAAAAATATGTATGCTCCATAAATATATGTGTTAAATTTATATCACAGGCATTGATGCATCTAAAGCCGGTAGGATCCAAGTGAACAGGAAAATTCCAGAGATTATATTTGAAACCTTTTTAAGTGATCTCACATGAAATAATTGTTATCCTAATGTAGCTACAGACAGGAATGTATATTTTAAAGACTTTCATAACAGGATGAATAGCTAGTTTTCAAATATTATTGGATTTAAAAGTTGACATCATTTTTTTTTACTTGTGAACATGTACATGCTGGGAGAAAAAAAAAGAGCTCTGTATTTAAAACTTTCAGATGGTAGTGGTTGCTTAGTAACAACACTGGGGAAATTACTATGGAAATATTGGAAGAAAAACACTTTTTTAAAATTGAACCGTATGAAGAGAAGAGTTGGAGTTTAGTAACTATAGTTTTGAATATCATTTTACATACTAATTGCAGTATTATGTTTTTTAGTGTTAGGGTAGGAAATATTATACTTTAAATATTTTTATTTATAATAACAAAAGTAATATTTTAAAAAATATTTTCATATTTTGTAAAGTTTTTCATAAACATTTTAAAGTATAATAATGCTAGCTGAATGACTGTTATTATTAATTAATATGTTTTCTTATGTTAAATATTGTACCAGAAGACATCTATAATAGTGAATGACAAGTGTGAGGTCACTAGGTAAATTTTCTAAAATTTATTAATTTTATATGATGTATATTTTATTGTTATTTTCTAGAATTGCTTGGAATATTTTTATGATATTGTCTTGTGATATGAACGTATAAACTTGTGTCCATGTTAATTACACATACAACTTTATTAGTGTTCTAAGATATAAACCATGATTTTAGAAAGACATGCATATACTTTTCTTTTATATTACCAATATAATTTATGGATACTCATAATTTTTATATGATTCTTTAATGGATGAACCCTACTTTTGGAAATATTTTGAATATTGATTTTAATATTTTAAAACCAAATCAATTTGTATTTTTATTGCTGAGTTTTTTAAAAGTGAATAAACCTGTTCTTGTAATAGTTTTAGATGGTTAAACTCATATGCAAATTTTATTTGTTATTTAGAGTAATGCTAGTTATTTTTGTGATGTAGGTTGTTAAATCTATTATGAAGTTTTAATCAATAGTGACTTTGGAGTATATAAACAAACCTTTGGATACTTATATGTCAGATCTATGGAGAAAATAAGAAAGTACCCTATATTGTTATCTTAGTAATTTATGCAAGTACAGAGAATGTAGCCCTGAATCTTGTATATATTTCCCATGGACAGTGTATTCTTGATATTTTATATTTTAAAATAGTAGATTGAGTGCTGTATAAATAGTCTGGACATTATTATTATATTTGAGATAATTAGACAGAAAAGTCATACATCTTCATTTACATTGTTTCCATGTAGATTATTCAATATATTGTATACTATTGAGTCTTTATTCTAGTTATTTCTTTAGGTTCTACACATCATATCGTTATCTTTATTTCAACAGTTATTACACCATATAGCATTTTATTTTATGAAAGAAAATAATTAATAATTTTGAATTGTAGTATTGTTATTTGATAAGAAGATGAGATAGGATTTAATGTTTTGGTTTAGGTTAAAGTCAAAAACAAGTGAAATTAAATGTCAATGCTAACAGTGAATAATAAAGAATCATAGATATTTTTCATATTTTTATTAAACTATCTTTAAAAACATAAAAGAAATGATAACAATTCATAAGATTTTTGAATAATTTTGATATTTTGATTTTACAGGTTAATGCATATTTTTCAAAAAATAAAACATCCAAAATGAACAACACAAAATAGAATGACTGCTTGTACCTTATAAATATTATTTTATATTTTAAACATACATGAAACACACATATAATATTTTTTATCTAGAGAGTAATACCAAGAAAAATATGTAGAAGAATACCAATATTATTATTATATTAAAGTCAATTTCGTTTATTGAATGAACCAAGAAAAATATTTAAAATAATACTAACTCTATTATATGAGATAAGTTTAATTTATTTATTGTAAGAATATATGAACCTATTTTAAAGATCAATATTATTTAAGTATTTCATATTTTATATTTTTGTATACACTTATGAAAACCATATGGTCTATCTATGTTTATTTAATAAATATTTTATTAATCTATAAAAGTATTAAATTTGTATTATATTTTAAACAAATGTGCCATAAATAGTATATAAGTCAGAGTAAAAACTTGTTTACTTGTTGATTTATTGTATTTTTTATAATGTGGAAGTATGTAACCTAATATTATTTTCAATAGCTTTATTTTTAGGTTTTATTAAGGATAATTGTAAATAGCGTATATAGTTTTTTGATAAATGTATAGGATAATTAAATTTGTTAAATTTTTTTTAAAAACTTTGTGTTATGCTGATTTATTTACCATCACAAATGCATGATTGACAGATACCAAAATAAACATAATATTTATATAGTACAGATATAATTATTTATTTAAGAAATTATAATGATTCAGAATATAATATACTTCAAAAATTTCCTTTTACGTTAATATTATTATTATAATGATCGTAATTAATAGCACAATTTATTGCTTAGAATTTTAACATTGTTTGTTGCCACATATTTTAATATTGCATTAGATTATACCACATATTCTATTTAAGATGCCACATGAGAACTAAAACAATTGCATTACTTATTGTTGTTATTATTGTTGTTATTCATCATAATATTGGACAGTGGATAAAATTAATAATAATAATAATAATTATTATTATTATTATTATTATTATTATTATTATTATTATTATTATTATTATTATTATTATTATTATTATTATTATTATTATTATTATTATTATTATTATTATTATTATTATATTAAAGCAAACGTTATCTATATAATTAAAAATATTGCTAGGAGAAAAATCGTGGAAATAAAATATTACCTTTTTTTAGGTGAGATAGCCAGGAGCCAGTTATTTTGTTATTGTTTGATTTAGCTAGAAGCAAATTGGATGACATAGCAAGTCTTTCCTCATTTACCACTTTTAGAAACGTATAAATAGAGTAGGAAATTAAACAGCTGATAATATTTTGTTGATTTCTTAGTTAATCAAATAAAATGGTAAGTCCTTTATTTTGATATATAATTATTTCTTTTAATTAATAATCAATATTTATAATATAGATTAAGTATTTATCATATTTATATTATTATTATTTTTATCTGTATTTATTTTTCAAAATGTACAATTTATAAATATTATACAATTGTTGTAGAACCTGGCATCAGAAACATAAGCATCTTATAAATTAATAAAAGAAATATTTTTTTATTATTATTTAAATGACACTGATATTAAAATTAATAAAAAAGCCATTATGCTTTATTGTGGAGAGATCATTGAAAGTTTGAGAAGCAGAACTTGAAGCACCATAATGGCTCCTGGGATCCCCCAATTGTAGGGCAGATGCTTTTCCTGTTATGCCAAAAACAATTTGGTATAGAGATAATTCTAAATATAAGATGTTAAATTACACAGAGTTTAAATATGAGTAGCTACAATATATTTATACAAATTGTAAGAAATTATAGTTTACTATGTTTTAAAAAACATGTATGTGGAATATCTATGTATTTTAAATAAATGAACTATTTAATATTATATAAAGTATTCAT
Organism: Epiperipatus broadwayi; assembly: GCA_028023455.1. NCBI lineage: Eukaryota > Metazoa > Onychophora > Udeonychophora > Euonychophora > Peripatidae > Epiperipatus > Epiperipatus broadwayi. Next base: position 322,734 of record JAQFVV010012762.1, on the reverse strand, counting down.
AATATTATATATTCAATTGTGGCTAGAAAAGTGTAGCTGGAATATTGTAATTGATATAAAGTTTTTATTAATTTAATTTAAATAACTTGATTTTATTAACCAAAATCTATTGTTAATCATTGAGAAATTAGGTGTTATATGCACAAGTATTAATTATGTGACTTCTATGTGATGAAAAAAAAGAAGTGGTATAGATAATGGTGGAACAATTTGAAGAATTTGAAATCAAAGGTGATAGTTTAAAGGCGATTTGATAAATCAAGTCTCATGATGCTCATAACTAAGACAATGGTATTTTTAATTTAATTGATTAAAAACATAAACAGTATTTCATTATGAACAATTATAGCCCACTGATGATTTCCATTTTTGACATTTGCTTTTTTAAGTATAGATTGTCTGCAAATACTTGTGAGTGCTTTGAACACAATCGTTAAAGGCTTTTACTTAACATCTAATGTTCAAACAAATGCACTGCATTATTACTAATAATGAAATAACAAAGCCATTTTTATGGACGATTTTTCTTCTCTATGGTCAGTGTAAAATAATTTCAATATCATAGTGGATTCTTACGTAGTAAAATAGTTTGAGATGTTGAAAAACAGACTAGACTCAAATGTGTAGCTGTATCATTTAACAAAAGCAAAGATAGTATATGTGATGTTTGTGAGATAATACAATTTATTGTTTCTGTATAGGTCAACTATTTTATCATATCTATGGTAAAGAGGTAACAGTTCAATATCTAATTTTGAAAGGACATACATGTTTAGGAAAATTTTAATTTAAGATTGTTTTCATTATCATGGCAAAATCATAAAACAAATAATTACTTTTTTCAGCTTTACATACACAACTTATTTGAACTAAAATTGTAAAGTGAGTCTTAATAGAGTTTGCAATATTTAATATTTTATCATAATGTTTGACCATGTTTTATGGGAGATCTCATTTATATGATAAATATAAAAATGATTGCAAATATCGGAATGATATGTTTGTTGGGTTATATAATAGAAAGGTAGAATTACGAAAATCATTGATTGCTTTCAAATGGAAATATTAATTTCCAAAAGATGAAGTAAACATTTAGATCATACATTCTTGTTATTATAGCTGTAATTAAATATTCATATAATATATTAACATGAATGGGCTGCTCACCAACATGCATTAGGCAGCATGGTGAGTTTATTGACTTTTTACACTTGAGTTTAAGATCAAGTAAGATTATGGCCTTTCTACTTAGTTCTCTGATAAGACAGACTGAATATATATGTGACAGAAAATTTTTCTACCACACACACACACCCACACACCCACACTCCCACACCCACACACACACATACACACACACACATATATATATATATATATATATATATATATATATATATATATATATATATTACAAAATAATCTCCCACATCTTGCTGGGAAAAAGATGGCAAAATAATAAACTAGTCATTTCAGGTATATGGCATATTTCAAGCCCTAGTTGGGAAGCAATTGTAACCTAAATAAAAAGTATCAAGTAGTGGGTGAGAGCAATTGGTAATCTAATAGAAATATCTCAAAACAAATCCAACAATATTTTACCCACTTTTTATCTCTAGTTTTATTTTATTAAGTGAATACTATGTGAATATGGTCTATCAGGGTGCCACTAGGTTAGCTATATCTAGACAAAGTTATATTCTATGCCTACTTACAAATGTACCAGGTTTGAAACCCTTTTGGTACCTTATTTATAATGATGTGAAATTTAGTATTTTAGGACCATATCACATGTGCACTAACATTAAAAAAATAAAAACATACCTATGCTTTAATTGTACATTTAAAATTTATCAGACAGTTTCTCACTTAGATTTTAATATCATAAATGCATTTTAACATTTTTATAATTCTCACTAGCTCATAACAAACATTATCAATTTATGGTGGCAATTCACTCATCATTGAATGGTCTGGATGATCGGAATGGTGGTTATTATATTATAATTACTTACAAATGATAACCAAATACAGAGAAAATCATTAAGTATCTATGGCCATTAAACACATTTATCTAGAACCTTAATTTAAAAAAAACATGATTATGATGATGATAATGGTACTTTCATCCACAGCTTTAGAACTAATGACTAACATCAAGTTTTGCTTTTAAAAATTCATAATTATTTGCCTAACATTATTATATTTTAATTAGAACTTAATCATTATTATTCAATAGTGATGATGAATGATCATAATTAATAGAGCAACAATTACTCGTAATAAATATATACACCTCTTTAATAAAACAATTTAAGATTTATTACTGTACTATTAAAATATACATACTATTTAAAATATAGATGAAAATTTATATGAATAACAATGATGAATTATTTATATTTAAATCATAATATTAATAATATTAAACTCTCCCCTCTTTCCCTTTAATGATAGTATCCAATGTTTCTCAGAGTAAAATGTTTGTGCATCAATCTGTATAATAAATAACTAAGAATTTGCATCCACAAGAAAAATATTTTCTTAAAAATATAAGCACTTTGTGCACACACACACTTTTGTAACCTTATAAATTTAAACATACATATAACAAAATGATTAATTAGACAAAGGTTAGTTAGATTGTATAGAAATAAAAGCCTTTACAGAAACAAGCTTAAAATTACTTATCTCCCCAGCTAAGTGATTGAGGTCAATAATTCTTATTTTTAAAAAAATGTAACTCCTCCAATGCTAACTTTCTCTCACTTTCAACATTCATGTAACAGCTATATGGATGGTGGGTATAATTATATTACTATGTGTGTGTATGTGTGAACCCCCCATTATGATTAAAATATTACTATTAAACAAAAAAAACTTTTAGCATATAAACATTATTTAATTTTAAATTGTCCCACAATAATACATTTCACAAAATAAATACATTAATAAGTGAATATGTATAATAATTTTAGAATACATAAAATCATCAATACTGTACTAGCTATTAATACTGAAACTCTGTTTTTACTCAATTTTTATTTTAAAATTATGAGATAAGAAAAGAAAAAGAATTTGTTATTAAAAATTTTGTAAATAGTCCCTGATATAATAAAAATATGTGATTAAAATTCATATTACCAACCTTCTTTTATATTCTTGAGGCATGCACTTTCCAAGAGTTCAAATTCAGATTGTTGAATGTTTATAAATTTTGCAGCAACTACATACATCAATCTGTAACATGCATATATTATCCATTTCAGCAGTTTACTGCACAGTCCTATTTTTGGCTTGAGGTTTGTAATTATTTTACTGTGATGATAATGGTGAATTTCCTTGTTTCCATAGCAACCATTTTGCACTAGAATTGTGTCTTCATTTCTTTTCAGCATAGTTATTTTAATAGATTAAGGGTATCTGTTGTTTTATAGTTTTATTGTTTTTTCTGGGATTTAAACTCAGTCACTGACATAACTGAACTAGCATAGTATAACACTTTTCAGTAGTTTATGTAATATCATTTTTGAATTAAAATGCAAGTGAGCAATCAGTGTCTTTTATTTCATTTTTCAAAATCAGTCACAATATGTGTAATACTTTTGGCTCAGAACCTAATATGCATTGGCCAATGGGTAGCTGGATCAGCCAGGTGAAACATATATCAATTTAGCATTACATTAGGCTATATGACATTCAAACTATATATATATATATATATATATATATATATATATATATATATATATATATATATATATATATATATATATATATATATATATATATATATATATATATGACAGAAATTCAGTCTTATTTCTTTATCCAATTTAAATTGTTCTCTTCACAGTTTCAATATTTCTCCTTTTTTTTCTAAGTGATTGGCAGCCTTTTATATTATGGAGTCTTTTACAGACCACCCATATAGAAAACCTGATTTTTATTAGTTAAATCATTTGATGAAAACTGATCATCTGCTTCAAATTTATTGCTGGCAAAAAATCCAGACTAATAGATTTCTTGATAATTAACTAGTCTGGAAGGAATTAATTACTTTAATGGCCATCACAGCTTTGTCACAAATGTAGACTCATAAAATTCAATTGCCTTTTCTCTAATTATCTCTGATTAAATTTCATCTGTACCAACTGAAATTCTAACATTGTGAGTTTAATTAACACAATATAAATCTTTACACAATATAGCTTTTTAAAAAAAGTGATTTTAGCAAAACCCTTCTTCTAATATATAGCTAACTGGAAGTTTATTTATGCAAAATACAAGCACACACTCAAATATTCAAACATTCAGAAAACCAGCCTATCAAAAATAATCTGAATGATTTTCGCAAACTAAAACTTAATATTCAAAACCAAAATTATAAAATTATTAGACTTAAATTATAGTTATAAAAATAAAAATAGCAGAATTTAGTAAATATAGAGCAATTTTGAAGAAAGTTAATAATCAAAATCAGAAAATGATTAACTAAATATTTTGTGACCACAGACAGTGGTTTATATGTGTTGTAAACCTAGCTTTTAAAAATAACTTAAATGATTCAAAATATGTACTATTATTTTGAGTTTTATCAATACAGACAAAGAGCATAAATATTTCCCACACTTATTCTGTCCTAGGTTTTTGGGACTTGATCCTGTAGGGTTTAAACTTGGGTGCCCTACAGCTTTGCTTCCTATATAAAAAAATGTGATGATGATTTTGTTTCTGTTTTCATATTATGCACAGGCTAAATTGAAATGAGCTATCTCTCTCTTTCTCTCTCTCTCTCTCTCTCTCTATATATATATATATATATATAGAGAGAGAGATATATATATATATACACACACACATATATATATATATATATATGTGTGTGTGTGTGTGTGTGTGGGTGTGTGTATAAAGCAATATATGTAGTTATATAACTGAATATTTGTAAATACAGTAACTAAATGATTACAAATTTTATCCACTTAGGAGCAATTTTGTTTATCCCAGTAATCTTTGTCAACTGTTGTTTTGAAATGCTAACTTTCCTACAGTTCTTAATGCTTGTTGCTTGCCTGTTAGTTAAGTCATGTTTATATCTGTATTATTAGCATAGCTTCTTTTATTTTTCTGTTATTGTCATTTTTTTCAATTTACAATATTTTTCATTATTACGATAAACAGTATTTACTGTTGATATTCATAATCTTTCAAAACATTCTAATCAATATAAATTAGAATTTGCAAATCGGTTTCAAGTGTTAGTGGATTTTGAACATTATTCAGATTTTAATGAAAGTAATAAGAAATAACTTATGTACTTTTAAAAACTGCGACAAAAATAGCTAGTAAAAAAAAAGCAGCAATAAACCAATAATGTTTTTATGGAGAGTAGTGAATTTATGATGAAAAATGTAGTATAAAGATATATACAAATGATTCATTAAAAAAGATTGAATATCGCAAATTCAGTGCAAAATGAAGATAGTACAATTGTGAGATAAAAGGGAAACCTGTAGAAGAGAATAAAAGATTTAAGAGTGTAAAATATCATTTTGTTTTTGTAGGAAATTTAAGAAAAAGAAATGGAATTATTAATAAAAAAGTGATTGGATCACGAAATATGTAGAAGAGTTCTATCATGAATTATATAGTAATAAATAACAGGTAACTATTACATCTATTATATTCTGAGTTGCCAGAGTTCTAAATAAAGAGGTAAGACATGCAATTAAATTTATAAATACAAAAGATCCAGGTAATGATCAAATTATAATTGATATATTACAAAATGTAGGATAAGAAAAAGAAATAAATTGGAAAATTTATACACAAAATGTCTAAATGATAAAGAAGTACCAGATGATTGGAAGAATGCATTATTAATATTAATATTTAAAAAATATGATAAAGAAGATATTAGTAATTACAGACCTATTAACCTTTTATTAGTTTTATCCAAAAATTTACAAAATAATCACAACACATTTATAGTGAAGATTAGATTTCAAACAACCAAAGAGAAAAAGTTGTAGGTTAAATTAGTTTTAGTACTGAAGATTACATCCATGTATTGAGAGAAGTTATAGAAATGACCAATGAATATGAGTTATCATTATGCATTGAATTTGCAGATTAGGAAAAGACACTTGATTCTATAAGAATTTCATAGTGACTAAAACATTGCTTAACCAAAGTATAGACACAGGATAATGTCACATTTTAAAGAATATTTATATAAATGCAACAGCAACAATTAGATTATATATTGATACTAAGAAGGTTTACATTGAGAAGTGTGTATGATAGAGTGCTTCCATATCTTCAAAACATTTACAGCAAAGCTTCAAGAAGTAATGTGTGGAGTAAAATGAGAAACTAAAGGAGTAAGAGTAAATTCAGATTATATAAATAATTTAGATTTTTGCAGATGATATGTTTTTTTTTTTTCAAATAATGTTTCAGAGCTTCAGGAAATGTTACAAGAGTTATGAGAAGAGAGTAAGAAAGTACCACTAAAGGTAAATGTTATAAAGACTAAAGTAATGTTTAATCACTTTTCTCAAAGAGTAAAATTACAGATTGACTATGATGAGTTAGAAGAATTGAACAACAACAAATACCTTTGACAGTTTATTACTACAGATGGAAACATAGTGGGTGAAATTAATCATAGAATTAAACTAAATTGGAATGCTTTTGGTAGAAATAACTTAATATTAAAAGGAAATATGGCTATATGTTTGGAAAAGAAGGTTTTTAATACATAAGTTTAAGCAATTCTAACCTATGTATGTCAGATTTGGACATTTAATAAAAGGGTAATACAGAATCTTCACACCACTGAAAGCAGTATAATAAGGTACATGTTAGGAGTAAGAAAAAGAAATCAAAAATAATATATATGGGCAACAAAACAAAGAGGAGTTATGTACATTGTTGAAAAAAATTAAATGACTGAAGTGGAATTGGGTTTGACATATTACTTTAAAAGCTGATAATAGATGGATAATTGATGTTTTAACTGGATTCCAACAGATTGTTAAATAATCAAAACAGCACACATTTGAGAAGTATGGATGAAATAAGAAAATATGTTAGAGTAATGTGGAGAAAAGAGGCTTGTGATGAGAAGAGATGGAATGGCATTAACCTTTCAGTGGATTGATACTGGTTGAAAATTATCCCAATGATGATGTATATATTTGTGTATATGTTTTGCTAGATATTTCCATATCAGTGATAATATGGCATTTAGACTATTATTTAATTCCAAACTATTTATGTTTTTTTAGGAAAAGTATGTAAAATAAATTTAATAAGATAATGCTGCCAGAAAACCAGAGTGTTTTTATATTCACTGAAGCTATAACATTTTAGCAAATTTAATAATTAAAGTTAAATTTTAAAATTGTAAATTAAATTTTATTTTATGTGATCTAATAAAAAATGTTAATTGCAAAAGTATAAATTTATAATTTGATTTCCCTTTTTAATTTTAGTACAGTATAATTAAACATTTCCCCCAAAATTAGACAATTTCCACCCTTTTAATTATTTTTGGACAATTAAAAGTTGCATACTCATCTTGGATTTTTAAAAGAAAAATAGTTTTTAAAAGAATTTAAAATGAAAAGTTATATATTTTTACATACTTCAAAAAAATATTGGTAAACTTAATATAGTGTTAGTAATCGCTCCTGATATATATATATATATATATATATCATATTATTTCAATTATATATTATATATATATATATATATATATATATATATATATATATAATTATAATTGAAATAATATTTTAACGGTTTATAAATAATTACAAACAATCTTAAAATCCGCAGAAGTACTTTCGGTTACTTTCTAACCTGCCTCAACTGCCATAAACCGTTAAAATATTATTTAAATTATAATTACAATATTGTTTTTAATTAACGGATATTTATATATATATATATAATGAATAATGGGTGGCCGATGGGACTTCCTACAGTTGCCCAGATAGGTAATTTTGTTATATCTACATATGAAGAAAATATTTTAAAAAAGGATCATTATCAGAAAGATATAATTTTATACAATCAGTATGTTGATGATGTTTTTGTTTGTGGAAAGCCAAATGCTATTAATGATTTTTTCAAGGAATTAAATAATATAAAAGGCTTAAAGTGGATTAAAACGGATGAAAATTTAATGAGTATACAATTTTTAGATCTCAAGATAACCAGAAACAAGGATAAACTGGATTACTATATGACTCTTAAACCAATAGCAAAAAGAGGATATATCCATATGAATCAAAAGTACCAATGTGACATAAAATGGCAGGTTTGAAATCCTTTTTTATTTAGAAATGATAACCTTTATAAATATGCATCAGATAAAACTAAAAAAAATATTGAAACCTATTATAATGAATTGTTAAATGTTGGATAAAATTATGATTCTGCTTATTATATTATTAAAAATTTTACTTATAAATATAAAAATAATAATTGTGTTAATTCTTCTGATAAAAATTGTGGATATCAATACCATATAATTAAAATCAACAGGCAAGTTTCATTAAGAAAATTTATAAAGGAATATGTGATATTGCATTTTATGCACCACCTACATTAAATAAATTAATAAACAATGCAAAGGATAAAACTTTATTTACAAATAAAAATTGTATCATTTACAAATGGACATGTGGGTGTGGCCGTGGATATATAGGTGAATTGAGGTGCACTTTTGAAAAAAGAACAAAGGAACACTTATTGTTATTTAAAAGGGTTCAAAATACAAAACAATGTTTTAAAAATAATGATAATTTATCAGCTTCTGTCTTTTATAACCATAATAAATCATGTATATATGGTTTTGATTTTAATTATAACAACGTAAAAATATTGGAAACTGAAAATAATAACAAAAGGAAAATTAAAGAGACAATGTTGATATGTAAGTACAAGCAACATTTGGTTAATAGGCAAGCAGCAAACATTAAGATCACAGAATTATGGGAAAGTTAACATCATAGAATTATGGGAAAGCTGACATTTTAAAGATGATAGTTGACAAAGCTACAAGTTAGTTGAAAGTGCTCCTAAGTGACGGTTATACATATATTTTTATAAGCTTTTAAATACTGTATTTTTAAATATTGATTTATAAATTTGCGAATATTATTTTGAAGTAATACAGGCATCGATTTATAATATTATATATATATATATATATATAATATTATAAATCGATATATATATATATATATATATATATATATATATATATATATAATATCTAGGGTATAGGTGCACAGACATTTACACAACCTGCCACTCACCATTCTATCTCACATCACTGATACACTTGATGATCACTGATGATTGCTCATTTGTATAAAATACATATATTGGTGATTATTTTTCTTTTTGTTATATATGTATTCACATATATCAGTGATATGAGATTTCAGTTGAAACTGAGGTTATTATTTAAATATTTATTGAAGCTAATTATCTTAGATTTAATTGTGTTAATATCATTAATTACCTCATGATAAATATTTAAATAATACTATTTAAAGTGTATTTTTTAGTTATTCACATTACGCATATATATTTGTAAATAGTTAAATATATGTTCATTATAATGTTTCATTACATCAGAATGTTTTATTTTATATTTTACAATTTTGTTCAAATTTTTATGATTAAAAGTTATATTCCTTTGATAAACTTTTAAATTGTCTTTCCCAAAGACAATAGTGAAATCTTTATTAATTAGTTAAAATTATAAGTTAAAAATTTAAGGTCGATTCTAAATTAAAATTGTTTGTTTAATTGAAAGTTTTATGGAAGTAATGGATAGAAGTTCAATTAAAGAAAAAAAAATTAGTAAAAATTTAAAACCTTTGGCCTTAAGGTATGTAGATCACAATGGGTGGGATACCATAGACAAGAGTATAAAAACCCTGGAAAAGTTTCTAAAAAGAAGCCATTACTAATAAATTAAGAAGGGTTGCCAATGGAATCTATGTCCATTTTAATTTTGAATTTTAAGAGTGTTCGCAATATGGCATGCAGCTAACTTCAGGAATATGATTAATGGACCTAGACATTCTCCAACAAATCTTCCAAATGTTGCTGCTAAAATACAGCTGTTCAATACCAATCATAAGCTGCCTAAAATCCAGAAGAAAACTAATCCATAAATGATGTCTACGTGAATTAAGTGTGCACCTACGTTATCTCCTAAATCCATCCTGACTCTGCCATTATAAATCAATCAGCAAGCCATGGAAAAGCTAGTAACATTTTTGTTTTTAAACCACAACTTTCTGGTCTGTTCATGAATTATATCTCAACTCATATTTCAAAGTAACTATTGCCTATCCACTCATGTTAAAATGTTTTAAAATTTTGTTACCATAATTTTATATTTCAACATATCTCTAGTCTTAAAATAACATCTTAGTAATTTTCTTTCTCTTTTTATGGCGGTTCATTTTAATTATTTCTTATTCGTTTTGTTAATATTATATATTTGCAAAATTATATGCCAATAAAACTTTCAACTTGATAATATCATTCATTTAAATTTACGAAAATAGTATTATATTAATGTTTTAACTTAAAGATTTTCCTGTTAGAACTAAATTAATAACAGTTGTACTAAATATCAGGTTTGAATATTTATTTAGTTGTTTGTTATTATTTTGCCAATAACTAATAAGTGTTATTAGCTTAATGTATAGCCACTATGCTCTCAAACATTTATTTAATTTACAAAAAAAGATTATTTATCTAGATTGAGTTACTTTTATAAATGTTTTTATGAATATTAATAAGGAAAAAGTAAATATATATATATATATATATATATATATATATATATATATATATATATATATATATATATATATATATATATATATATATATATATATATATATATTCGAATCTCGTATCCCACATTTGTGTTCAGGTAGGGCATGATATAAAGGGTATTATTATTATTATTATTATTATTATTTTTTTTTTTTTTTTTTTTTTTTTTTTTTTATCATACATTATATAATTATGTTAATATATAGCATATATAAGCACAGACTTTCACAGGACCCACCACACTTCACACTATCTCATAACATTTATACATTTGAAAACATATATGTTAAAAAAATAAATAATCACCAATATACATATTTCATTCTAAACCATCAATCACCAAAGGTCCAGATTACCATCTCCACACACATATGATATAAGTGCTCAGATATATACAATACAGCCAATCCTCATATTTTAATGGATAGGTTTTAATCTACTCCACACTCCAACTCTTCAACTGTCCATCCAATTAAAAATTTAATGATGGAATGATCAAAGGCCACCCTGAGACCAAGATTCTTTTTACACCAATGTTGAACCAAGCTCAATCTGACCACACATGCACAGGACATAATCAATTTAATACATATACAAGGGATGGCCAGACATGTCTACTATGTAATAACTGAAACACACAGGCTTATTATATACCTGTGTTTATATATGTAATATATAGTGTATATTATATATAGATACATGTATATAATAAGACTGTGTGTTTCACTTACTACATAGTACAGATTTTTGCCTATCCCTTGTATATGTATTAAATGGATGATGTTCTGTACATGAGGGGTCAGATTGACCTTGGTTCAAAATGGATGTGATCGGGTTTTGGTATTAGGGTGGCCTTTGAGCATTTGATCGTTAGATTTTCAATTGGATGAATGGTTGAAGAGTTGGAGTGTGGAATAGATTGAAGCCTGTCCATTGAGGGCTGGCTATCTTGGTATATATCTGAGCATTTATAGCATATGTGTGTCTAGGTGGTAATCTGAACCAACTGATGATTGGTTTAGCATAAAATATGTATATTGGTGATTATTTATTTTTCCAGTATATATTTGTTCAAGTGTATCAGTGTTATAAAATAGTGTCAAAAGTTGTGGGTCATGTGAAAGTCTGTGCTCATATAAATAATATATTACATATATAGACACAGGTATATAAAAAGCCTGTGTGTTGCAGTTATTTCGTAGTAGAGATGTCTGTCCACCCCTTGTATATGTATTAAATGAATTATGTTCTGTACATGATGGCTCAGACGACTTTGGTTCAACATGAGTGTGACAGGAATCTTGGCCTCAGATTGGCTTTTGTGTATTCCATCATTAAATTTTCAATTAGATTGATGATTGAAGAGCTAGAAGATGGAGTACAATGATACCTTTTCATTAAGGTATGAGGATTGGCTATCTTGGTATCATTTATAGCATACATGTGTGGAGATGGTAATCTGGACCAATTGATGATTGCTGGGTTAGCATGAAATACATATATTGATGATTATTTATCTTGTCCACATATATGTGTTCGCATGTATCAGTATTATGAGATAGTGTGGAGAGTGATGGTTCATGTAAAAGTCTGTGCTAATATACCCTACATATTACATATATAGACACAAGTATGTAATAAGCCTGTGTGTTTCATTAATTTTGCTAAGCAAATTTGCTCAAAATAAGTTTCGTTTTAAACTTATATTATCAGTGTGTCACACTAAGTACTTATATTATGTATCAGCATGTCACACTAAGTACTTATATTATGTAACTTAGGCTTCTATTTAAATATTATGATTATTATATTATTACCATTCAGAAAGATGCTAACAGCAGCCATCCTTTCGATTCCTTGGGTTTTGTCATTTCAGTTATGTTATTGATATTATAAAATATAGGAAGATATTACTTCTTCATTTGTTCATCACTTTATTGGTGCACCAATGGATTGTGGCTGACACCGTATCTGTCTTTCCCATATTTCATTGATCCATCATAGGGCAAAAAGGACTTGATGAATACAAGCTGTCCCTTAATCTTCATAATTCATCATACTCATTTCATTGATCATAATGTGTTACTACTGTTTCACTTCTTGGTTCAAATAAAGGCCGCTCATTGCTATATAAGCCATGATGAATTGATTCAGTTAAAATCAAATCATTTTATTTTTATAGACAATTAATAACTTCCTTTGCTACATATTTGAAATCATACCCTTTATATTTACTCATGCCATCCAAGAACTAATTTAGGGATGTGTGGAAGATAAATTTCAACTCACACTTATAAGAAATTGAAAGCATATTTTCATTTCCAAATAAAATATCACTTAATGAATCATGTATGTAACTCATGTGGCATCTACACCAAACACACCTTTAATCACACATGTCTGTTTTGTCAGAGCATAGGTAATAGATACATTTCTTAAATACTTATGTATTAATTATTGGCATATGAATACAATTGTCATTGTCTTGTACATTGTAGTCACGTCCTTCTAACACTAAAAATAATTTATGTTAATCATTATAGTGATTTGAATAAGATATGCTTGTTATTAAATATGATATATATATATATATATATATATATATATATATATATATATATATATATATATATATATATATATATATATATATATATATATATCGAACATGGTGTTGACAATTTATTATTCATTAATGAGTGTAAATCATAATGTTTACTATATTTGGAAACCCATATATATATATATATATAAAAAAAAAATATATATATATATATTTGTTAAAACGAAGATTTGCACGGGTTAAATATATAAAATACATATTTTGCGGGTTAATTGGTGTTAAAAACTTTTAATATTAATATAGTGACGTTTTGACTTGGTCACACAAGCCATCCACAGAGTTATAAAAGGTAGAAAAACGGTTGTAAAGGTGCTACAATCACTGATTGGAATAAAATGTTAAAATTCCACCAATAGCAAAAAAATGTTAAATTTAAGAATGTTTTTTAAAAAAAAAAATTCCAAATAGGAGGAGATGTACATGTATCATCTCGCTTATTGATACAATCTGGCCTTTTAAGTATCTCAATGGCTTCTCTAATTTTGCATTGGTAGAGATTATCACATCTGGATATGCTCCTGGTACTAGAAAAATCAATTTTATGACCTGAATCTATAGTATGGAGTGAGAGTGCTGATGATGATGAGTGTTGTTTAACTGCATTAGCATGATCATCTTTCCTAACACTGATGTGATGATTATTTATACCTATATAAGAAGCTTTACAATTTTTACATGAGATTTGATAGATACCATGAGATTCAAGAGGGACTGAATCCTTAGTCTTGGTTATTATATTGCTGATCTTTTGATGAGCAGAAAATGCTGTATCTTTATTATAGGGTTTTAATATACGTCTGATACTGTCTGTAGTTCCTTTTACATATGGAACACAAATCCTAATAGCTGATTTATCATCTTTTTGTTTCCTATTTTTTTTCTATTTTGGGCTTGAAACAAGGCTTTTTTTATAAATTTGTAATTATAACTATTTGCTAATAAAACACTATAAATATGATTTATTTCTTCTTTCAGATGTGTCTCATCTGAAAGGTTAATTGCTCTATTTAAAATAGTTTTGGCTACAGAAACTATCTGAGTTGGGTGATGATGAGAATGGAAATGTAAATATCTGTTTGTGTGTGTATCCTTTCTGTAAATAGAAAAAGATAAACTATTTGGTGTTCTGGTGACTAGAACATCAAGAAAAGGGAGTTTTCCATCAGACTCTGTCTCTGTTGTAAATTTAATATAAGGATGCATATTATTTAAATGTAAGAAATAATTATCTAATTTATTTTTTCCATGTTGCCATATGAAAAAAGTGTCATCAATGTATCTGAGCCAAATGAGAGGTTTTAAAGATGTCTAAAGCACGAGTTTCTATATATTCCATGAATAAATCAGCTATCACTCCTGAGATAGGTGAGCCCATAGGAGTACCAGAACTTGTCTGTAATGCTGTCCATTGTATACAAAATATGTATTTAAGAGACAATGTTTAATTAAAGCAATAATATGTTCTGGTAAATTGCAACGTTGTGAGATTATATTTAAAGCTTCATCAATTGGAATGTTTGTAAACAAAGACACGACATCAAAACTGACCAGAATGTCATTAGCATTAATTTTTAAACTTTTTAAAACAGAAATAAAATGAAGAGAGTTTTTAATATATGATTTAATAGATGGGATTGTAGGTTTAATGAAATCCGATAAGTATCTGGCTAAAATATGAGTTGGAGAACATATTGCACTTACTATTGGACAAAGGGGGGTATCTGGTTTGTGAATTTTTGGAAGTCCATAAAATTTTGGACAGACACAAGATTTTTCACGAGGGATTATTTTATTTTTTATCTCTGTTTCAATAGGTGATTTATGAATAATACCTTTTGTTTTTTTTTTTTCCAAATACGTAGTATGATACCTTTATCAACTGGAAGTACAACAATTGATTTGTCCGATTTTATATTATTTAATGCTTGTCTTTCTTTCTTTGAAATATTACTTTTAGGAAGCTTAGCTTTTTTTAAAATGTTACAAATCTCAGCTTTAGTTAATTCAGCCGATGTAGAATCAATTTTGTCGAGATCTGATTCAACATTACAAACAATTTTCTCAAAAGGTATCTAGTAAGGTGTTAAAGCAAAATTGAAACCTTTTTCTAAAACCGAAATTTCATCCGTAGAGAGTGCTTTCCTCGATAAATTATAAACGGGTTTTTTGATTTGGATACATAATTTGTGGGGACTGTGTTCTAATTAGCATTTGCAATTTTTTCTTTTGCTTTGCTGTTACAAATTCCGAAACTTTAAACAATCTAAATCTTGCAATACGATCAAAACTAGTCCACAGTAAAGGATGTATTTTATTACTAAGGAATAAACAACAAAAGCTATTATTAATAAATCACCTATTGAAACAGAGATAAAAAATAAAATAATCCCTCATGAAAAATCTTGTGTCTGTTCAAAATTTTATGGACTTTTAAAAATTCACAAACCAGATACCCCCCTTCATCCAACAGTAAGTGCAATAGGTTCTCCAACTCATATTTTGGCCAGATACTTATCGGATTCCATAAACCTACAATCCCATCTATTAAATCATATATTAAAAACTCTATTCATTTTATTTCTGTTTTAAAAAGTTTAAAATAAATGCTAATGACATTCTGGTCAGTTTTGATGTCGTGTCTTTGTTTACAAACATTCCAATTGATGAAGCTTTAAATATAATCTCACAATGTTGCAATTTACCAGACCATATTATTGCTTTATTTAAACATTATCTCTTAAATACATATTTTGTATACAATGGACAGCATTACAGACAAGTTTTTGGTACTCCTATGGGCTCACCTATCTCAGGAGTAATAGCTGATTTATTCATGGAATATATAGAAACTCGTGCTTTAGAATCATCATCTTTAAAACCTTTCATTTGGCTCAGATACATAGATGACACTTTTGTCATATGGCAACATGGAAAAAATAAATTAGATAATTTTTTCTTACATTTAAATAATATGCATCCTCATATTAAATTTACAATGGCGACAGAGTCTAATGGAAAACTCCCTTTTCTTCATGTTCTAGTCACCAGAACACCAAATAGTTTACTTTTTCTATTTACAGAAAGGATACACACACAGACAGATATTTGCATTTCCATTCTCATCATCACCCAACTCAGATAGTTTATGTATCCAAAACTCTTTTAAATAGAGCAATTAACCTTTCAGATGAGACACATCTGAAAGAAGAAATAAATCATATTAATAGTGTTTTATTAGCAAATAGTTATAATTATAAATTTATAAAAAAAGCCTTTTTTCAAGCCCAAAATAGAAAAAAATAGGAAACAAAAAGATGATAAATCAGCTATTAGGATTTGTGTTCCATATGTAAAAAGAACTATAGACAGTATCAGACGTATATTAAAACGCTATAATATAGATAGAGCTTTTTCTGCTCATCAAAAGATCACCAATATAATAACCAAGACTAAGGATTCAATACCTCTTGACTCTCATGGTATCTATCAAATCTCATGTAAAAATTGTAAAGCTTCTTACATAGGTATGAGTAATCATCACATCAGTGTTAGGAGAGATGTGCATGCTAATGCAGTTAAACAACACTCATCATCATCAGCACTCTCACTCCATACTATAGATTCAGGTCATAAAATTGATTTTTCTAGTACCAGGATCATATCCAGGGGTGATAATCTCTACCAATGCAAAATTAGAGAAGCCATTGAGATATTTAAAAGGCCAGATTGTATCAATAAACGAGATGATACATGTAAACTTCCTCCTATTTGGAAAGATTTTTTTTAAAAATATTCCTAAATTTAACATTTTTGCTATTGGTGAAATTTTAACATTTTATTCAAATCAGTGATTGTAGCGCCTCTACAACCATCTTTCTACCTTTTATAACTCTGTGGATGGCTTGTGTGACCAAGTCAAAACATCTGTATATTAATATTAAAAGTTTTTAATACGATGAACCCACAAAATATGTATTATATATATATGTTTTTATTATGCTTTTTTTATCTGGAACTCAAGGAATGGGTTCAAACTCAGGTAGGTCCTCAACTTAAATCTCAGGTTGGACTGGATTTGAAGTACATTTTTGTGGATTCCTGCTCATGTTAGGTGGAGAACGTCTTTTAATCAGTACTATATATATATATATATAATTAGATACCGTCTTTTAATCAGTACTATATATATATATATATAATTAGATACCGACCAGTAACCACCTAAATATTCACAGTAAATAATAGTATTCAATATTTCTAACTGCTGTCAAGGCAATTTTTACACCTTCTAATACAAGAATAGAATTCCATTCTTACTAATGGTCCATTGAATATATATTGACACTTAAAGATTGTAACTTGACTACAGAGTATGAAATATTGATACAATAAAGTTTAAATAAACCTTTTTAAATATGAAATAAACATGTCACTGTAGAGCATACTAATAAATAGTCAATTATAACATTACAAATTGCAATACTTTTAAATTGCTCATGTATTATTTAGAAATATATATATATATATATATAATTCTCTGTGATGAATTTGCCATTTAAAAGTATTGCAGTTTTAACTATTATAATTGACTATTTATTAGTAAGCATTACATGGAGAGGTTTATTACATGTTGAAGGAGGTTTATTTAAATTTCACTGTATCAATATTTCATTCTCTGTGTTCAAGTTACAATCTTTAACTGTCCATATATATGTAATGGACCATAAGTAAGAGTGGATTTCCATTCTTGCCATTAAAAGGTGAGAGGGTTGCCTTGACAACAGTGAGAAACATTGATTATTTTTTTATTGTGAATATTTAGATGGTTACTGGTTGGCTACTAATTATAATACATATATATATATATATATATATATATATATATATATATATATATATATATATATATATATATATATATATATATATATATATATATAATGAAAAATTTTTTTTAATTTTTTTTTTTAATTTAATAGCAGGTGAGGCAGATTAAAAAAATTAACCAAAAGTACTTCTGGGGATTTAAGGATTGTTTATAATAAGTTGTTACCATTAAAATTATTATTTTTTTTATAATTACAATTTTTTTTTAATTATCAGACATTATATATATATATATATATATATATATATATATATATATATATATATATAATTGTATATATATATTTATATATATATATATATATATATAAAAACTATTATACAATTACAAATATCAGGTAATGCCCTCTATTTAATGGTCTATATCTTAATAATTGTGAATTCCAAAATGATACCACTTTGAAGTTGTAGGCTAAAGGATGTTAAATATTGAAATACAAACTAATTCAAACACAGAACATGAAATTTTAAAAAAGCAAATGAGTTCACTAGTTTTGAGATATAGACTATTAAACAGAGGGTGTTATTGGATATTTGTAATTATATAATGATTAAATATATTTGTATGATTATTTCAGTTAGTTTTAACAGTGACTTTATTTCCATATTGTCATTGCATAATGATTTATACATTTGTATGACTATTTCAATTAGTGTTAACAGTGACTTTATTTTCATATATACTGAAATATACATACAAATATATAAATCATTATACAATTACAAATATCGAGTAACACCCTCTGTTTAATAGTGTATTTCTCAATAATAGCGAACTCATTTGCTTATTTAAAATTTCATGCTCTGTTTATATATATATGAAAAACAAAAAAAAAAACAAGTTAAAAACTTGCTAACGCTTGGATTTATGTCAACAGATGGTTTTCTACCAATAACACCATCAAGCGTAAGTTTACATAAACATCAGAGCATGCATTCACTATCTCTAAATTTAATTCCACTTTTAGATCATGATTTCAAGCTATTTGCTATCATCAGTGAAAGACAGGAATTTTAGAAACTAGATCTAAACACAAACTCTGAGCATTTATGAAATAGTTTATATTCAGCTTGCAAGAGTGAATCTTTTAGACACGTAATGTCTTCAAACTCAGCATAGCAAGCCAGATAGCTATATGAGTCTGATCTCAGTTCAGTATCACCATATAGTAGAAGCCTCTGCAATATATTTTATTGCTAAAAAGACCACAAAGGTACATTTATGAAAAACAAAAAACCAAGTTAAAAGTTGCTAACGCTTGTATTTATGTCAACATATGGTGTTCTACCAAAAACACCGTCCAGCGTATGTTTGCATAAATGTCAGAGCATGCATTCACTATCTCTAACTTTAATTCCACTTTCAAATCATGATTTCAAGCTATTTGCTATCATCAGTGAAAGACAGGAATTTTAGAAACTAGATCTAAACACAAACTCTGAGCATTTATGAAACAGTTTCTATTCAGCTTGCAAGAGTGAATATTTTAGACACATAATGTTTTCAAACTCATCATAGCATGCCAGATAGCTATATGGGTCTTATATCAGTTCAGCATCACCACATAGTAGAAGTCTCTGCAATATATATCATTTCTAGAAAGACCTCAAAGTCCATTTATGAAATACAAATAATGCCATCTGTTGACATAAATACAAGCATTAGCAAGTTTTTAACTTGTTTTTTTTTTGTTTTTCATAAATGTACCTTTGAGGTGTTTCTAGCAATGATATATATTGCAGAGGCTTCTACTATGTGGTGATGCTGAATTGAGATCAGACCCATATAGCTATCTGGCCTGCTATGCTGAGTTTGAAGACATTACGTGTTTAAAAGATTCACACTTGCAAGCTGAATAGAAACTGTTTCATAAACGCTCAGAGTTTGTGTTTAGATCTAGTTTCTAAAATTTCTGTCTTTTACTGATGATAGCAAATAGCTTGAAATCATGATCTGAAAGTGGAATTAAAGTTAGAGATAATGAATGCATGCTCTGACGTTTATGTAAACATATGTTTGATGGTGTTTTTGGTAGAACGCCATCTGTTGACATATATATATATATATATATATATATATATATATATATATATATATATATATATATATATATATATATATATATACACACACTTAAAATGTAGAAAATAAAAGCTGGTTATGTGTTAATAAAAACGGATACATCTTTTATTTTTCTAGGACAAAAAAATGGCTATTATCATTGTATGCTGTCCTGTTGTTGATATCTATTAGTTATCTGTCAACTCTTCCAAGTAGTGAGGAAGAGGGTTGTTTGGTAAAGGAGGCCTTGTTAGAAATACATTGGGATGTTATTTTGATAATGGTAAATGTGGCTTTGACGGATTCACTGTTTCATAAAAAGCTCTTCATCTGTCAAGTGTGTATTTAAAATTGTTAAACTAAAATAAATAAGTTTAATGATTGATATAATTTTAGTAATTGTTGTTTATATGTATATTTACTTACTTAGAACTTTTTTAAAATATATATTTTTAAATCAATTGCTATTAAATAATTAGATACAAAAAGACTTTTACTTATCACACTAGCATTTCACAAATTAATTAGCAGCGCAAAATTTTCAACATCGATATATGTATCTATATATAACTAATTATAATATACTACATAGAAGTGTAATAATATATCTAACAAATTACAACACACTCCATAGATTATATGTAATAAAATATATACTAGGAGAGTATGGAGATAATCATCAACTATTAGTAAATTTTGATAGAAAATTATATTTATCACTTGCTAATTAAGACTTTAGATATGGTACGTCTTGGTCAAAGCACGATTAAAGTCAGTATAAGAAAATACATGACCGTATTCGCGCGCATATAAACGTAGATTAAAGTAAACACTGATTATCGAAGTTTTAAATACGTGAATGCTTAAATTGATGTAGAAGTTTGTTTATGTCATTATATTTAATTATCAGTGCTTTCTAAATGGAATGCTATTGCCAAATAATTTTAGAATCTGCAGATTCAAAGAAATGCAATTAGTGCTGTTATATAAATGTACATTTATATGCATGTAGATATTGTAATATATGTGCTAATATTCATCTTAGTTGTGCTTTGACAAAGATACTTCATATCAAAAACCTGCTTAGCAAAGTAATAAATATGGTTTTATACCAAAATTTATTACCATAATAGTTAATAATTATCTACATGCTTTTGTATAATTTATTGTATTATATATAGTAAATACAAGTATATTGTCTCTAGTAAATTTAATGTAATTAGAAAAAAATTAAACTCAGATTTCTAAGCTTCCTACAGCTATCCACTACATCTTATACAACTAATACACATAATCACTTACATGTGAAAAAGATATATGATCTCCAATATATGTATTTCATGCCGAATCAGCACTCATCAGTTGGTCCAGATCATGATCTTCCACACATATATACAATCAGTGCTCAATTTACATTAAGATAGCATGTCTTAAACATTAATGGTCAAATTTTAATCTTTTTACTCTGTCACCTTCCACTATCTATTGCATTTAAAATCTGATGATGGAATGATCAAAGCACTTGTTGATGTCAATATTATTGTCATATCCATGTTGGATTTAAGACTCACAGGAATAACATTAGTATGTCTATTTATACAAAAGAATGATAGACAGAATAGAAGTGGAATATATAATATTTTAAAGATCTGTACATTGTCTATACTAAATTCAATATAATCAACAGGGACATGAACGTAGAATTTGATGTTCACTACAGCTATCCATGCCATCTTATATGTCTGATAAATAGACCACACATGTATTTGGTCGTGTGTAATGGTTTTATAGAATGCAGTAGATAATTGTAGGGAACATGAAAGTCTGAATTCAAGTTTTTTTTCTAATTACAATAACTTAATTAAAGATAGCATACATATATTTAAAATATGACATATTATATATTCAGCCTTTCTTATGGCTATCATTCTTCTGTGTATTTATTTGAACAAGTTAAAGTTTTATATGGAAGTCCCAAAGTGACTTAAAATCAACATGCATATGTCAACAATTTTGGCATCAACAATAATTTTAAGCATTCCATCATTGGATTTTGTATGATATGGATGAATGAAGAGTTGGATATTGAAGAAGATTAATGCTGTCCATTAAAGTTCAAATATTTGCTATTTTAATACAAACTGTGCACTGATGATATGAAATACATTATATTGGAGATCATTTATCAATTTCACATATATGTGATCATATCTATTATTTGAATAAGATGGATTGGATAGATGTATGCAATTAATAGTCTGAGTTCATGTTCTTGCAAATTATATTAAGTTTAGTTTAGATAAAATACTTATATTTAAAATATTACCTATTCAGCCTATTTTCTGCCCTCCCATTTTCTGTGTATTTAAATGGACACATTAAAGTCCTATAAGAGTGTAGTCAGAGCTTACTTAAATTAACAAAGTAATGACACCAATATTGGCATCATCAAGACCTTTGAGCATTCCATTATTGGATTTTCAATAGTTTGGATGATTGAAAAGTTTGGAGGGTGGAAAACTTAAGCTTGTCCATTAAGATTTCAAGATTAGCTAACATTGATTATATATATATATATATATATATATATATATATATATATATATATATATATATATATATATATATATATATATATATATATATGAATGGACCAGATCTTCAAACAGAGGGTAGAATATCATTTGTAGCAGATCCATCAATGATACCCATAATCAGTCCATGCTATGCAAAGCATAACATGATCACATTTTCAGACTAAGGACCACCTCGACTACTAGATTCTAAACCACTGTCATCCAAAGCATTTTATTCATTTCGAAGTAAACATCAGGCACCATTTAATCACAATTTATAATTAGCATGCCTGGAGGTTATGCACATAATACAGCACTTGAAATATCCCATGACTAGATCACACTCTGTCTCAGGGTCCAGCATATTTACTAAATACATAAAGCAACATTACAGTTATTTATTCATGAGGCAGTGACAAGAGACAAAAGAGAAATTAGACAAAATAACAATTAAGGCAAACATTAATATCTAATTATTTATACACATATATATTTAATGTAGTATAAAATAACACAATTAATTATACATAAAACATAAATGACACTACCGCTATAATTATAATAGTCCATTAATTAAAGTTTATTTATTTAAAATAAAAAGTCTAGACAGTGAACAGAATACATTTTAAAATATCTTATCCTAGGCATTTCAGGACTGGCAATTTCCAACAAGTTAAGATATTTTTTCCATTAATGGTTCTAAGACTTTTCTTCTGTGACTCTGCAATGGGAGATAAAGAAACATTAGTGCAAACTAGCCAGTTATTTATTTAAAGTGTTCATCTTTAGAGGTCTTAAAATATTTGCTTATGGTTTTTGTCAAATTATATTGAGATTGTATTTAAAAAGTATTAAAAATTTGATAATACATTTCTGTTATGTTAAAAATATTGATAAATATCTTGTAAATTCTGTTCACTAGATTTAATTATTTCTTATTAAAATGTTATAACTATAAATGTTATAAAAATATTAGGAAATCGATTCAAAGTTCCTCTCAAGTTAAAAAAATATTAATAAATATTTTATAAATTCTATTCACATGATAATTTTTTGAATTATATATAATGTACAAATAATACCATGTTATGAACATAGTTTTGATTTTTAGCATAATAATCAAATTTGAGTGAATATGTTATTTTGTCCTAATTTTACCAAAATATAAAAACTAGAGATCTTCCATTGAATGTAGATCATGAATTGAACTATTTTCAATATTACAAGATACTAAGAAATATAAAAAACAATAATTCCACTACAACGGTTTTTCATTGGCTTGTGCAGAATTACTGGTGAGGGCTTTATTGCTACTATTCCAGGTTGTACTGCAATTGCATTACATTGATTTTAATTACAAACAGTCGTCATGTTTTGTGCACTTCCTTAAGTTTTTAATCATATTAAAAACATAGAAATATTAAATGGGACAATTTTTATTAAGTCCTTAGTTTGTCCAGAATTTATGGGAAGATTTTTATGTGGATGTGTAAAAACTAAGTAATAATTTAAAAGTGTTATGGGAGACTTAAATGCTAAAATTCTTAAACAAATGAAAGAAGAAATTGTTGTAGTTAATTATGGTTACGGTAATAGAAATGAGATAGGAAATAGACTTCTGGTCTTTGCAGGAAAAGAACAACTTTATATTATATTTTTTTTAAAAAAAACGTTAAAATGAAATGGACATAAAAGCATCCAAATCACGGTTCAGCAGAATTGGATTATATTTTGACTAACAGAAAATACATATTTCAAGACTGTAATGTTTTTTTTTAATAAATTTAACACAGGAAGTTATTATCGAGTAGTAAGATGTAAGATACTGTTAATGCAAAAGTAGAGAGACAAAAATTATTTAGGAAAACAATATTTACAGTTAATATTCCACATCTTCCAAACATTCTAATGAATTTTAATTAGAATTTACAAATCGTTTTCAAATATGAGTAGATTTTGAACATGATTCAGATTTGATTGAAATTAATCTTAAAATAGTTGATTCACTTTCAAAAACTGCAACATAGTTAGCTATAAAAAAGCAGCAATTGACCAACAAAATTTATATTGAGTCTAGAGAATTTATAAAGAAAAGAAAGAACATGATGATATACAATAATGACGCATGAAGAAAGGATTGAATAACTCAATTTTGTAAAATGGCGCGGAAAAAAATTAAAAATTATATAAGAAAGTGTAAGTGTAAACTAACAAGAAAAGTTGTAGAAAAGAATAAACGAATCAAGAATGTAAAACAATATTTTGGTATTGGTAGGAAATTTAAATCTGCAATAAGAAAAAAAAAGATGGAATTATTACTAAAAAAAGATATGACATAATGAATTGGGAAGAAGACTTCTATCAATAATTATATAATAATAATAAAAAATTACCTCCTATATCTATTATATCTTCCGCATTGCCCAAAATTTTAAATGAAAAAAAAATGAGAAGTTCAATTAAATTTATAAAGAAAGAAAAAGCTCCTGATAATGATAGAATTATATAATTGATATATTAAAAGAAACAGATGAAGAAATAGAAAAAAAGATAGTAAAGTTATATACCAAATGTCTAAATGATAAAGATAGACCAAGTGATTGGATGAATGTAGTATTAATATTAAGGTTTTAAAAAGGTGATAAAGAAAATATTAAAAATTACAGACCTATTAGCCTTTTATCAGTTTTATACAAAATATTTACCAAGATAATTACAGCTCATCTAGAAGGAACCTTAAATTTCTACAATCCAAGAGAACAAGCTGTATTTAAAAGGGTTTTTGTATAGTAGATTATATCCAGTTATTGAAAGAAGTTATAATAAAAACAAATAAATATGAGTTAATGTTATGCTTTGAATTTGTAGATTATGTACACACATTTGATTCTAAAAATATTTCGTCTGTGTTAATACATTTGATCATCAATATATAGATCCACAACATTGTCATATTTTAAATAATCTTTATAAAAATGCAACAATAGCAATTAGATTACATAATGAAAAAGGAAAGTCAACAGTGAGAAGGGTGTAATATAGGGTGACTCCACATCTCTAAAACATTTTTCTCAGCAGTGCTGTAAGAAATATTTTGTGTATTAAACTGGGAAGCTAAAGGAGTGAATGAAAAATGCCGATTATTTAAGTCATTTAGATTTTGACGATGAGGTAGTTGTTTTTGTAACTAATAATTTAGAGCTGCAGAAATGTTGCTGGAGTTATCAGATAAAAGTAAGAAAGTGGGAGTAAAGATACATTTTAAAAAAGACTAAAATAATATTTAATGAAATTACTCAAAATATAAAAATAAAGATTGATCATGATTAGTTAGAAGAAGGTAACAATTACAAATACCATGGTCAGATTATTATAATAGATGGAAACATAATGGATGGAATGAATCATAAAAACAAACCTGGTGGAGTGCTTTGGGTAGAAATAACTTGATACTAAAAGAAAATATGCCAATTTTTTTGAAAAGTAATATTTTTAACAAATGTATTTACCAGTTCTTAATTATGGATCTAATACTTGGACACTTAATAAAAGAACAATATTGAGACTTCACACCACTCAATAAGGTATGGAGAGATGCATGTTGGCAGTAACAAGTAGAGATTGAATATGCAATATATAGAGAAAAGAACAAACACGTTACTGACCTCACTGAAACAATTATAAGTCTAAAGTGGAATTGTGCTGGACAAATTGCTAGAAGAAGTGATAATAGATGGACAATTGAAATCTTAAACTGGATTTCAACAGTTTGGAAAAACCCACATACAGACTATATGTAAAATTGATGGGTGAAATAAGAAAGTGTGCAGGGGTGATGTGGGGAGAGAAGCTAAATATCAGAGAAGATGGATTACAGTTTGAGAGACCATTCAGCAGTGGATTGATAATGGGTCAGAAAGCCAGTATCATAAATTGGTCTGGGGTTGAGCATATTTTGCATAGCTTGTTAAAAGTTTATTTGCAAGAATTATATATAAAATATGTATTACAAGCTTATTAAATTATGTCATGTATTACCTGACATGATTTCTGAGTAATTTTATATTTCTAAAGCTTATACTATATGGTATATCTAAACTTGGTTCAGTCCCATATGACTATTTTAGTTAAATAGCTGAATTAGAACACATATCAATGTCTGAAAATTTAAGATAATTTACTTTATAGTTATCCATTAGATAAGGTATTGTGCTTTTCCTATTATTTTTAATCTAATGCTTGAATATCCTAATACCTCATTGAGGAAGCCAGTAGCAGAAAACAGTCTGGGATTCGGAATATTTAGCAAAGCTTGTTAAAAGCTTATTTGCTAGCTCAATATAAAACCTTTGTAAATACAAAATTTAATTAGATAGCACTGAATCAGTAACAGTTGGTTGTGTTTAACTAAAAAAAATGAAATAACGTGAAATTTTAAATATTATTCATTAATAATACCCTGTTTAGAAAGTACTTGCAGGTATTATTAGAAAGATTTAAGACATTTAGTATTTGTTTTGATGGATATTTAATGATAGAAAATGGGGTAGTTTGTCATAGAAAATTTTAGTATATAGGTTGAATTGATGCAGATTTGTCTTATTTGTCTGGAAGACAGTGGTTGATATTTGTTTAGTGATTTTCTGATTTATTTGCTCATTGTTGTTTCAGTCCATTGTGAAGTTAGTACAGTGTATTTGATTCCTGGTCATGTAGGTTTCTATTTTGGCCAGATTGGGTTAGTACTTAAAGTGTTAATATTTATAGTGCAGCATATGTGTGTGTGCATGTATGTTTGTGCCATTTTATAACTTCATCTTTCATTCATGTATTTACTTAAAATACCAAATACTATGTTTTACAAATAAATATTTAAATTTATAATAAATATCTTTGATCACCATTTTAAACCCATTTTGAGTGGTTGATGAATAAATGGATCAGTGAATTGTCAGACACAAATGCACTATCAATTATTTTATTTGCTAAACATTTTTTCTAAAAATGCAGAGTATATATATATATATATATATATATATATATATATTAAAAGGTGCTATTTAAAAGGTATGATATATATATATATATATATATATATATATATTAAAAGGTGCTATTTAAAAGGTATGAAGGTTGCCTTGACAGCAGTTAGAAATATTGGTTGCTATAATTACTGTGAATGTATAGGTGGTTAATGGTTGGAAACTATATATATATATATATATATATATATATATATATATATATATATATATATATATATATATATATATATATATATATATATATATATATATATATATTATGATTCAATTTGATGTAATATTATTTAGAAGTCAGAATCATTTTTCTTCATTTTTCAAGAGATAAAAAGTTATTGAATATTTCCAATTAATTATTTCACTGCAAACAGTGGATTAACCTTCTTGAAATTGATCTTTGGAAGGATTAATCTTTTAATTGGTGGAAAAAATGTATATGTAAGCAATAATCGATAATAAAAAAGGCATAATATGCAATAAAGTAATCCTTTTTAAACTTATCTTTCTCTCTCAGGGTGGTTTTTTTTTTCTAAAATCAAGCAGTTAATACTCAATTTAAACTCAAAAGTACATTTTTTTAGTATTATTTTTTTTATATGAGACTAGTTACAAATATTTTCTTTGGAATATAAAAAAAAGATGGCAAAATAATCAACATCAACAAGGTATATCACCCTATGTTTTCAATTAACTAACTTTTGATTTAATATCATCATTTAAATTGAATATATGTGTCTATACCTCCAGTTCATGCTATTTTGTGGGGAAAATATGCTGAACTTTTTAATAAATCATTTCATAAACTCTGGATTAAATTGTTCTTCTGGCTATAGAAAGGTAAT
The DNA here is from genome assembly GCA_028023455.1 of Epiperipatus broadwayi. Taxonomy (NCBI): domain Eukaryota; kingdom Metazoa; phylum Onychophora; class Udeonychophora; order Euonychophora; family Peripatidae; genus Epiperipatus; species Epiperipatus broadwayi. The sequence goes on along the minus strand of JAQFVV010012762.1, from coordinate 293,818 downwards.
GTTTAAATGGAAAGATGTGTGTGTCTAACTTAATGTAATATGCCCTAATTTTTATTATCAGATGAAAATTATAACTAACCCTTTATGTCTTACAGTATTAAGGAATTGAATGCACTACTCATATCAAACTAATGGATAAGTAACCTTTATTAGACATGCTTATAACATAACATGAGGTAAGAGCATGAATATTAGACATGAACATTTTCCCTTTGTTTTCCTCATTTATTTTTAATCAACCACTAAAATATATTGTCACTTAAGGAATTATGTGACTTAAGTGAATATTGTAAATTAAATAACTATTCTCCTAATGGATGGCCTTTGATAAATTATTATAAGTTCCTTGATAAATATAATTATAGTCATAATTAGTCAGTGAAAAACTAGTGTTCCTTTTAAATTTGTAAGATGGTCCATTGCCTGCTTTTAATAAGAGAAGATACCTACTGGTCACATATGACCTATTCTCAAAGTTTGTGGTGGCATATCTCAAGCCAATGCTAAGCAAACCATTAAGGCCCTTGAACCACAACATTTTAAGATGGTGGGAATCCCCACCTGAATCTTATTGCATCATGGCTCATCATTTATGTCAAGAGAGTGGAAGAAATGGATCACCAAACACAGAATAAGGCACATATTGACATGGATCTGCTACCCACAGTCAAACCCATTCAAACGAATCATGAGAGAGCTTGGGCATCTGTTTTGCATATACATACCAGAGGATCATTGCAAGTGGGTGAAGGAAACACCACATATAGTAAACATGATCAATTGGGCAAAGAATGAGTCCATGGATTCTGAACCCATTTGGTTACATTTTGGAAAAAATATCCCATGCCCATTTAATGGTAGATTAACTGTAGGAACCAAAGCAATAAATAGAAGAAGGGACATGAAGCAAGTGCATAACCATATGGAAAGGATGGGTGAAATAGGAAGACAAAGGTTAAATGGTGTGGAAAATCAATTAAGGATAGGTGATGAAGTTATGGTGAGGGTGCACCTCGTTAGTCACCCAACACAATAGTTTAGAAGTTCCAACTCATTTATGATGGACCATTCATGGTCCAAAAGCAGTAGGGGAGCAATGCCTTCTTCATAGCCCAGGGAACTGAAAAAAAGGGAGTGTACAATGCTCAATTGCTAAGGCTATTCTGGAGAGAAAGACAACCTCCAGATAAAACATATAAGTCCATTTTCCATTAATCTTAATCCAGACCATTTCCAATATTGTACCAGTGAATAAGTCCTTTCTTTATGATTGTATTTATGAATAGGAAAATATTGATCATGATAATATGAAGGAAGAAAATGTAGAATACTTCACCCAGATTGAGACAAACCATCAGTTAGATGGTAGTGTGAGATCGTAGATAGAGGCTGGAGGTATATAGGGATATATATTGTAGGGGGGATATTAGCTGTATATGGTAAGCCATCTCTGTATATGTTCATGCATGAGTTCTGTGGTGCACCAAATCTAATTAGATAGAGAAGACAGGGACAGAGATCCTCTTCTCATATAATGACTCTCTGGATTGAAATTGCCAGTTAGATATTTGAGAAATAGCATGAGTCAGTGAGATATAAACCAATATATAGAGAAAGAACCCCTTTATAAAAACGAGCTATCAGTAAATATTCTGAGCTCATGGATGAGCTGGATAAAAAATTCCAGTCAGCCAACCCACCACTGTATAGCGACCAGAGTTGTCACTTAGAGGGATATAGTTTGTAACATGTGGATTGTGAACAGGTTTAATTGAGTCACAGAGATATCCTGTGGACTCGAATCTGTATATACAATTAGGAGGCAGAAATCAATTCGCGTATTGTTTATAGCTAGATTAAAACAGTTTGGTAATTCTGATTTGATCATGAGAGAAGGAATGTAATTTGCCTGGTTGCGTCTCTAGGAATAGTCTCACCATTACAAAATATTAGGAGTACATGGATTTGAGAGGGTCATAATAGTCATTAAGAGTGCCTAGCTTTCAATCCATTAAATTAATTTTTTTTGTAAAGGAAAAAAAAATTGAAGGAGGGAACAGTGTATATATATATAGTGTTTTTGAATACTAGTAAATGAATTTGACACCCATGAAAAAAGAAATGTCTTAAATAATGAAAGAGATGGAAATAGAATCAAAAAGATTCTTATCTTTTACCCTCCAAAGTTAAGATTTTGGTAAAATAGAAATATTTAAAGGTAGAAATATTGAAATTGTCTATTTAGCTTAATATCAAAAAGATAAAAGAGGAAAAATGAATGAAATACGAAGTAAAAAATGATTTATAAAAAAAAGGTAAAAGTTTGATGAAATCAGATTAAAATAGAAGTTAAAACATGACAATAGATAAGGATCTAGTCCATAAAAGTACACATTTTGACGATAAAATAAAATGCATGTGTAGAGTATGTATACGACAACAATAATTAATGCTTGTCAAAATAAAAATCATTTTATTAAAAATTTATTTTATGAAAAGGAAAAGAAAAGAAAGGAGAAATAAATGTAAATATTGCTACGAGATTGTGTAAAAGTAAATTTTTATAAATTGCTGAAGGTGTATTAAAAAAAAGAAAGGTGTGAATGGAAAGCTACTAGCAAAAAGATCAAGAGAAAAAACAATGTGACAAAATAATTAAAACATCGGAGTTCAAAATGGTTCTTGTCGAGACTTTGGTGAAGACACTGCTCTGATAATAAGCAGATATAATAGAGTAGAAAGCAAACATAAGAATCCTTTAAACAAAACAACAGAGAAAACCAAAAACAGAGTGGAATGACTCCAATGTAGAAATGGTTCACTGTATGAACCGGAAAATGATTTTTAACATATGTGACACTTCAAGAATGTGTGGCTAAAGGCCAATCACAATCACTGGCTGATTCAGACTTACCATGCTCAAATGCTTTCCATCACCATGTATAAACTACTGATGTAGCACCTGCCGGATGATCTTCTTGCCATGCTGTTGCTGTCCTAATATGGAGAAGTCACCACAAACCAAGTCCAATCTCAGAGCAACCCGTTCTCTGATAAAGAAGAGGAGGAATTCCACATGGTGGTCAGTGGGACCTCAACTTACTTCAGAGACTAAATAAAACCTAGGTAAATTATATATCACATCTTTATAGACATATGTGCACATACCTTTAATTTAAACAATTGCCAATTCCTGATATTAGGGATATAGACAATATTTAAACTTTTTTTCTAATACATGGAATGATGACTATAAATATATAATCATTTATAGGATTTTTTTATATATATTTACTTGTAGCATTATATTCAATAATTTGTTTCTATTGTGTGTAAAATATTTCAATTGATTTTTTGTGGTTTTTTGGTTATATTAAATATTTTTTATTTATTTAAATCTATTTCATCTCATTCTTCACCACTCCAGGCAATAATATATCTGTAGGGTTTTGGGTAATAATTATTACTCCATTTTGAGTGCTAAAATAACACATGAGGCTAGTGGGCATTATTCTTGATCCCATTTAATTTTATAAAATTATCCAAGCGCTGTAATTTTTTAAACATTACAGCAGTCAAGAGACAGTTGACTGGGAAAGATAACCTGTGACAATATCCATATAGTCACAGGTTCAGTCAAGTACAGATATAAATTTGTTTATGTCCATATGTTCTCTTGGCTTGCAGCAGTGGAAGGTGGACGATTTTGAATTTTAAGAAATCCGTATTATATATAAATAAAAGGGACATTTTGCATTCGATCGTCATTGTTGCCATTACAATATGTATATATTAGTTCATGACAAACAAAATAAATCATGGCTCTTATTCCCAGATGTCTGTAAATTCAACAACCGAGGCAGTTCTTGATAGCCAAATGCAGAAGGTGCTAAATATTGACTGATTGCAAACACAGACTGTGATTTGATGACGACTTTTTATTTAGATACTTACAATTGCATGTTACTCTTAAGTGAAGGAAAATTGCAATTATTAGAAAAAAACGCTTTATATTAAGTTGGGTATTATTAGACTTTTGAAGTTAAAACAAAAAATGAAGAGACAATTAATATAAACAATCGACATGTACCTATCTAAGAAGTGACAGATATTGTAAATACAAGTGGAATAGGATTGATTATAAATATAAAAATTTGAAGAATAACAATGTGGAGATTGATGGTTTATCAAATAGAGTGGCAAGATTAAAAACTCAACTTAATAGTAGATACCAAATGCAGATAATTCAGGTTTATGTCCCATTTAATTTATCATAGTATAGAAGTAGTAGAAGATATTTATATGGATGTACAAAAAGTTTTTGATCAGACTAAACAACATTTACAATTATTATGAAAGACTTTAATACTAGAATTGATAAACAAATGAAAGATGAGAGTGCTGTAGATAATTTGGTTATGGAAATAGAAATGAAAAACTGCAGACTTGGGAAGTCTGCAGAAACATAACTTTATATTATAAATCCCTTTTTTGAGAAAAATGTTAAAAGGAAATGGACATGGAAGCATCTAAATGAAGGTACAGCAAAATTGGATTATATTTTGACTAACAAAAAATACATAGTTCAAGATAGTAATGTTCTTAATAAATTTAAAACAAGAAGTAATTATAGATTCATGAGATGTAAGACAAATGTTAATGCAAAATTAGAGAGACAAAAATATTAAGAAAAACTGTATTTACAAATTGATATTCATAATCCTTATAAACATTCCAATGAATTTAAATGAAAACTTGCAAATCGTTTGCACGTATTAGTAGATTTTGAACATGATTCAGATTTGAATCAAAGTAATAAGAACATAAATGATATATTTTTTTAAAAACTGCAACAAAGATAGCTAGAAGAAAAAAGCAGCAATGAACCAATAATACATAACCTGGGACTAGAGAATTTATAATGAAAATAAAGAGTATGAAGATATATAAAAAGGATTCATTAAAAAGATTGAATATCTAGAATTCGATGCAAAATTAAGAAAGTATAATTGAGGGCTAGAAGGGAAAGACGAAGGAAAGAATGAAAGACTGAAGAGTGTAAAATGACATTTTTTTTTTTGTAGGAAATAAAAAAAACGAAACTATTACTAAAAACAGATATTGCATTATGAAATACGTAGAAGAGTTTTATCATGAATTATATAGTAATAAATAACAAGTACCTACTTCATTTATTATATTTTGTATTGCCATAATTCTAAATAAAGAAGTAAGACATGCAATTAAATTTATGAAAAAGAGAAAATTAACAGGCAATGATGGAATTATAATCGATATATTTAAAGATGTAGGGGAACAAATAGAAAAAAAATGGGCAAAGTTATATAACAATTGTCTAAATCATAAAGATGTACCAGATGATTGGAAGAATGCAGTATTAATATTTAAAAAAGTTATAAAGCATATATTAGTAATTACAGACCTATTAGTGTTTTATCAGTTTTATCGAAAAAGTTACAAAATAATTACAACACATCTACAGAGAAGATTAGATTTCAACCAACCATGAGAACAAGATGGATGTAAAAGTACTTTTAGTACAGTAGATTACATCTATGTATTGAAAGAGAAGTTATATAAATGACCAATAAATATGTTATAATTATGCTTTGGGTTTGCAGATTAGGAAAAGGCATTTGATTCTACAAACATTTCTTCGGTGATTAAAACATTGCATCATCCATGTATAGGCACAAGATATTTTCACATTCTGAAGATTATTTATATAAATGCAACATCAGCAATTAGATTACATATTGATACTAAGAAGATTAACATTGTTAAGGATGTATACAGACTGACTCTATATCTCCAAAACATTTTACAGAAAAGCTGCACGACCTAATATGTGGAATAAAATGAGAAGCTAAAGGAGTAAAAGTAAATTGAGATTATTTAAGTGATTTAGATTTTGCAGATGATGTGGTTGTTTTTTTCCCAAATAAAGCTTCTGAGCTTCAGGAAATGTTGCAAAAATTATGAGAAGAGAGTAAGAAAGTACTGCCTGAAGGTAAATGTTAAAAAGACTAAAGTAATGTTCAATGGATTTTCTCAAAAAGTAAAAATAGAGATTGATTATGATGAATTACAAGATGTGAACAACCACAAATACTTTGTCAGATTATTATACATATTGAAACATAATGGGTGACATTAATCGTAGACTTAAACTAGATTGGAATGCTTTTGGATAGAAATAACTTAATGCTAAAAGGAAATATGGCTATGTGTTTGGAAAGGAAGGTTTTTGTTACATAAGATTATACAAATTTTACGTATGTATCTGAGACTTGAATATTTAATAGAAAAGTAATACAGAGACTTCAGACAACTGAATGTAATATAATTAGATGAATATTAGGAGTAAGAAGAATAAATCAAAAATGCAATATATAGGCAAAAGAACAAAGAGATGTTATAAATATTATTGAAAAAATTAAATGACTGAAGTTGGGTTCGACATATTTCTATAAAAGATGATAATAGGTGAATAATTGATATCTTTAACTGGATTCCAAAAAATTGGAAAATAGTAGAAAGAGTACACATGTGATATGAATAGATAAAATAAGAAAGTAGCCAGCAGTGATGTGGAGAAGTGAAGCTTGTGATCAGAAGACATGGACTGAACTTCACCATGCAGTGGATTGATAATGTTTGACAATGGTGAAGATGATGTATTTATTTATGCATATGTTTTTGCTAGATATTTATATTTAAGTGACAATATGGCCTTTAGACTATTATTTAATTCAAACCTATTTATGTTTTTAGGAAAAGAATTTAAAATAAATTTAATAAGATATTGCTGGACAGAGACTGCAAACGGAATATTTCTATATTTATTGAAGCTATATCTGTTTATCGGTTTTAATAACTAAAGTTAAAATTTTAAAGTTGTAAATTAAATTTTATTTTATTATATGATCTAATAAAGTGTTTGGAGTTTACATATAGATTTCAAATTCGAATTAGTACCTTTTTTAATTCACCAATATCAAAATGACATAAGCAGTAGTTCTGATTAGTTATTTCATTTTATATTTTTTTCCTATATTTGTCAATTTGACATTATTTTTAAGAATAATTGTTATTTGTGGGCCACATTGGTAAAAAATAACTTAAAATTTGTATGTTTACATTTTAAAATAAGTATTTAATCATGAAAACAATGAATTAAATCTTAAAATGCAACTGTAATGTGACCAAGACTTGAAAGTAAAAAAGGGTCAACATTGTATCTTTGAAAACTGTGGACATGCAAACATTCTGTATATTCACTTTAAAAGAAGTCCCTCATCACAGAAAGATAAACATTTCATTTAAACACGTGATAATTTTAGTAAATGATTGATTTGGTTTGCAATATCAGTATGTGGAAATATGTTTATGTGTAACCTGTATAATTTTATTTACAAATAAAGTGATTTTTAAATTATTTTGAATGCAATAACCTGACAGTTTCACTTTAACTTTTACACTGGAACAATTTCCCATGATTGACTACTATTGTTGATAAACAGTTTTATAATTAAATAATTTGAAAACAAATATCCAAAATATTTCCATTATGTAACCAAAAGAAGAAGGGGTAAATAATACTAATGAATAATTCAAACAAGAGTGCGAGCTGTATACTATAGGTAAATATGGAAATCAGTAAATAATATGATTGTAATAATAATGAGATATAAAATAAAAATAATTTGTCTCGGTGAAACTCTTAGATTAGATTATATACCATGGTATAATAAAAGGAGGACTTTGAAGCTCAGGGGAGGTTACATGATGGATATCACAGATACTTCTATTAAGATGGAGGGACATTTATAAATCATTAATAAAAATGCATATTACACAATGAGTAATTAGAACAAATTAGCAATAGAAAAAAACTTCTCTCTAAATCATAAAAAAAAAAAATTTTAAATCGAAATTTTCTTCCATCAGAAGATATTATCTGAGTAAATATAAAAAATAAATAAATGAATAATTTACACTTAAAATAAAATCTGCTGAGAATTTTAATCTTCAAATATTTTCAATAATATATTTTTGTCAATCTTAATCCTCCAATATATTCATTAATAAAACTTTTTTTTTCACCAACCTAAATAGTAGCATGATCTAAGCAACCCTACTATTGTAGACTATAAATGAAATGACTTTTCTAATAGTACAGGGAATAATAAGGGATTTCAAATATATCATTCAAATGAATGAATTGACAGTTGATATAATAAAATAATTATCAGAAATATCTCATGATTCTTTGTAATTTTCAGGAGTTGTATTACAATATTGTGTTGCCAGTTAATGACTGACATCCTGGTAGCCCATAGGAGAAATATACTTTTCTTATAATCTAATGTTTCCTAATCACATATAACAATAAATACAACCATCAATTCAATATTTAAATTTACTAAACAAAATCATAAATAAAACATATTAAATTTAGAATGAAATTTAGCATTTTACCCAGGATATCATTCTAAATAACAGGAAGAAAAGGATACTTTTATGTCTTCCCATTTCCATATCAATATCACATTCATAACAATTACATGTGATCATTATAAAATTTTCATTTTGAATAAGCAAAGTAATATTGCAAAGTCTGAAAAAATAATCTAAATAATCTTAAGCAATATCAAGGATGTTTCAAATATTCTTTATAATAACTCCAATCTTTGGAATTGCATCATTTGTGGAAGAATTTCCATATTAAAATATCTGAATTTAGATCCGCATGAATTAATTATCTGTTACCTACATTTATTTTAGAAATCAGAATTGTAAAATTTATGACCTTTGTAAATTTTGAACACTTTGATAAACTCAGTACAAATACACATATAAAAAAACAAAAACTGAATTTTTAAATAATAACAAATGCATTTATTTATAACATAAATTATATCAGCAATAAATTATACACAATAATATGTAAGCTATTTGCCAAACATAGGCAATATTATATTAAATGGAGGAATGTACACAGACAATATATGCTGATTTCAGTTATAAATAAACTAAGGCTATTTATCACATATCTTCAAAGGAGGTATTGGTTTAACATTAATGAATTTGTCTAAAATTACTCTTGGCTAATTAATCAATTTAACAAAAATTGGATTTTTGAAAAATAAAATAACAACAGTTCAAGTCATAGATGAGCAGAAACCATTTAAAATACACCTTAATCAGACTTTAATTAATACAAACCTTTTTATAGCTTTGAAATTACTTGTTAAGCTAAATTACACTCACTGGGTTTGAATATAAAGGCTGGAATAATAATAGAACTATCAAGCTGAGACAATAAATTAATATTTCTAGAGTCTATTCTGGTTTTAATCGAAATATAAAGAAGGTTATGGATCTTTCACCAGAAGTCATGTACACACATATTTTACTGAGTTATTGTCTACATAATAATAATAATAATAATAATAATAATAATAATAATAATAATAATAATAATAATAATAATAATAATAATAATAATAATAATAATAATAATAATAATAATAATAATAATAATAATAATAATAATAATAATAATAATAATAATAATAATAATAATAATAATAATAATAATAATAATAATAATAATAATAATAATAAAGTATGTAATATTAAATAACTTACAAACTCCACCAGCACAATGCTCTAGATGGTGCAGGTAAATACACATTGAAATATTTATTGTCTATTCTGCCATATGATAAACAATAAGGATTTAAATTATAAACATTTATTGGTTTGCTTATGGCTGGCTGGAAAAAGACAACAACACAATATAGACATTATTAAACTTCACCAAGCACTACAAATGAAGTGTAACCTGAAGAAATGACTCTTCAATACTATCTTATCATTTCCATGTCATATCTAATACACAAACTACTTCAGTTACTATGGTGGAAAAATAGTTAACTACATCATGAGTGACCGACAAAACATAAACTCTGCAGAGCAAAGCAACACGAGCAATATGTATAAAGAATGGTGATTCCGGGCCTATATCTAAGGCAAAATGTACTTAGTCTCTGCACATAAGGAAAATGGAAAAGCACACCAAAATGATAATTCTCAGTAGGAATCTACATATCTTAACAATGTGATAACAATCACTAAATATAAACCACTATCACCTTATGGAATAAAACATTTGACAATGGGGAGAATTTTTCCATCCTCCAAAGCACAATAAACATATTATAACAACTAATGCATAATATTCTAAGGCAAATATATAGCTCAAATTAAGTGATGGCAAGATAACACGTAAACATTGATTAAAGCTGACTAAATTAGTATGCTTAGTAAAATAACAAATAATAAGCAATGACTGAAACTAACAATAAAGCATGTTAAATGACTATAAAAATATTTAAAAATTATAGCATAAAAAAATTTGATAGTGAATAAGAAATACACACATATATGTAATGTATAATAAAAATTCATAAAAATATAATGGATGTAAAAAGTAGATAAAATAATATTAAATTAATGAATACTCAATTATATTAATTTTTTAACAGAAAATAAATTATATCATAATGACTATAATAAAATATTAGACTTATGATAAACATCCTGGCTATTTTACCAATGAGTAAATAAAATATTGAACAAAACATTAATAAGAAAAATAAATGCATGAGATAAATATCTAGTGAATAAAGCATTTTACAGTTTACCTTAAAGAGGTGAATGTCTTTATTGAATAAAGCATTTTAATATTTATTTCAAAACCAGTGTGTATCAAATGATATCAAATTTATCTGATAATGTATAGAAATAGTTACACATTCTGTTATAAAGCAAAAAACAAAAAACAAAAACACAATAATAATAAAAAAAAAAAAACAGATTTATTTTGACATAAGATGTCTTAACAACAATAAAGTAAAAAAAAAAAACAATAAAAATTATATATATATTCTAACCTAGTAAAAATTGATAATATTCCTAATTAATATTAAATAATCCGTTCGGAACTTCTCAACTTCCGACTACGCCTTGTATCGTATCGTCCGGGTAATAAACTTTACTTTACCCAATAATAATAATAGCTCTACGTTAGGTTAGTTCTATATTAATTCAGCTACAGCGATATGCAGTTCAGACAGAGATAGAATTAAAATAAATTATCATTAATAAAATAAATTTAACAAGAAAATTTAGAATAAACTAACATTCTTTCTCTATCCAAACCACATTCTCTGGGCTGTAAGTACGTGCACTGTTCGACAATGATGATGATGATTTTTCATGTCATTGTTAATATTACTGACTAAAACAAAATATTCATTAATTTGCCAATATGATCTCAATATTTTTGTTTATTATACAATTAGATGTTTCAATCTCTTAAGCCATGTCACGCTTGTAATATTGATCTGAATTTGATCAATTATTAATTTAAGAGCACTTATAATAATGACACTAATCTCAGGGTTCTCTGTTATATTTAATAAAATTGCTCGGCAGTATTGCGTTGTCGCATGTGACTGACATTCTGGTCGGCTGTAGGAAACATTTACCTTATTTAAATTCCTGGTGTCTGCATCCACACATTAACTATTATAATATTTAATGAGATGATCACCATATTCAATAACAACGCATAATTTGGAATAATATAGCCTTTTTTTATCCAGAATCTCAGTCGGAATGATGAAAAGACAAGGGTGCTTTTGTGTCCTTCCATTATCCATGACAACACAATAATTTAACTAAGATTTATTACTTAGACACTTCACTTAAATGTGTATTCAACAATGTGCAACCAAAACTAGTAGTTTGGAAATAAAGTGATTTTACACACATATAAAATAAAATAAAATGTCCTGGTCTGAAGTCTTCAATTCCATAAATAATTTTTATTAAATTAAAATATAATGAAATATTTTGATCTGCTTATAATTGTCTATCTGGTGTTTTGGATTTAAGATTTCATAAATGATTTTGGACCCAAGAAAGTATTGCAAGTATTATGCCAATACACTTTTATTTAGCACATAAGAAAAATGACTCACAACAACTTGTAACAAGACGATAATTTATTATTAACTTATAACAAAATTCTAATTTTTTATTATGGTTTAACAAAAATATCTTTTATGATTAACATAATAAACAAACATATACAATTTATTCGATCCCACTTGGTTAAAACAAAATATAACTAATATTAATTCGTCTATACTTTTAGACTTGGATTCGAACTACCTCTTCATCTTCTTTTTCCATTTATGCAAATTGAATATAACAAAATAAATAGTATTATCGATACATCAACTTATTCGTTTAGTGTATCTTATATGAACGGTTACTTAAATTTATTGACTAACGATCTGTTTTAAAACAAAATTAATCTGATTCTAGGCAATATGTACAAACGATTTTTATTATCATATCTTCAATTAAATGATAGTTTTTTATTTAGATAACTTATTATAATTTATGGGTTACGTATCAGAAGTTACACTTATTATTTTAATGTTTACCTTAATAACAACTGAAGTTGTTATACACACTGTTTTTCTCAGTATAAGTTATATTGTGAGTGCTACTTAATCATTAACCTGAATTAAACCTAGTATTTGAACCCTCTACTGGCAAATGAAAATTTTTCATCACGCAATTTTAAAACTTACTCTCTCCATTGACTTACGTGTGGATTACCAGCACTATTCCGTCGCACAATTCAGACATTGATCATATATACTAGCACGCTATTAATACTAAATGGAGCTTGAGGAATTAACCTCCAATATACCCGTTATCTTGCCATAACTTTCTAAACAAACACAATATTCAACACCTTCCGTGGTGGAATTATCTCTATCTTCTCATGAGGAATATGGAATAACACTGAAGAGCTGTAGAGTTAACTACTATATTAAAATAGTTTGGTGGGTCCTTGCCTCTTAATTGGGCATAATAGGAGCACACACCAAATATAATCCTCTCCTGGGATCTTATTTAACTGCCAGTCATCCAAACAGAACTGAATATCAATCTTTTTGCTGTTACAATGGGGTTATTAAAGGGAGACAAATGTTTAAATATAAAACTTCCATTTAGGCATTATGTCCAACTGTTCTTCTACTTTATGTCTATATTGATGAGGTATAGGATACACACAGGCTTGGTATGGTTGGTCTTTCATAAACCTTATCATGTGTTCATACCCTTGGATTACCCCAGGAAACTCGAAAAATACGCTTTCATATCTATTGAATAGTTTCTTCAATTGTTCTCTTTGATTATCATTTATGCACCATGACTCATCCACCTTTTCCCTTATCTCTATTTCCATTCCTGCACTTTGTGCACCACTCTGTTTATTTACTTCATCCTTTTGGTGATTTGTAAACAGAACTATTTGGTTGTTTATTTCTGCCCAACTTAATTTATTATCCAATACACAGCCTGTTTTGTACATAAAGTCTGAGCCTAATATGACCTTGTGAATCAGACCCTCCAAAATCAAAAGCACATGCCTATATTCTCCCTCTGCCATATGAAGACTTACCCATGCCTGTTTGGATGTCCACTTTGCCATCCTATCATTAGCCAGCAATATATATACTGTTTTTAACAACAATATTTTAATTTCTGAGCCATTGTCACTTATTTTATTAAACATTTCCTATGACATTATCAATATCTGACTCCCCAAATCGAACACTGCACTAGTTACAATCCTCCCTGCCCTTATCTCTATCTTTAGACAACACTGAGGTGCCATTATGGGCATGCTTTTTTCTCCACTAAATACCAGATTTGCTACTTGCATACAATCAATTTCTGCATTTTCATCATAATCTTGACCATCCACCACTCCTTATTGTTGTCCAAGGCCTACTATTTTCTTGCCAACCATTATTTGTTCCACATTCCCAGGTGAACCACACCTAACTATATGCATAATATGCTGCTCTGACAATTTGTATGCTGTGATTGATCTCAACTTCACTAATTGTCTATGAAAAATGTAATAAATAACTTCCCCAGCTTCCACCTGCTTTGCTCTACTTGAAACTTAACTTTTTCTGAAGCTCCCCACCCAATAGTTTGCCAATAATGAACACTTGTATTCACCAAACATTGCCTGTTTTACACATAAAGAGTTCCACCAGAGCTGAGCTTCTCCCTGTTATGTGACTGCAAGCTAGGGAAATTCTTGCTCCCTCACTTAAACTATTCAAGATGCAATAGTGTTCCAAGCTCTTTAAGTGGTCACTTGGATTTCCCCCTCTGTTCCCAGAAAATGTTTTTATTTTAGCAGCTGATTTACTGCCCCCATTTTATGAATGTGCAACCATGTATTTATATTCTCATGTTCCCTTTCTAACACCTCTACATTTTTTATTAATCCCTCTAACTCTATATCTTTTTTTATTTCACTATTTTAAAACAATATTTATTTATATTTATTATTATTATTATTATTATTATTATTATTATTATTTTTTCTACATTTAAATATTACCTGTTTGTTTTTTACATGGATCATATGGCTGACTCCACCCCCTTGTCCTTCACTCTACCCATTTTAATGTTTTAGCTCCACCCAAAATATCTAACTGTCTTTAATTTAATAGAATAATTTATTTTAAATTAATGTCAAATCTTTTTTTATTAAAAAAAAAGTTTTTGGTCAATCCTTTTTTTAAAATTAAACCACTTTACAATATGTAACTTAGCTTTCTTTAAAAAAATTTCTCAAACCATAAACAAAGTATTTAATTAACTGTCATTAATGACAAGTTTGCCCCATGTTGGGCACCATTATTGTACCGTGTTTGATCCAATTAACTCTCACTTAGTCGGTAAATGGTTTTTGCTGAGTTTATCCTTATTTCTAATACATTTATAATCTTATTCAATTATAAAATATTACATGAACGAACTGGCATATTCAAGCAAAGTAGAAAATATTATTGATACCTTTAGCTGTCAATAAAACCCATGATCAGATTGAGCTCTGCAATGCATAACATGATCACATTTCCAGATCATGGCCCACCTCGGCTGATAGATTCAAATCCTTCTATCCAAACACTTTATTTGTTTTGGAGTAAACCTCAGGCACCAGCTTGTCTAAGACTAACATGTTCAGCCAGTAGGCCCATAATACAGCACTCAAAAAATTCCTTAATTACCTCAGTCTTTTATTTTAATTTGATAACAAAATATAGTTTCGATTATTGGTGAAAAGAATTGACCGACAAATAAAGCTTTAATTTTAAAGACAATTTATTTTAATTAACATTTATTAAACTAATTTTAAATATTGTATCAATCTTATTTAACTAATATAACACATGCACATTTTTAATTCACATGCTATAATATTTCATGAGAAAGCATTAAATAATATTTGAAATACAAAATACAATGAAATCATTATTTACTAATGCATGAACACACAGTACATTTAAACACACATATTGATAGTTCATCTATGTTTGCAATAAAGTTCTTAAGCTTGGTTCTTGAGATTTTATGAATGTGATGGCTAGTTTAGAAATAAGAAAAATGTTATTATCTAGGTTTTTGAACATTTGGTGCTTCTAATGAGATATCTCTATCTGGTTACATTTGAAGTTTTTTGTGGAGATTTGATGCTGATTATTCTGAGGCATTTTTTATGACAATTAGATACTGAGCATCTTCAGGTTGTTGTGCATGCATTATTTAAGATTGTGAGATTGGGTGTTTTCATTGGACTTCAGGCTGGAGAAGGTTGTATGTTTTCCAAGGTTGTAACACTGCATTCTTGCTTCTGGATCCATAATAAACTAACTGATATAACTCTCTCAAATGCAACTTAAACTCAACTCAAACTCAAATTTATCATGACTCAATCTCAACTTTAATGCAACTAACTATCTGATAAAAAATTGATTATTTATACATGCAGCATGTTTTCATTTTGATATCCTCCAGCAATATCTGCTGTCAAAGTTCTTTTCATTAGTAGCCAATCCTTTGGAGATAAGCCTAGTAATTCCTGTTGTTTTTTACATTTGTGATTAGTAGCCAATCACTGAACTTGTTGTTTTATATTTTTAATTAATAGCCATCATTGAGTGTTTTTTAATTTTTTTAACTTTAATTTATTCTTAATATTTAATATGCATACATTTATTACATTTATACTTGCATGCACATATATAATTTAAGATCAATTCACTATTTAATTTTAAGATGACTTAAATAAAAAGAGATTAATGTCTTTAAAATTTTAACTTATATTTCAATCAATAATAATAATAATAATAATAATAATAATAATAATAATAATAATAATAATAATAATAATAATAATAATAATAATAATAATAATAATAATAATAATAATAATAATAATAATAATAATCTCTTTATTTCTTTTATAAACTTTTAGTTTGATGCTTTTGAAGTGATCCCCCTCTTTCTTCTGACTCATTAATTGATTGTAACTTTTATTTCAAAAACTCTTATACTTTTAATTTTATGTTTTTCTTATACATAAGATTTTTATTTTTTATTTTAATATTTTTTTAAATAAAATTGTTATGTGCCAACACAATGTTCATACAATATATAAACTTCAAACATATAAACCATAAGGTTAACTCTATGATGAATTTATTATTTCATTCACATTTCATTTTATTATTTTATATAGAGTGACTATTTTATTAGTACTTTTTAATAAATTACAAACTGTATTGAAGTTATTTATTATAATATTCAAGTTATACTAATTATTGATCAATATTAACTACTTTATAATACGTTATTAGGGATGTCTTATACATTGCAAACCTCTGAATGGAAATGCATTTTGAAGGAATACTGAGAAAAATGAAAGGTACTAATGTCTTTATTCTATAAAGTTTTCAAGTGATTGATTACCTTAGGTGTTATTATATATCAATTAGTTAGAAATTTAACAATGAATTCAACTAACCTACTAACAAAACAATAGTTTTAAGTTGTGTGCATGGTAATTTTGAATTTATAAAATCATATAAAAATAATTAGTAGAAATATTACCTTTGTGGATCAAAATCATTTCTCTTATTTTTTTTTAAAAATTCAAAGATACTACACATAAAAATAAAGCAAAATAAATAAATAATAAACATGACGGATTGTCTCTTTCCTTCAAAGCTAAGTCTGAAGATTTGATATTATTGTCCACCAACACAAATTTCCATTTTAGTTCACTTATCTTGGAAAATATATATTTTATAGATGCACATAAAGTTTCTTTAATCAAGATGTAGCTACATTGATTGCAATAATTAAAAGTGGTTGAAAATGATTCCTGTAGATTACTTTCACATTTTGAATATTTTTTTCCTGGGTTTGAATTTAGATGCTTGGTTTCACAATTTACTTTCTTCAAATGTCAGCATTTTTCTTCTTTTTCTTGGTTTTTGTTTTACTTCTTGTCATTCTTTGGTTCAAATCACAAACAAATAAAAATTTATTGTTAAAAATATTGATTTGTCATCTAACCTTCTATCAAAGTTTGATCATTTCTTGGAGTTTTATTAACAAGCCATGGATGCAATACTTTTCCTGAGATGTTTTCTTTAAATGAACTTTAAAAAACCCAATATAACAATTAAGGTTCTGAATAGAAAATGTTTTTTATGAGCTAATTTGGTCATAATTGATCTTGAAAAGGAAGAATTGCACACTAATTATAATTGAGTTAGTCCTTCATATTTAAGTACCATTTTTACACTTCTTAACAAGTTAAGTCAATTCAAGGAAGAAAACAGTCAGAGGAGACCCCTCAGAGATTCAATTAGCAAGTCTCTCAGAGAAGTTTTTAGCAGTCTTTCTTTCACTTTCCTTAGCCTTTTATAAGAAGAGGGAAAAATAATCTGTCAGTTGTCTTTCCCATGGCTGGTTTTCTTTAATTTATGACTTTCTCTCCCAAATCACCACTTGATTTCATCTGTTAAGTGTTGGTTTAGCTTATTTTCTTCAGTTCATTTTGTAACACATTGCCTTTGTTTTATGAAAACAATTCAAAA
This sequence comes from Epiperipatus broadwayi, assembly GCA_028023455.1. Classification (NCBI taxonomy): domain Eukaryota; kingdom Metazoa; phylum Onychophora; class Udeonychophora; order Euonychophora; family Peripatidae; genus Epiperipatus; species Epiperipatus broadwayi. Next base: position 275,732 of record JAQFVV010012762.1, on the reverse strand, counting down.
AATATATAGAATTACTGGGATTTTGTAAAAGAAATTATTTAAATAATTTCCTTATTTAAAACTTAAATATTAGAGCTGAAAACAATAAATAATGTCTATACAAATAAATTCATTCTAAACTATATTATCAAATAATACATATCACTATGTGCAAATTTCTACAAAGGTAAAAAATCTATATATATGCATCACACCCACACATATGCTTGCACAAAACTAAATAGAGAACCACCTGTATGTATTCATATGAGCACAGAATATATTTTATAATTTCCTATAATTTTAAACCTATTTATAATAAGTTCAATTTCAATTTGCACCAACATTTTTATTGATAAGTATTGCAATTCAAGGAAGACTTTTTATTTTAGTCATATAAATAATATTTTTTCAGATATTACAGTGCATACAAAAGCCAATGCCTTCTTCTCTCTATATGCTGCTAGCTATAATTTTAAATAAATACAAACAGATTCTCTCTGTATGTTAACTTTAAGCAACACCAGTTATTAATTTCTCCAAATAAAGCTTTTCATTTTTTTAACTAAAAAAAAAATTGCTTATAAATAAATAAGAAATTAACACTACCATTTATTCTCCAATCATTAGTTTCTGTATGAAAGAAACTAAAGATTACAATATATATATATTATAATGATCGAAATGAAAGTGAAGATCGAATCTAACTGCAAACTATGATACCTGCTCTACAAGGTGCCATCTAAGCATTTAAACGTAGAAAAATGTATAGAGTAGGCAGATATGCGCTGTTAAGATTCCACTTTATTTAAATATTCAGATTGTTAGCCCAAGTCACTAGCTCAGTCGAGACGCAGAAATAAAAATCTATATCTAAATTTATATCTTAAGTATAAAAGAATAAAAGCCACTGTCAGAAATTAACACATAAAAATATTTATTTACGCACATATAAAATAACATTTAAATTTTGAGGAATAAATTCAACATTTTAGATTTTTCTATTAATCTTTAGTTTTACATTTAAGTAAATTACAACCGTTAGTTTAATATTTATTTAGGGAGTCGAGTATGAAAAGACTACATAGCTCTGCATTTGAAAAGAAAATATTCTTCCCTGATTTAACCTTAGGCAACAAATTTCACAATCAAACTGGTGCCAATCCACCTGATACATTTCTGTATTCAATGTAGCATTTAAATACAACAACACAAAATACTATACTGTCAGGAATGTACATCTGATCAGTAAGTAGAATTAGAGAAGACATTGTCTCTCCACCAACAGGAATGTCACATATGTTGGCGAGTAGAACAATAATCATAAAACTCCATAGAAATTGACTGCGGTCCTTTGCCATCTTACAAATCCATCCATAGGCAAACAGAAGGTGTGTGGCGTATGTATATAATCCTGCCCATAGCGGATCTCATACTACATCTACAATTACACAAATATATCCAATACATTGAACCAATTCAACTACGAAATGAATAACCTAAGATTACACTCCCTTAATATAACTTTACAAAACTATATAGCCATTCACGCCCGACTTAAATTTAACATTTAAATATGTTCGCACAGATTATTTTTATACAATTTGTTTTATAATGTTGAGTATAGATCGGCTGCACAGATTCCATGGTCAAAAACATTCCAAATTAAACACAACCGATCAAAATACAAAGTCAATCGATAACGTCAATTGCAAAAGGGAATACACAAGGCCCCATGGCATTCATCGTAAGATGCCCACATTAACATCGTTGACCTATATATTCTAATCAAATGTGAAAACTTCAACATAATCAACCACTAACACATCTATGCAACATCTATACCCAACCTAAATTTCATTATTTAAAATTTAAACAATAAATAATTTATACAATAAGAAAAAAAAATGGAAATGATTTTTATCAATCGGAAAACTAATAAAATTAAACATTATTAATTTGATTTTAAACTTAAAAAAGTCAGATAGAAGTTCATAAGCTTGAACAAAAGTTCTTAATTATTTTTAAATTTAGAGTTCATGTCAATATAGCTTACAGTAGAAGAGTCCAGGTTTCTGCTTTTAATTCCCGCAATGCCCCCATTGGAAGATAATGTTTTGGAGATGGCAATAGCTGGTTCAAGGTATAACAGTCTTTTCACTTATTTTTTTATAGAGAGTGTGGTATGTGCGTTCTACCACATCTCTCAAACACACAACACTGGAACTGTCAAAAAAAACTGTATTTCCCTTTTTATATTATCCACACGGATTCAATCAACAAAACATCACTAATCCATCACTTTCATTAGGGTCCGAGCCAAGGCTTAGTGCTTCCATTGGTTAAGCTAATTTCCCTTTATTTTCTTATCTATCTTTCATCAGATCATTTTAATTATACAAGAGCCCAAGGCTAGCTTGCTTTTCAAACAATTTATAAACAATCATTTCCATTTACAGATTACAAGAATTAATTAATACCTGTTTTTATTTTTAAATCTTATACTTTTTTTATAAAAAAGTACGTTCAAATACTTATTTATTTGTTTTTTGTTTTAAAAAAAAATAATTTTAAAATTTGGCATCTGTGCGAATGTATATATGTTTAACAAACATTTTAATTTTAGCGTTTAGTTTTTTACTTTTATTTGCGAACTTTTAAGTTTTTATTTTAAATTAATGTAACAACATATTTATATATTGTTACATATATATATATATATATATATATATATATATATATATATATATATATATATATATATATATATATATATATATATATATATATATATATACATACATACTTACAAAGGGTAAGAGGTACTCCTTGGGTGATGCTAAATAAACACCAAACCCTGTTAAATGACCTAATCTAAATTCAAATTTACATAAATTATAATAATGACTGAGCATGAGAGATCAACACACACACACATATATAAACTCAAAGATATTTATTATGAGTAAGTGAAAATGTAAAAAAAATTGTATAAACCAGTCATAAGGAAATGACTGATAAATTTTCTGCTTTTTAATTGTAATAAAAAAATAGCTCATTGTCTTGGATAGTCAGATGGAAAATAATGAGAGTTTTTTCTAGCAACTTATAAATTAAACATTTATTTATCAAACAATGTTTGAAAGATTAAAAAGTTCGTTTATTGAATCACTAACTGAAATTGTATATCATGTAAAAATAAAAACTACAAATATTACCAATATTCTGAATCAGACCTATGTGCAATATAAGTGCTGGTTCAGCATGAAATGCATCTTGAGGGTCATTTGTCTTTTATTGTATCTTTATTTATATGAATTTTAAAAAAAATGGGGAAGTATGGAGCTGTTTATTATATATATGGGCAACTTCATAATCTTTGTTATTCAATCTTTTTTAATAAAAGTAAAAATCTCAATAATGTTTTGAAAATAATTATCATACAGTGACAAAAAAGATAAGTATTGTAACAGGAGCAAAATATATGTTAAAGCTACACACATATATAGTTGCTTTACACATTTTCATTTTAAGAGAAAATAGAAGGCATTAAATTATTTATTAATAAAATTAAATAGAGAAAAAGAAAAAAATAATATAAACAGTTTTTTTTCTTTAAGAACAATGATTGTATATACAATTTTTGTTAAAAAAAGAAAGTAAAAGTTTAGGATGGGAGTGTGTGTAAGAGTGGGGGGGTTATAATTCTTATGTAAAAGTTAAAAGTAGAGCTCCTTTTCTATAATATATAGAAAAAGATGTATATATAAAAAAGAAAATAATAACAAATAAATGTAAAAATAAAAACAAAAGTCGATTTGTAAAATAAGATTTTTTTAAATGTAATTAGTAAAAGATTACTGGATGATAAAAAAAGAAGGAGAGATAACAATTAAATTAATTAAAACCACACAAATTATTTCATCAAACTATGAAATAGTTAGATTAATCTCAAAATGAGATTGAATAGCAGAAAAATACAAGAATTAATTAAACTTGATCTCAGTCACAATACATCTAAAACAATGGCAGGGGCAAATATAAAAAGAGAAGAAAAATTAATTATAGAGAAGTAGTCAGATTATTATATAACATTAGAGTAAAAGTACAACTGCTATTATTCTTAACCCTCTACCATGATAGTATTACTATTAAAGGTAAGGAAGAGAAGACAGTCAAAAAAGGTCATTGGAAAGCTGTCAATATTTCAAATACACTCATTCCTCAAACCATTCATCACAGAAGGCCAATGTATCAACATGGACTGCTAAAGAGCAATAGGAGTGTTTGGTGAGCCTTCAAGTCCAAGTCTTCAATACCATCAGATGTTTTCAACCTGGAACCAATGCCTAACCAGTGATATGTGAGCTGATGATAATATATCTCTCATTCTCAGTTTGAAAAATGAAAATACACTAGAAATCATCAATGGAAATCAAAAGATCAACCCTTTGGTAGTCAACAAGTAAAAGAAAACAAATAGAAAACTAAACAAATTTTAAAACCTGGGTAAATATCCTTTTTTTCCATTGTAGATGTCTAGACATATATGTGTTAAGAAATGAATTCTAATGGAGTATCAGAACTATAGCCTAAAGTAATCTTTAATATTTATTATGTTATCTTTTTTATATTAGGTTATAATTATATATATATATATATATATATATATATATATATATATATATATATATATATATATATATATATATATATATATATATATATATATATATATATATAATATATATATGTGTGTGTGTGTGTGTGTGTGTGTAAAATAAATATTGGTTTGCTTTATTGCTATGGTTGATTTTTTTTCTCTCTCTCTTGTAACTGCATCAATTGTAAATTAGTTTATAAATAGTTATATGAGTTTGGTTATCATGCAGAGCCCTTATCCCATAAAACTGAAAAGAAAAGCTAGCCATAGATTATTTCATGTGCTGGATTGTAAGCCTGTCATCGGAAGCAAGCTGACAATAAAAACTGTGATTGGTTGACCTGTGAGGTCGATTTTAAACACAAATAAAATGCTTTGGGTGACAGGGTATATTCCAGCAATTTAGGTTGACCATAGTCAGCAAATATATTTGTGTTACTCTTTGAATACCTTAATCTGACCATGGGTATCATTTATAGCTGTGTTATTAATGGTATTCTCCTCGGTGACTGAAAAACTGGTTTATTAAAGTTATAAAAATAATATTACCCAGAAATAATGTATTAAGTGTTACAAGTTAAGCTATTATTGATATCGAACTAGTTAATGTAAATTCTAAAGCTTAATAAAAATATTAAAATTATTAAACTTTAGATTTCAATAATTATAAAAAAATGTATTTAGACCTAGCAAGAATAAACTCAATAGATATAGTTCAAATAGCTTCACAATGCAAAACCTCAATATAAAAAATACCATGACTTGCAATAGGTCATTTAACATGTAGAGAAGAAAAAGCTATACTTTTCACATTGTTATTTGATGTAGACTTTTATGCTTTTGATCACGTTTAGTAAATGATTTAATTATGTTGTTTTTTTAAATGTTATTATGTGATATTCAAAGTTTTTTTATCCCTAAAATGTAGTGTAGGAAATTTTTAAGAAAGACATGCAAAAGTGACACAAAATACCAGTGGAAATAAAAATCTTAGATAAAAATAATATTAATAATAAATAGTTAACAACTAGAAAATCAGATAATCACAAAAGTGCTTAATAATAATGATGAAAATGATTGATGATTAGTAAGAGAAGAGAATAGACCAAAACCAAACATATCATAATATTAAAAATAGAAGGTACAGGTAAAATGTAAATATTTTTTTTAATATGTGGACAGTATTGATGGTCAGGTGGGAATTAGAAAGGTCTAAAAGATTTGGAGGTAGTCAAACACTTTGTTTGATTTAAGGTTTTCATAAAAATTAAGAATATATGGTAAATACAAGTTACAAAAGAAAAAATAGAAACTAAGGCAACCAGGCCACAGCAAAAATGGAGGTTTAAAGTAAAGAAGAAAACATGAATGATGAGAAAAAGGAGGGAAATGATATAATAAAAAAGAACATATACATAAAAGAATAATGAGATTGCAAAAGCAAAGAATGAAGAGACAGTCAGAAATGCTGATAAAGAAAATACATCAGTGGACATTGAAAATAATTTTAGTAAAATAAGAGGATATGGCCATAACAGAAAGCAAAGGATTATATATATATATATATATATATATATATATATATATATATATATATATATATATATATATATATATATATATATATATATATATATATATATATATATATATATATATGGAGAAACTACTGAAGGGAGCAAATATATTGGAAAGTGAATGGAAAAAGAATAAAAAGAAAAAGGAAAGATCCAATATTAGTAAATGAATAGAGACTACACTTAAATTGGAACTAAAAAAAATGTAAATATTAATGTTAGGAAAGAGGAAAGTGTAAAAATTTAAATACAATTAAAGAAATCCCTGCATGTAAAAAAAGTTATAAAAGGAAATTTATATGCTGAAAGAAAAGGGTGCAAGAAAATGGGCAAGTTACTTAAAGCCTATGAGAGAATGAGGCTGTAGCCAAATATAAGACATTTAGTCTCTTTGTAAGAGAGAAAAATATAAAGTTTGTGAGACCAAAAAAATTGTATATTTTTAAAAAGGGAGATTATCAATGCATTAATCATGATTCAGAAACAAATCACATTGAACACAAAAACAGGCCTAGAAGTAGGTAAAGATGTCCTTGTTCAAGTGAATATATAATAAATATAAAAGAACTATCTGACAAATTAAGGTTTTAGACTATATATTAACTGGACAGATTTTAGAAAAAAAAGAAAGGTAATATATATATATATATATATATATATATATATATATATATATATATATATGGTAACAAATCTTAGAAAATTTCTATAAGTTTATATATAAAAATGAAGACATTTTCCTATTTATCATAGCAATGACTTATAATGCATTAAATGCTTTGAAATGTAATAAAATATATTACAATAGTTGCAAATGACTTATGGATACATGGATATATATATATATATATATATATATATATATATATATATATATATATATATATATATATATATATATATATTCAAGGATTAACAATTCATATCATAAAGGAAGATAAAGTCAAGAAGTACAAAGTATCACCCTTGTCATTTGGAGAAAATCTTCATTTGACAGATGATGCAATATATGCCAATAAATTGATAAATAAAGTATTAAAATGATTAGATAAGATAAAAATGTTTACTTTAAGTTAATAATCAAATTATGAATTATAAGAACTAGTAAAAACTAACAAAGATATACCTATTTAAATTTTCTTTATATCAATTAATAATCACAAGGAAAACCTTTGTTAACAATTTATTTACAAAAAAATATATTGCTTTTATTGAAAGACATTAATTAATATTCTATTTTAATCGCGCACACACACACACACACACACACATATATATATATATATATATAAAACAAAAAACAAGTTAAAAACTTGCTAACACTTGTATTTATGTCAACAGATGGGGTTCTACCAAAAACACCGTTAAGCATATGTTTACATAAACATCAGAGCAAGCATTCTCTGTCTCTAACTTTAATTCCACTTTCAGATCATAATTTCAAGCTATTTGCTATCATCAGTGAAAGACAGGAATAAGAAACTAGATCTAAACACAAACTCTGAGCGTTTATGAAACAGTTTCTATTCAGCTTGCAAGCATGAATCTTTTAGACACGTAATGTTTTCAAACTCAGCATAGCAAGCCAGATAGCTATATGGGTCTGATCTCAGTTCAGCATCACCACATAGTAGAAGCCTCTGCAATATATATCATTGCTAGAAAGACCTCAAAGGTACATTTATGAAAAACAAAAAAAAAACAAGTTGATAGTTTTTAACTTGTTTTTTTTTTTTTTTCATAAATGTACCTTTGAGGTCTTTCTAGCAATGATATATATTGCAGAGGCTTCTACTATGTGGTGATACTGTACTGAGATCAGACCCATATAGCTATCTAGCTTGCTATGCTGAGTTTGAAGATATTACATGTCTAAAAGTATCATGCTTGCAAGCTGAATAGAAACTGTTTCATAAACGCTCAGAGTTTGTGTTTAGATCTAGTTTATTATTCCTGTTTTTCACTGATGATAGCAAATAGCTTGAAATCATGATCTGAAAGTGGAATTAAAGTTAGAGATATTGAAAGCTTGCTCTGATGTTTATGTAAACATACGCTTGACGGTGTTTTTGGTAGAACTCCATCTGTTGATATATATATATATATATTTATTTATTTATTTAACATATGCATGTGGAACAAAATTGAAATATAAATAATAAATAGTTTAAGTTACTGCAGTAGAACAGATTAACAACAATATGTTTTTTTTTATAAAACGAAAACAAAAATAAATTAGATAATTTTTAAAACTCTAGTGCAAACTCACGTGCAGATTATCAAACTAAATATTTATTATATTATTAAGATTACCAATGTTTCAGGATTATTTTATGTTATCTATTATTTGATTCATTACATCAAACCTGAATTATCTGACAACAACAATTGTGTTGACAATATTTATCAAATCAAAAAAAGAACAAAATCTGATTAAGAATTAGATTGAAAGATTTTATTTGAATAATATACTGTTCATAATATACTGATATTACAGCCTTAAATTTACTATATTAAGTGACTTAATCATTAGGGTAATCATATATAATAAAATGCTTAATTTGTTATTCAATAATTTGATTCATTTCTTACTTGGAATATTTTACACTAGTTTAAAATCAGAAAAATTTTTAGTTCAATATTATTATCATTGATTTTTTTTTTAAAAAATTTAAATAATAATTTGGAACAGTAGGTTACAAAATTCATTTCCTTTTATTAGTGTACATTTTCTTTATCTTGAAACTGTTGGATAATATTAAGAAGCCACTACAATAGATTTGTATGCATAATTTTTTTGTGGAGTTTCTAATGATGTCTTTTATTGATCCTGTTTAGACTGGATATAGGTCAAATAAAAAAAAAGTGTAAATGAAATCGCCAATTCATTTTCATTTCTTTTGTGATATAAACGCGAATTTTATCCTCAGAAAATTAAAATTTTATATAAGGATTCTTACTTCAAGAATAAAAATGAAGACAGTCTGGTAACATTGATAATTCTAATAATAATTATATGATTTATTGATAAGCAACTTATCATCTATTCAAGTATAATTATCACTTAACAGATTGCTTTTATTGTGTAATGATATATATTAATAGCATGCTTTGGTTCTAAGATGTATATTATATGGTGAATATTTCACACAACCTGAAATAATTACAATCCTCAAAATAAAATGTTGGTTTAATTTATTTTTCAATTATTTTAAAACTATCCCATAGTTTATCTTATTAACCTTTCCATTTATCAGGGGACCAAAATTTTGTCTTTTGAACCCATTCATGCCTGGTGAATTTTTTTTGTATTATATGTTAAAATGCATGTGAAATGGTATATATTATTATATTAAATATCTGCTAAAAATGTTATGGTAGGAGACAGAAAATTCAAAATTCCTGCTCCTACAATAGACATAAGCCATGCCCTGACATGTTCAGCCATTGTCTGCTACCAAGGCTGTAAAACAATTACCATTTTACAACATTTCTTAAAGAAAATAGTTCAAATTAACAAAAACATATTCATTTGCAAATTTATTATGGTTTTAGATATTTTTTAAAATAATTTATACTATATTTATTAGATATCAAAAAATATAAATTATTAATAATTTATTTTGACACAAAATATAGTTTATTTTCAAAAATATAATGTTATATTAGCAGTGAATGTAAGCATGACCTGAAGCAATTTACAAGTTTAGTTTATTCATTAGCAATCTTTTTATACTTATGAATATGAAAATATTGCAATTTTGAAATAAATATTCAAAAATTTTAAACTTTTAAAGCATAATTTGTTAAATATAGAAGAAATAAATCAATATTCATTGGAATGTTTAAAAATATTAAGAATTATGAAACATTTCATTGATCTTATAATTTGAAAATATTTTTTTCTAGAAATGATGATGTCTAAATTCTTTGTTTTGTTTACCATCTCATTTTTTAATATTTACAGAAAAAAATGTAAATATTTAAAATTTATTTCAGTAGTAAAACAAAATATCTATCAAATAAAGTCAAATTTATTATTTTCAGATAAGTAATAATCATTTTTCCTACCCATATATTGCATTTTCAATCTCTTCTTGTTACTCCCAACATGCATCTCTCCATACATCTGCCTCTGTATTGCTCTTCTATTAAGTGTCCATGTCTAGATCCATAAGTAAGAACTGCTAAAACACATTTTTTTTAAAAAACCTTTCTTTTCAAACACATAGGCATATTACCTTTTAGTATCAAGTTATTTCTACCAAAAGAACTCCAACGAAATTTATTTTTATTATTAATTTTATCCATTATGTTTCCATCTGTATTAATAATCTGACCAAGGAATTTGAAACTGTTAACTTCTTCGAACTCATCATAATAAATATTAATTTTCATACTTTGAGAAAATTCATTAAACAATACTTTAGTCTTTTTAACATTTATCTTTAGTCCTACTTTCCTACTTTCATCTGATAACTCCTGCAAAATTTCCTGCAGATCTAAAGCATTATTTGCAAAAACAACTACATCATATGCAAAATTCAAATGACATTAATAATCTTTATTTACTTTCACTCCTTTAGCTTCCCATTTTAATCCACAAAATTCTTATTGCAGCACTTCTGTAAAATGTTTTGGAGATATAGAGTCACCCTGTCTTACATATTTCTCAATGTTGACTTTCCCAGTAGTATTATGCAATCTAATTGTTGCTGTTGCATTTTTATAACTATTTTTTTTAAAATATGACAATATTCTGGATCTATACCTTAATGATACAATGCTTTAATCACTAAAGACATTTTTTATAGAATTCAATGTATTTTCATAATCTACAAATCCAATGCATAATGGCAACTAATATTCATTTGTTCTTTTTATAACTTCTCTCAATACCTGGATAGAATCTACTGTACTAAAACCATTTTTAACTCTACCTTATTCTTTTGGTTGGTGGAAATCCAATGTTCTCTGTAGATGATTTGTAATTATCTTGGTAAAAATTTTGTATAAATCTGATAAAAGGCTGATGGATCTGTAATTTCTAATATCTTCTTTATCACCTTTTTTAAATATTAATATTAATACTGATTTTTCTATCAAACAAACAGTTGTTACTGACTTCATTGAAAAAATTAAAAGACTGAAGTGAAGTTGGGCTGGACATATTGCTAGAAGAGATGATAATAGTTAGATAACTGAAATCTTAAACTGGATTCCAAGAGATTTTAAAAGACCCAGAAAGAGAACACATGTGAGATGGTTGGATGAAATAAAAAAGGATTTATGGGTGATGTGGAGAAGAGAATGTAAAGATCAGAAAAGATGGATTGAACTTGAAGAGACCTTCATTTTGCAATGGATTGATGATGGTTGATGATGATGATGAATATCCTTTTTATTATTTATTTTACGTTGATGTGTCAAACAAGGAAAAGCATCAGAAAATGTATATCAATAAATGGGTTAATTAATCATGGTTGTTAATAAATATTAATGTAAGATAACATCCATATTTTTTCATTGTTATTTTTTAACACATGACAAATTACAATGTTAGTTCAATTTATGTAAAAATTCATACCTTGCTGAAGCACTTAAAATATATTAATGATCACTAATTTGTATTTATAATGTTTTCTATCTAAAAATATTTTTAATACTAACTTAACCTTAAGTGCTAGGTTATTTCATCATCAGTATCAGCAGACTAGTGATTACAGTTAAGGTATATATTAGAGTATAGCCAAAACTAAAAAAAAAGACTTTTAGCCACTTTGCTACTATTACATATATTTATATCAATCAACGATATAATATAAAATATATTAAGCCAAAAAGGGTTTCTGTGTGTCTTAGAATTATATATATTATTGCTGTTATATATATATATATATATATATATATATATATATATATATATATATATATATATATATATATATATATATATATATATATATATATATATATATATATATATATATATTATATATATATATTTTTATATATATATATATATATATATATATATTATATAACACAACTGATTTATTTAAATCTATGTAAAAGCAGCAAAATGAATTGTTTTTCAATATTTCATAATATTCAAATGTACTTAGTTCAAATGAAATGGCTAAACTCAAATATATACATTTAATGTACCACTGGCCTGCTGATAATGATGGTGAAATAATCTAGCACTAAAAGTTAAGTTAGCATTAAAAATTAATCTTTCAGTATCAAACATTCTATATACAAATTAGTGATCATTAATATATTTTAGGAGCTCCAGAAATGACAGAATATTCCTATAATGAAAGTGACAAAAGAGTGCAGAAGATAAAATAATCAAAATAATCAATTTTGTTTGCTTTAATTATTTAAATGTTTTTGGAACTATAATTATAGGCTAAAATTATATGTTTTAATGTACAATGTGAAATTAATGTTTTATATTTGTATAACAATTTCTTAAAAATCAGCATCGTTGCCACAGATTCTTTGAAACTATTTTTTTTTGCCTTTTTTTTGAAATTGCATGAAAATTCAAAAGAACTATATAAATACCAATACCAGCATTCACACGGGCTAGGGTTTTTTAAATGGCTTATAACATCTTAAACTCTTACGAATTTTCGATTTCTTGTTAATAATTTTATTATTCTTATATCTTCTGCATTACTTTATTTGTATTTATTTTTTTTAAATTCATATATATATACTTTTTATAACTCATATCATATGTATTTATTTTTTTTAAATTCATATATATATACTTTTTATAACTCATATCATATACATTTAAATGCAGTCTTCATTAGACCTAAAACATTTAAATATATAATTATATAACCATTATTTTAATTTATTTACATAAATAATACATATTTTAAATTATTTATCGTAATATTTTATTTTTAACTCTATATCTTTTATTTCCTAATTATTATTATCTTATTATTTCTTTATTTATACTTTTTTTCTTGTGCTATCCTATCCTTTATTCTACATTATTATTATTATTATTATTATTATTATTATTATTATTATTATTATTATTATTATTATTATTATTATTATTATTATTATTATTATTATTATTATTATTATTATTATTATTATTATTATTATTATTATTATTATTATTATTATTATTAAATTCAAATATCAGCCTTTCAAGCCAATTGTGCAAATGTTTTGTGAGTGTTAAATAATAAATGAATACCCTCTGACCAATACAAGATATAGAATTTATGCAGGAATAAAAAGAATCCCTCTTATTCCTACAACTCAAATATTTATATATGAGCAAATCTGAAGTACTGGCAAAGAAAGTGTGATGATAGAACAGTCAATTTAAATTACTATATATGATGTCTGAATGAATGACATCGATGGAATTGTTTAGAATTTACTAAACATCATTCCAACTGAAAATTAATCATATCTAAATAAGCATTTATTTTATATAGTGTCTGTATATGATTGTATTAAATTCAAATATCAGCCTTTCAAGCCAATTGTGCAAACACTTTGCGAGTTTAATAATAAATGAATACTTTCTCACCAATACAAGATATTGCTTGAAAGGCTGATATTTTAATTTAATACAATTGTATACAGATGCTATATAAAATAAATGCTTATTTATATATGATTAAGTTTCAGTTGGAATGATGTTTAGTAAATTCTAGACAATTTCATCGACGTCATTCATTCAGACATCATATAGAGTAATTTAAAGTGACTGTTCTATCATCACACTTTCTTTGCCAGTACTTCAGATTTGCTCATATATAAATATTTGAGTTGTAGGAATAAGAGGGATTTCTTTTATTCCTGCATAAATGCTATATCTTGTACTGGTGAGAAATTATTCATTTATTATTAACACTCACAAAGCATTTGCACAATTGAATTGAAAGGCTGATATTTGAATTTAATACAATCGTATACAGACGCTATATAAAATAAATGCTTATTTATATTATTATTATTATTATTATTATTATTATTATTATTATTATTATTATTATTATTATTATTATTATTATTATTATTATTTTACATATACCTATCACCTTTCAATTCTATTTATTTATTTATACCTATTAATCTGATTTTTTTACTTTCTTTCTATTATTTATCTATACCCATTCTTTATTCATAATTTCTATTTTATTATTATTTCTATGTGTATTAATTATTCTTATTTGTTATTTCATTTTACTACCTTTTATAATTTTGTTAATTTTGTTTACATTTATAAGTGGTTATTTTTCTTATCTTAGCTTTAGCCTTTTTTTTCATATTTTTCTTTGATGTGACTCCTTCTATTATCAATTTCTTTAAGTTCTCATCCCATTCTTTACACTTTTTAATTTTAAATATTTATTATTATTATTATTATTATTATTATTATTATTATTATTATTATTATTATTATTATTATTATTATTATTATTATTATTATTATTATTATTATTATTATTATTATTATTATTATTATTATTATTATTATTATTATTATTATTATTATTATTATTATTATTATTATTATTATTATTTCTATAAAAATAATGTATTTACCCCTCAGCTCTATTTAGATTTAGTGTTATCTTCTGAATCATTATACTTTCTTTTATTTTGCTATCTCTTGTTTTGGTAGTATATCCAAACATTTTTATGCTATTTTATAAATATGTTTTCAGTTTTTCTAGATTGTATATAAATTGGTGATTTTAAACCTGACTATGTTGAATCAATCTTGTGAACATTATTATTATTTATTTCCCCTATATATTTAGTTCTTATCTCATTATTCTTAGATGATTTACATTCTATTTCATATATTCCTTTTAATATTTTTTCATTCTTTTAATATAATATAATATAATATTATCTTCTATATCCATTATATTTCACCTATATTATTTACTGTCTTATATTAAAAATCATTATCATGTTTTTATACTTCTATTAATGGTTTTCATCTTTTTTTATTCTATCTTTTTAAAATTGTCCCTTCTCTTTTTTTTACCTTATCTTTTATATGTTTTCTGATATTTTTACACTTTTTTATTATTTTCTTTGGATATTTGCTGTTTTTAAATTCTATCTATTTATTATATCCTTATCTTATATTCTTCTTTATTTGGGCAATAATTAATAGCTCTATAATTTTTTGTATTAATACAACTTATTTATATTTATTAGCCACATTAAAATTCCAAGTCATATATGTTTGTCCAAATTATTTTTTTATATACTAATGTTTCTATTCTATATTTTCCATTTTATATAAGAAAATGAATATAAATAATAATATATTGAATTTTAATTCTAATAAGTAAAATAATTATAAAAGAATTATTATAGATTAAATAGTTTATAAAGCTATTAAGTATTGTTAAAATTTAAGAGAATATAAGAAAGAGATAAAATTAAAAGTTAAGTAGTTTAAATAAAATGAATACAAAGAGAAAGTAATAGATAAATATGTAAAACAATCAGAAAGAAAAAGGTATAAATGGAAAAATTAAAAGAAAAAGAAGGGAAAATGTAATAAAGATAAAATAAAAAAGAATAAATATATAAGAGTTAAAACATATAGTAATAATATAGTAATGAACTTTCATTCTTGTTTTAAAAAATAAGAAATATAATAAAGTACTTAAATATAAGATAATGAATAAAAAAAAGAAATGTAATAGATGTACTTGATAATGAATATATTAAAGGAATATAATAACATATAAAAAGAGTTTATGAGATTGAATGTAAATCATAGAAAAATAATAAGTTAATAATTAAATATGTAGGAGAAACAAAAAATAATGTTTATAAAATTGATTAAACATAGATATGATAAAAATTCACCAATTTATATGCATTCTATAGAAACTGGATGTACATTTAATAAAGATAGCATAAAATGATTGGTTATACTGATAACCGAAGTGATAGGAAAATAAAATAAGTTATATTAATTAAGAAGATAAAACAAAATCTAAATAGAGATGAAGAAGTAAAGCCATTATTTTTGTAGAATTATTACAAATAATAGAAACACAATAATATTTACATGGAACGATTTTTCAATATAAGATGTTTAAAGAATGGGATAAAAAGTAAAGAAAGTTGATATTAGAGACTTATATTAAAAGAGAATATGAAGAAGAGGCTAAATGACAGTTTAAAAAAGAATCAGTTATAAATGTACACAGAATTAAGGAAGTTATAAAAAGTAAGTAACATAAAATTCAAAATAAGAATAATTAACATAAATTGAAATAAAAATAAAATAGAAATTATTAATACAAGAATAGGTATAGATAATCAATAGTAAAAAAGAAAAGAAATTAGATTTATAGATATAAAAAAGAAATAGAATAGAAATGTGATAGAGGTATTTGAAGAAGAAATAATAATATTAATAATAATAATAATAATAATAATAATAATAATAATAATAATAATAATAATAATAATAATAATAATAATAATAATAATAATAATAATAATAATAATAATAATAATAATAATAATAATAATAATAATAATAATAATAATGGTGATGATGATGGTAGATGGAATAGAATAACAAATAAAAAATGAAAATGAGGTAGAAAGCAAATAGTGGAAAATAACAAATCGCTTTTTTTCTAGATGTTTTAATTACAAGAATATGTGATGAAACCTTTTCAATATCAATTTACAGGAAATCCACCCATACAAACAGATATCTTAATTTTAATTCTCATCATCATTCTGCTCAAATATTTTCTGTGGTAAAAAATGTTTTAACTAGAGCTTATAGTTTGTCTAATAAAGATCAACTTGCTCTTGAAATAGAACTTACAAAAAATATTCTACTTTCAAATGATTAGAGTAGAAACATCATATGTAAGGCTTTACATATCATTGATGTTAAAGGGAAAAAATTAGAATAGAATTGACAATTCATCTTATAATAGAGCGGTTTTGTCTTATGTTAATTTTATTACTGACAAGATCAGTAGCAGACTATCTAGTTTTAATATAAATACTACTTTTTGTACTGGCAAGAAAATTGGTGATTTTTTGCACAAACCTAAAGACAGAGTATTTTTGAAACACCTTCGGATTTATAAAATTCCATGTTCACAGTACTCAAGAAGCTATGTAGGCCAGTTTAATAGATGAATAAATGTCAGAATTAAAGAAAATGTAAATGTTTTTAATCAAATTAAGACATCAGTTTTTACTTCCCATTTTTTTAGAAATTGGTCAAAAACCTGATTTTGACAATGCAAAAATACTTGATAATTTGAAAGCTATGATTTAAGAGAGAATCACTTGAGATATTGAGGATACCTACTGGTTTAAGTAGTACTGATGAAGCACAACATTTTCCAGCTATGTGGAAACCTCTTATTTTATCTTTGTCTTCTAATATTAACTTAAAATTAATAGATGAAAAAACTGAGGGAAATAAACATTTTAATAAGCCTCATATTTTGAATGCTGCACTACTTCAAATTGAATCTCATTTCCCATGTCACACTCAATCACGTTACTGTTTGAGGTCTAATGATTTTCTTTCAAAAGTTAACCTTGACAATGGCAGGTGCTAGTTCACTGAAATATCAGTATGTAATGAAATATAACACATGGTTTAACCCAAAAAATTATAATTTATCTATATCATACAAACATGAAAACATTTTATATATATATATATATATATATATATATATATATATATATATATATATATATATATATATATATATATATATATATATATATATATATATATATATATATATATATATATATATATATATCAGATGGTAGCATATGATATGTAATGCATTTTATTGACTAATGAGAGAGGCTGGACAAATTATACACTCCACATAATTTATAGATAAATGAAATGAATACGGTGTAAATAATGCAAATGACAGAATATACTACTGTAATATATTCTTCAATTATAAACATATCTCCATCAGTATATTCAACACCTAACCTTTGATTGAGAAAAATAGGAATGAGTACATTATGCAAAGTGAATGAATCACCCTCTCATGACCCTCAGTATAAATCCTACTTTAAATGGAGGGATTGGAACATGAGGTTGGGAAAGACAACATCCATAAATATATTGTTTTGTTGAACATAGGTTACAAAGGAGTAATTTATATTATCAGGGAAATATAGTGATAGGATTTACTTATTTCACTAAATAATAAATTCTGTTTGGTCCATAATATTATCTATAGTCATAAAATAGATTGGATAAATGTTTATATAGTTATTGATTTGTTCTTCACTTAAATACTATTATAGAAATGAATCAATCTAAACCAACTCCATATTCATAGAACATAATCTGAAAATAATTATCTTAAGGAAATGAGTACTAAGCTGCCAACGTTATATAATGCAATTAAATATAATGTATGCTATACTTGCTGTGAACCAAGTATTAATAGTGTTCTCAGTAAAATATATAAAATCAATGTTTTACAGACGAGTGCATTGTAAATTTTAAGACTGATTATCAAATATAAAAAAGATGCAGTTGATAAGCAATCGCAAAATTCACTGGGCATAGTACTAAATCAAAATGTAAACTTTTAAAACCAATGAATAGAAGTGATAATGGACGTGTATGTTGATATCCATTATAGTTATGTATACAATATGAAATTGTATGCAGGCAAGAATAAAATTTTGGATCTTTCCTAAGACTTGCTACTCATTCTTGGAGTGAGAGTTTTACCACATCTTCCATCACATTATTTTTAGGTCATGGCTGTTAAAGAAGCTATATGTAAATAAATCAGAGAAAAAATACAAAATATGTTTATTTACTTGAAAAGGGCTTTTTGTGTATGATTCCATTCTACCCCCAAAAAGGAGAGTGATCTAAAAGGAATAATAATCACAATAATAATCAATATTTAATTAGTCCCTAAATTCAAGGTGATATCTCTAACCATTACACAATAATGTATTTTACTAAATATATTACATTTATTAAGTGCAAGCAGATGAAATAATAATAATATGAAAGTCTAAAACCTTCAACAAATGTGATTTAAAAATGCTCATATGCCAGCCATTCAGATGTAATAATGACTGCATGTGCAACTGTCAATTCTAAAACACAAACCAGAAGTATGAAAAAAAATGGAACTCACCTTCCTTTCTACTTAAATTTATATATAAATAAGCCAAACTCAAGAATTCTGAACTAAGAACATAAAGCTTCAAACACTTTCACATTTAATTCACTAAATGTTATATATAAATAAACAATGTGAAATCTTTCAAATTACTATGAAACAATTTTCAAATGTAATGAAATGATAGCAACAAATGTAAATATATTAAATTTATTAAGCATGCAGTCATTATTACATCTGATTGGCTGTCACATAAGAATTTTTTAAAGCACATCTGTCGAAAATTTTAACCATTCATGTTATTATTATTCCATCTACTTGTGTTTAATAAATTTAATATATTTACATGCATTACTATCATTTCATAAGATTTGAAAATTGCTTCATAGTACATTGAAAGATTTCACATTGTTTATTTATATATAATATTTAGTGAATTAAATGTGAAGATATTTGAAGCTTCACACTCTTAGTTTGGAATGATTGAGTCTGGTGTATTTATATATACTTTTATGTAGACCAAAAGGTGGGTTCCATATTTTTTTCATATTTCTGGCTTGTGTTTTAGAATTGAGAGTGGCATGTGCAGTCATTATTGCATCTGATTGGCTGTCACAGAAGAATTTTTAAAGCACATCTGTCAAAGGTTTTAGCCTTTCACATTATGAAATATAAAAATGTAATCTTAAATGGATTCTGTGAAATCACATATACTCTTATTGATGTTGACACTTTTAAAAGATGATGATGATGATCATAACATGCTCCAAGTTCAGTGGTTGGTTAGATAAAACAATTTATCTACCAAAATATGCCTTTTAAATAAAAAAAGAATATTTTTAAATAATATTAACAATATGCATTTCCCACAACCAAACACATTTTATGAGATATTAGCAATTAAAAATTTAAAATGTATATCCTAATATACTCTTATGTCTGATGGAATTTATTATATAATGTTCAATTATTTACTGATATGATCTGATTCTCTACTTCTTGTAGAGTAAATTAAAAATATCTTCATAATAATAAAATAAATAATAATGAATTATTATGCCACCACTAAAGCGATAAATTAAATAAATATTTCTTAATAAAATAATAATAGGATATCAGGGTTCTTCTTTTATATTTTGTCAAATAAGACAGTAATATTGTATTGTAAGGCAAATCTAATGCTTGAATATCCTAGCATTTCAATGAGGAAGCCAGAAAAAAAATTGGTCTGAAGTTGGGGATACTCTCTAAAGGTTGTTAAGAAGTATTGGCAAGCTCATTAGACAATATATTGTAATGAGCACATACACCGTTACATTATTTTTTTATTAAACATTAAATTAAAATATAAAGTTTGCAAATAAAAAAAAATTGTTTTTAAAAAAATTGAATATTAAATATCATCTAAATTCTAATATATATAAAATCGCACAGGTGAGAAATTAAAAAAAAGAAACTTTATTAAAAAAAAGAAAAAGTTTTAAAACTCAATTTTCAAGAAAAAGACTTAAAAGATTTAAAGTTAAAAAATTAATTAATGTTATTGAAAAAAAGGAAATGATTATTTTAATTAGTCTAAGAGAACTAGCCCTTGGGCATTTAAAATGTATAAACAATGGACTGATAGGAGAAAACAATAGAAACTAATAGCCAATGAAAGAAATCCCTCAAATCGGACCTCAGCGAAAGGACCACCACCATCATCATGATGTAATGTTGAGTTCATCGGCAAAATTAATATTAAAAAAAGGTTTGGAAATAAATTTTAGTGAGTGAAGAAAAAGCTGGGAGAAAAGAGATGTGACTCTATGTGTTAGTGCGGAGTTGAAGGAGAAAGAATTGAAAAGACATGCTCTTCAATCCCTTCAGTCTCGTTAAAAGGAAAGAAAAATGACATCATTTTTTCTATATTGAGGACCACAGGACATCGAGGAAATTAACGCTGGCTCCAAATGGCAAGCAACTGCAAGAAATTAGAAACTATGGACTTGTTAAAACCGTAAGAACTTTATGAAATCTAATGATCATTAATTAATTTGAAAACACTAAGAACTCTAAAATATAAACTTTCCCTGTATTTAAATTGCCTATCTGACAAAATTAATTATTTAATAATTATTTTTTCGGAACGTATTTTTTTAAAATCATTTCCATTTATTTATTTTTGTTCTTTTAAGTTTTTATCATGATTTTTGTTTTTCATTAAACTAAATTATATAAATGTTAAACTGAAGTCGGGTGTGAAGAACTATATAGATTTGTAAAGTTATATTAGTTTTATTAGGGGAGGGTAATCTTGGGTTATTTGTTTCATAGTTAAATTGGGTCAATGGATTGGATATATTGGAGTAATTAGTAGATGTAATACGAGATTCGCTATGTGCAGAATTGCAGTATATGCCGCACACACCCATTTTGCCTATGGAAGGGATTATAAGATGGAGAACACAGTCCCTTCCTATGGAGTTTTTTTTATTGCTCTTCTCGTCAGATAGGTGTAGTATTCCTATCTAGTCAAGAGTTAATTTCTTCTGTTAACCCTGCTGTTCAGATGTACATACCTGACAGTATGGTATTTGTGCTTCCGTATTCGTATTACATTGAATACATTGATATATCAGATGGATTGATGTTGGTTTAACTGCAAACTTTTAGCCTAAGGTTAAATAAGAGATAGAATATTTTCTTTTCAAATGCAATCTATGTAGTCTATTCATACTCGACCCTCTAAATAAAAATACTAAACCCATCTGTGTGAACTTATAATAGCTTATAAAAGTTAAAATATAAAATCAAATTCTAAAATCAAGTTAAAATCCAAAGGAAAATTTATTCTAAAATAATTTTAAACCTTATATATATGTGTAAATAAATGTGTGTGTGTTCATTACTGGCAGTGGCTTATTTTATTCTTTTTTAAAAATATATTAATATATTTTAATAATATATATCATTATTATTTAATCTCTACTACTCTGCTGAGCTAATGACAATGGGCTAACTGTCAGAATCAATAAAATAAAATATTTTTTTAAAACGTACGTATCTGCCTACTATATAAATTTTCTATGTTCAAATGCCTAGATGGCGCCCTTGTAGTCCAGATATGGTAAGATTCTCTCTCATTCCACGACCGTTATAATATATATATAAATGTAAAATACAATAACCATTATAACATATTATATACATAAAAAATATATGTAACATTAAGGTTAAAAAATTTGAAATTCAGTTAAAGCTGATGAGGATTACTATGTAATCGAAAGCACTACAAAAGAATTTTAACTATAATATTGTATTTACTATTAAAATTATTTTTTTTTTTTTATATATATATATATATATATATATATATATATATATATATATATATATATATATATATATATATATATATATATATATATATGTATATATAGTAGCCTATAATTAACCCCACCCCTTTAGATAAATTAGATAAAAATAGGTAAAATGCCACAATCCATAAACAAGACTGTAGACCTTATCTTTGATCAGCCATCAAAATGCAATTGTAACCTATATACATCCTGTAACTTCATATAAGTCAGAGATAACTAACAATATATATAAAGGTATTTTTCCCGAGCAACAAATTGTGACTGTAGTATCAAACATAGTATCCACCCAAGATCATCATCCATTAATAAATGGGAAGTCTGTGGAGGAAGCAAGTTATTAAACTTTTCCAAAAGAAAATATAATTATATAATATTTTAAATTAAAAATAATATGTTGGGTTCTGAGTTTTAAACTCAGTAGTTATTACACAAATAAATTCCTGATACATTATTTAAAAATATAATCAAATTTCCTTCTCAAACCCACATAGCTATATGATCTTCAGTGGCAAGAACAATAATGTTTTTCTTTATGTTTCATGTGGGAGTGGATCAGTAATCCTAGCAGAGAACTCATAAAATTATACTAATAAAAATATTTAAAATCTTATGACTTAACGAACATAGAGTAGAAAATTTTACTCTCTCCCTCCGTTAAAAATAAATTAAATAACCCTTGGTTCTCAACACCATCCACCCTCCACAGTTATAATTATTTTAATATTAAATGTTAGTGTTTAGGTCCTCTATTCTATCTTCCAAATTATGTCTCTTTAATGCCCTACCAAATGCACATACAGAAATAGAACATACCAGTTCTTAACTCAACCACTCTGTATTCTCTAACACTGGAAGAATAGTAATCTTATTCTTTACACTCTTAAAATTATGAATGCTCTTGTTTTCATGCTCTTGTCCTCAGAGTCATGATTTGTAGTGAAGTGTAACACCCAATTATTTTTCAACTCATTGATGATCTTTGGATACCATCCCAGCAAATCCAAATAGAATGGACATACACTTATTTAAAATTAATATCTACTTTCACTAACACTATTGGACTTTATAATAATAAGGATAATAATAAATATGATATTTTAATTACTTAATTAATAAAACAATTATTATAATAAATTTAGAATATAGTTTGATTCATTGAAAAAGCATCCAATTATTAAGAGTGAAGAAGGAATTTGATGTCAACTCGTAATATTAGTTGAAATGCAATGAACCGAACAATTAAATATTAATCAGATAATAAGATTATTCTCTCATCAATCTTGAACATATATGTCATTAACTCAAATCTCCATACCCTAACAAGTGAACATGTATCATTTTATTTTAGCAGTAAAATTTTATGAAAAATTTTAATGAACAATCTGTACTAGAAATATGAGTTATTTTGATGACTATAATAAATTATGATGACAGATAAATAATGAATCTTATCACACCTGGGTTGTGCTTTGAAGATCACTACATGCTTTTTCTAGATTTCTCTTTTCAGTCATGACATTAATGTAAAAATATCTTTCTAGACTGTTGGCAATTCCAATGGGTTGCCTCACCAGCTTTTACTGAAAAAGATCTTATTTTAAGGAACTGGTTGACAATTCCTGGTCATAGATTCGTATATTGACTATTTATCAGTACTTTCTCTATTTCTGTATTTTCATTTCCTATTTTTAATGTAGACATGAATGTTATTATTGTTTCAACCATCTTTTTTATGGTCATCATCCAATCTTTTGTTTTTTCTCTGATTCTATTATCATCTCTTACCTGAAGGAATTTAATTTCATTAGCCAGGTAACCTATATGCTCTTGTACTAATTCATGGCTTCATTGATTTTTATTATTTACAGATTTTATTACTTCATGCACTTGACTAATTTTGTTATCCATTACTTTTTGTAACATTTTTATTTTCATATCCTGTTCTTATTTGTTTTGACTCACTGCATTCAGAACTTCCATATGTTTGCTTTGGTCTGTGATTTCATTAGCCATTTTGGTACAGTTTTGTTCAATTTTCTGTCACATGTGTACTTTTATTTCTTTCAACCTTTCTTATGTTATTTTTCTAAATTGCTGCTTCTCTTTATTGATTTATTATATAGACCTTTTCTTACTGTTGGTCTCTATTTATTTGCTTCATCTCTTTATTACCATCTTTTCTTTGTTGTTCTCCTTTCCTTCTCTTATTTTTGTTTATTATCATATTCTCTTTGTTGGTCTCTTGTTCTATTATTTTCTTCTCTTAGTTGGTCTCTATTTTTATTACCTTCTTTAAATATTTTTAATAATTAGGATAAAATGGATATCTCCTCTATTGTCTGCATTTCTTCCATTGGTTGCTGAAGATCTTTTAGATCATGTTCTTTCATTTTTTTTTTGCTTTTCCTCTTGTCATCATATGTGTCTCCATTATACATTTATATTTCAAAATAAAGTGTGCTGAATTATTTGAACATAAAAACTACAAATATACACTTTTTTCAAAAATATCTGGCAAAGTAAGCTTAACATGATCTCTTACTTCATGCATCCATACTTCACTTTACCTAATGTAATTGCTATATTATCATTACTTTAATCTGCTTAACGTTCAACTTTATTGTCTTAACACCTGGTTATATTTCATAAAGTTTCCCTTGATTTATTCTCCAATTCTATTAATTTCATGTTAATGTGACTGATGTCCACTGCTATTGTATTTTATTATAAGTACATATTCATGTACAAATACAAGTTCATATCAAAAACCATTTATCAAAATCTTTCACAGAAATCTTATGAGAATATGACAGCAAATTAATGCATAGTGACATACAAATTTGGGAGACTAAAAGTATACAATGCAGCCTGAACCTGTAAATGCAAAGTATTTTCAAAGTCCCACTCATTAGTGTCTTAGAGGTTGAAAAATCGAAACAATGCCTTGCTCCCTTTCTTGGAGTCTTAGAACTGGAGATAATGATTGAATGATGTTAACTGTACCATGATAAACCATAAATAAATATAAAAAACACAAAAATGGTTTCAGCAATGCCTGGAAAACACTGCATCCTTAAGTCAACAACTAAATCATTCACCAATCACCAAAATTAAAAGTACATCTATACAAATGTCAACATCCAAAACTCAATCCAATCTTCAACATCATGCATTGATTATGTATTCAACCTTAAATATGAACTCTTTAATTAAATATTAATATTTCAAGATTTAAATTTATAATTTAATTATAATAATCATTCTCTAGACTTTTTCCATATTTCACTGTAATATATTTAAATAAATTCTGCATCAAAATATAGAATTTTGTTTTTCAGGTGTATTTCTCAGATTCCTGTCATGTGGTCACTGACCATCGGAACCTGATTATGATCAAGCCAACAGTTGGGTCATCAATTAAAACAATACTGAAAAAATAAGAGGGTTGTTTCTGGGGTGAGGGCCACCAGTGTGTAACAATCCACAATCCATGTTGGGTAGAAAATTTTAACTTTATAAAAAAAATTGGGATTTAAATCATCAGGGCTCTAAAAATTATTTTTATTCTCAATAAAATATATAATTTAATATCTAAAGAAATGAGCATGATAGATATTCAAAGATCTGCCCTGTTAACTTCTTAGAGCAACTCTAAGCATCATTAACTTACATCAACCATCATTGTCAATAACTATAAGTAATACTCAAAAGAAATAAACATTCATCATCATGAATGATTAGCAATTAAAATAGTCAAACTTGTGACTGGATTTGTAATTGATTTCCTGTAGACCAGGCTATATATTGAGCGTTTTACTGTTTGGGACATTCATTTAAAAATAAATTTGGATGCACAAACTAAGTGCTCATCCATCAAAGTACACAATAATCAAAACCAATAATGCTGGGATATTAAAACATGCTGATCATCATCAATATTCTGGCTGCTTAGTACCATTAGTGTACTGGCAAATTATAAATTTAAATTCTATTAGAGAGTACACTAAAATAAAATAGTGCATGGGGTTTGTAAGAATAAACTGTTAAGGTCAACTAGGATGATGATAGTGATCATTGTCATTATCAAGTGGGTACAGACTCAAAATATATATACCCCTTATTTTATATAGCTTTTATTCATGAATCTAGCACAGGAAGAAAGAACTTTATTGAATTATTGTGAGCAAGAGGGAAATAAATATATCAGTTTATTATAAATAACCTTAAGCAAATCATGGGTTTCCACTACTTATAAATAACTAGCTTTATTGGTACCATCAACAATTGCATTCAGAATATAAGATGTCATGGTATAAGTTCATACACACACTGCACATCATGAAACAAAAATGAGATAGAATAAAAAATATTTTAAAACAATTATTTCATATCTGATTAGTAACAACAAAAACAAAAATGGCATAATAGTATGACATTTCAAACAGACATTTCATCAAAAAGTAATTTTTTACCATAAATTAACTTTAAATTCATTAGGTTATTTCTTTAAAATTTAAAAGAGTTTGTTATCATTTTTAAATAACTAAAGATAACAATCTTTGATTCTACCAAAGAATAAATTGAGAGAGGGAAATAACTTAGATTTATAGCACATTACAGATATATTTTTAGATTATACATATGTTTTTTAAAAGCTATTTTACCATTCTAATAAAAAATTCATTGAGTTTTACAAAAAAACAAGTCTAGTAGTTTGGAATATTTTAACTTAGTGAAATAATTGGTGTTATTAATTGTTATACAACCCACAAAAACAAAGTTATTACATTTATGAAACAGACAAAAATTATATTAATAAAAACAGTGTGCATACACATAATAAAAATAACACATCTATGCTGGTTTAGTTTTTATGAAGTTACTTTTAATTGAACTTTTCAGTTTTATATTTAATTGAGCTTCTCCTTAAGGCTTCTTAGACATCACATGGTTAAGATGTCTTTTCCTGATCTGTAGCAATTCCATGTACACCTGGGTCTCGTTTTACGTGATAGATAGGTTCCTCAGAAAACACCCGCAAACAAAATCGCACAAAAATAGATGTAACTTACATTGAAAAAGGAAGGATGTGGTCTGTGATTTTTCAAAATTCACGTAAAAGCAAAACACCAACGTAAAATTATTTTAAAATTCGCGCAAAAAAAAAAAATTAAATAAGGAAATAAAATATGACAAATAAAAAATTTCAAATTTGAAAAAAATTGATAGAAGACAAACTTTGTTTAACTATAATATTTAATTTTATTCAAAATAATATATTTTTATGCATAATTTACATTTTTATACACGTTTTAATTATTGATATTTGCCGAAAACACATTCGTTTGCAAACTGAGGAAATACAACTAGTGCTAACTTCACACTCATGTTAGCACAATGGATTTCTGGTGACAACATAATTAGTAATTAATCTTTGAGATGATGATTTTATTAATTGTTTATGAACTTAGACTTATGATAATAAAAAGACTTTTATTCACCACTGGTGGGAAAAATTTAATTAAAACTAACAACTAAAAATTAAATTCTTATTTTTGTCTTTAATTTTCAATTCCATTTAAAAATCAAATTTCATTTCACTGTTATTACTCACCTTTTAAAAATAAACTTGTGGACACTAAATGATTAATAATTGATTACATTCTTTTTTAAAAAGCAAAAACAGAATGTGATTTAAAATGCAAAATTAACACACACAATGTTTGAACAAATTTACATCATAATCTAGTAAAATTTAATATGTGTATACATAAAATGTGGAAATCATGATTTTAATTTTATTATTGCATAAAATCTTACTATTATAAAGCACTGAAAAAATTGAAATTACTAAGATGCAAGTCGAATTCCAATAAAGTGCTATTACTGTCAATATAATGTAAGTGCACAAAATTTATTATTTAAAGTAATAGCACATTATCGTAGTTTGACTTCCAGTGAACTTCAAAATTGTGTAACTTCAAAATCATGTTAAATAAGTCCGTGTAAAAAGAGACCCAGGTGTAATTGAAAAATAGAAAAATTATGTCATTTGGCTTTTCTTTTGAACTTCCAGGTAAGACAGAGATAGACAGATTCTCGATGCTCTATGTTGATGGCTAGTATGCAGAGTGCTTATGATGGCACATTCTCGGGTACACCTTTAACAGTGAAGATAGGTTACATGCAGGAATGTGATGCATAGCTTTTAAAAAAATCTATCACATGGTTTTTTTGTTTCAAACCATTTTAGTGCCTAGCTTTTAGAGGAATCTAGCACATGGTTTTTTGGTTCAAACCATTTTAGGGCTAATCTCATAGTATGATAAAAGCTTGACTAAAACTTCTGCTATTCTATTCAATAGCTTAATATTATCTGGATTCAGCATGGTATACTCTTTCTTCAACAGCTAAGTTAGAAAGAATTCTGATTTTTTAGCAACAAAATTAAAATTTGACTGCTCTTTTCAACAGTTAAGCAATAACCTCTCCAGGCCTTTGGTAGTAATCACTAATCCACACCACCACATATTTTTTTAGAACAATCTTGTCCTCAACCTAATTATAATCCATCTTTTACATTACACCTTCATGGTAACTAATTAGATCAAATTTTATAAATACAATTGTTCAGACAATTTCCTTAATTCAAGATATTAAAAAGAAGTCAAGATTGTAAAATGAACAACATAAAATTCTTGACATACCTTTCTAATTAAAAACCAAATCATTTTACAAAAATTAAAACAACACAACCAAGCTTATCAGTTAATTGCACTGATTTGATTTTTTTTTTCATTAAAGAGAAATAAAAAAAACAACTCTGATTAACTAAAAATAAAATTTATAATGTTATTAAAATCTTATTTTGTTCTTTTTTCCTCTTTTCTTATTTTTTATTTTAACATTCTTTTAAATATATTGAATGTTTAAGAATTTTCATACTATCTTATGGGGATTTTACAGATACTGAGTTAAATAATGACTCTTTAAAAATAGATCTAATAAAATTTAAATATTGTTTTCCTATATTAATAAAATAATTTGTTTTAATCTCAAACCTGAGTGTGTGTGTGTGTTGTGTTAGTGAATTTAAAATACCCAAGTAAAATATTTTAAAATAAATTTCATGCTTAGATGAATAATATAATAATTCTTTTCAATATAGCATTACATATTTATAATTATTTTGTAGTATATAATATACAAAAAAGAATCATATTTATATTTTAATCATATGCCATTGACATATTTATGCAGTAAATTTTAATTATATTGTATTATTTGAATCTAATATGTATCAATAAGAAGTACATTCATGAAGATTAATTTGTTATTAATATAAAATTCAAGTATAATATTTACAATATTGAATAAATGTCTCTTTAATTTATGGTCCAATAAATAGTTTTTTTTTTTTATTAAAACAATGATATTAATATTCATAAGTGCTTCAACAACTGTTTTATAATAATTAATGTAATATCAGTTTATTATTTAGTATGAAAGTGTATATACATTTGTTTAAGCTTACCTATTTTTAAATTAAAAAAAAAAAACACAATTTTTTTTTTACAATTTTGATAAATAAATAGATTTAATATTTATTAAAGAGATCTGTATTATAATGCAAAAATAAATAAAAGGTACTACTTTAATTTATTATTATATAAATTTAGTATTTAAATTTTACAAAATTGTATAATTTTATTTTAAAATATGTTTTTATAACAATTATGTAAATGAAAATGTTTTAATTTTAAAGAATCATGTATGGTTTGAAAAGGACGTTTTAACATGCATATGTGTGACTGTATGTCTCTTTAAACAATAAGCATCTATCTCAAGGACAAATCAGATAAAAGGTTGAAAAGGAAGGAAATTTTAAGACATTGTTATAGAAATATTATTCAATATGATTACATAAATATGACTTTGTAAGGAATGTTTAGAAATATTATTCAACTTTTTAAAATTACATTCTCATCATTCTTATCCTTTTTTAACTATTCATTTGTTCATAATTATACTTATTTTTTCATAATTATATAAAAGAAGCAATGTTATAAATAATGGACCTAGGAAATGAAAGCATTTTCCTACAAGACAATCCCCTTTTAAATTGCTTTTGATAATATCTTATTTTGAAACATTATTTTAAAGTAGAATGTTTCAATTTTAAAAATGAAGAATGTTAACAATGTAATGTCTCTAAAAGTTCAATAAAGAAATGTTGCTGAATTTTATTATATAAAACATAAATTCTGTGAAAGAATATTGGGAGTGGACAAAACAAATTCTATAAAAGTCATACTACTTATCCTATTGACACAAAGGGTTAATGAATATATTTTTAGAAAAAAATGCAACATTAATGAATTCTTCAATATCTTTTATGATTTGAACAGCACATTAATGGTCTGTTTTAAGAATGTTATATTTCAGTTTAATATTATTTTGAAATTGCTTAATTTTATTAAAAAGAAAATATATAATTATTAATAGATTAATTTATGCCATAAATGTTGGTTTGCAGTCTCTGGAAAGTAGGTAATTTTACAGTGATGTGCTTGCAATGAATGTGGTGGATATATATTTTGTAAAAAAAATAATTTGCCTGTACTAATTTATTGGATAAATAATACTCATTAAAAATAACAAACTTAAAGTGTTAAAATAATTTAGAAAGTTAGAATAATGATGTCTAGCTTATTACATCACAGTAGCGCTATTAGCAAAATTTTTGTTTAAAAAATGAGTATTTGAATTCAACTAAATTTTCAAAAAAAAAAAAAATATGACTTCGAACTTTATATTTAAAAAATTGAAATCAGGTTCATTTAAAATAATTATTATGGATAATGTATAAATAAAAGATTTTTATGATAAAAAAATCTAAACAAAAGCAGTTTTTGAAGTTCAATTTTTTTTAATTCAAATGTTTTATGTATATTGTAATTATAATATTATTTTAAAATTAATGTGAATTCAAAAAAGGTATTTTTAAAAATAATGTTTGCTAAACCTAAAGTGATATTTCACAAAGAATAAAAGTATATATACAAAGTTAAAATAATTATGGCCTCATGATTACATCAGAGCAGTGCTAATCCCAGAGTATTCTCATTAACTGCAAGCAGCGGATGATGAAAATGTCAAAATGTTAATTTATAATCCATGGCAAAAACATATCAATGCATAACTACAAGCAATGATTATTCTTTGTTCATGTGCTTTACAGAAAATAATAGTCATTTGTTTAAGCAGATTGATGTTGTATTCAAAATTGTGTTTTACTAGTTTTATACAATTTTCACTACTTAATTGAGTAATATTTATTAAGGCTGTAACCTCAAGAATGTGCATGTAAAAATGTGATAGTAGGGACCTCTACAGGTCTTAACCACAAGCTTACATTTTGGAAGAAAAGAGAGTAAGGGTTCCCTTCTTTTCTTCCAAAATATAAGCTTGTGGTTAAGAACTGTAGAGGCCCCTACTATCACATTTTTACATGCACATTGCTGAGGTTACAGCATTAGTAAATATTACTTACGTAATCAATGTGTATTTAAATAAATTTATAATTGCTACTTATTTGAGTAACATTTAATTAATTAATAAGTATACTGGATTATACTTTGGGTTTCAACTTTTTAATTATATAAAATAAAATATTTTTATAAGAGTAAGTATCAATCTTGTTCTACATTAAACAAGTTAATAAATAAAATAGATATAACCTCATTTATAAATAAAAATTGCATAATTTATAAATAGACTTGTAGGCATGGTAGTTTATATATAGGGGAATCAAGATATATGTTAGAAAGAAAACTAAAGATCACTTGCTGTTATTAAAAAGAATTCAGAAAATGAAACACAATTGCAAAGCAAATAATAATGTTTCAGCATCCATTTTTATGACTGTAATATGCCATGTATTTGTGGTTTTAACTTCCACTGTAATAATGTAAAAATATTGTGAATTGAAATATAACAACAAAAGGATTTTAAAAGAAGCTATGCTATTATACAAATATTTAATCAATAAGCCACTTTTCAAAGTGTTCGTTGACAAAGACTATGAAAAATTCAAAAGAGGTTTTAAGTGGATAAAATGTTTAAAGTTATATTTTACATATATCTGATAACTGTATTTACAAATATTTAATTATAAGATATGTAAATATTTATAAGTATAACCTATAAGCAGCAATAGTACAATAAATAAATTGTTTATATATATATATTGTAAGCGTCTAACGATAATCTTGTTCTATAATTCACACATGTATACAATCTCTCCCGCAGCTTCGAGTAAGTATATTTATGAGCATGGGTTTAATCCCATCTCAAGCGCCAATCTTACACTTTGATAAGGATTATACTCATTGAAAACATAAATAAGGGTTCTGAATTTATATATCTAGGGTAGCGCATCCAGACTAGCTCAATCTCAAGGTCTGGGGAACATGTCTAACTAGAGAACAAAACAGAGACCATACCCGATTACATCACCTATATCTACATATACCATATGATAATTTACGTATTTATAAATTATATTACCGAGCCCAGAAGTTATAACAAAACTAAGATATAAGTTACTATGCTAGTTATCATTTAATTCTAAGCTTTATACATGCATATACATAACTTAATATTCATGTGCACAACCCATTTATTCCGATACACACATATAGGATTCATATATGTGCAATTAACCAGTTGTTTATTTAATGTTTTGTTTTATTTAATTTAAACAAGATTTATTATTGCATTTGATATAAAAGTAACATGAGTCCCTTCATTACTATGCATTTATTGAACACATATATAGACAAAAGGTCAATTTACCTTAATTACGATCGAATGTCCATGTGGTCAATGCTATCAGTCCACACATTTATAATTCTAAAGAAATACTGGCCTTATTGATATTTGTCGATCCTAAGGATGGCAAAAAAGTCCACAATGTGATGCCAAATAGTTTATCATAGAGGTGGAGTAGATGATTTCACTCACTTAAGAGGTCCAATTTGTCGAAGGTGCTTCACCGCCATTACACTTGATAGATTTTAAACAGCGAATTTAATAAATCTGATTCAGGTAAGTTCTACAATGACAATCCACTGGACTGGCTTAACGAAACTCACACTATTTAATTACCCCAACATTTTGATGGGGATATTAATAAAACTTCTTAATTAATTGCTCATTCATACAATCCAAGCCACGTCTTTCTCTTTCTGTCTAATCACCACTATATATTTTCGAGCACCAAAAAAGTTATTTTCTTTGACACTTTTTAACCTCGTATTTTTCCTTATAAATTTGTGCACCGCTGACCAGATCTTCTATTGTTTCAAAATACCAATGTGACCAGTTCTCAGACTTCTAGATGACAAAGTCATTAATTCAAACTTCCCACAGTAACTAATTCATTCTATTTCTGTAGCTTTATATGTTCAATAGATTCATCAAGAAACATGTGTTACCACTAATATTATTAAAATGTAGAATTTAAAAAAAATAACAAACAACAAAATATATATGTATAATCAATAACAAATTTATACAACTCCATATATAATTGTCTCTTGTCAATCCCACATATAACCATTAAAACATATACACACTTTATAATAACACACACACAACTAAATTTAAATAAGCATACAGTCCATCCTTTAACAGATTAAGTATTACTTTCACACTCTTTGTAAAAGGGTTCGAATGACTATTTATATATATCTTTTCACATATACAGTCACTCAATATCAACACTCATAATTAACACTATATTGCATTGTCTCTTGTATTCGAACCCCATCTGTTACTATATATATATATATAATTTAAAATTTATATATAGTTTGATCTGTTACTATATATATATATATAATTTAAAATTTATATATAGTTTGATTTTAAACTACTCTCACCATAATTAAAGTCATAAGCACACCACTGTAATTTTATAAAGCAAAACTATATAATCGAAATGCCTTATGTTTATGCTGTTTCAATCAAACTACTCTGTTGAATTAGAAAAGTCTATTTTATTCAGCCCATTAACAAAATCATCATCATCATCAACCATTACCAATATACTGCTGGATGAAAGTTTATCCATGTTCAATCAACCTTTTCTGACCTTTCACTTCTTTTCTCCACAACACCCCTGCACACCTTCTTATTACATCCATCCATGTCACATGTGGTCTATTTCTGGGTCTTTTACAATCTGTTTGAATCTGGTTTATGATTTCAATTGCCCATCTACTGTCATCTCTTCTAGCAATATGTGCTGTCCACCTCCACTTCAGACTTTTTCTCTTACCCATATATTGCATTTTTGATCTCTTCTTATTACCCTGAACATGCATCTCTCCATACTTCTTTCAGTGGTATGAAGTTTTCGTATTGCTCTTCTATTAAGTCTCCAAGTCTCAGATTCATAAGTAAGAACTGGTATAACACATTTATTAAAATGTTTCCTTTTCAAACACATAGGGATAATATCTTTTTAGTATCAAGTTATTTCTACCAAAAACACTCCAATCAAGTTTAATTCTATTTCATCCATTATGTTTGCATCTGCATTATTGATATGACCAAGATATTTGCAACTGTTAAATTCTTCTAACTCATCATAATAAATCTTCATTTTCATATTATGAGAAAATCCATTAAACATTACTGTAGTCTTTTTAACATTTATCTTTAATCCTACTTTCCTACTTTTATCTTATATAAAGTTATACACGAATGATGCATTAACAAGGATTAAATAACTTGAATTTTATAAAATGGTGTGGAAAATAGTTTAAAATGATATAAGAAAGTATAATTGTGAACTAACAATGAAAGTTGTAGAAGAGAATAAAAGCCTCAAAAGTGTAAAAGTACAGTTTGGTATTGGTAGAATATTTATATCTGCATTAAGAAAAAAAGATGAAATTATTAATAAATAGAGTTTAGGCATTATGAAATGGGTAGAAGACTTTTATCAAGAATTATATAGTGTAACGTTTTACATACCTGTGTGAATCGTATTTATATATATAATTGAAATAATATTTTTAACGGTTTATAAACAATTACAAACAATCTTAAAATCTGCAGAAGTACTTTCGGTTACTTTCTAACCTGCCTCAACTGCCATTAAATTTATATATATATATATATATAGGCTTTGTTATGTATTGAAAAATCTAAGTTTCTTCCTTTTTTTTGTTTAAAAAAAAAATTATAATGCGAACACACATATATAGTTAGTTCTGCACGGTACTCTTGTCACTCGCCTAGCATATTTATGGACATCAGGTGTTGAGTCCAAGTGACAATCCTATCTACAAGTAAATAAGAATTATGATGGGAGTGATAGAGTATCAATTTCTAATAAAAATAGCTCCTATCTCTGGCTAGCTCACTCAGGGGTGGCGGTTGTTGACCGTGGGAAAGAGGTGGGGGAAAAACCAAATGCACACGTAAATGCATAAACAATTCTCTGAATATATTATTTTCATTTTAACACTACTCTCTAACTTTATGATATGATCTAAATCCTAAAAGAGATCAACATTCAACACACATACTCATAATTTAAACACAAATTTAATATTTATTAAAAGAAACAAAACAAAATCCCATAATTATGTATTGACTTGTGCTCAAATATTTGAATAACATGCATGCAAACACATAATCTGCATAGGTTTATAAATATAACAGAACATATAAATTATAGAACACAATGCAAATACAATAAATCATTATGCAGTCTATTCAATTATAAAATTACATTGGGCAATATTTCAAATATTTCTTTGTTTTCTTTTAGCCCTTACACTTTATTATTTTATTGAAAATAAGTTTTTATTTATGAGATGACTGGCATTTAAGAAATTGCTCATATTATCTTGATTTTTCTCACCCAGGTGCAGATGAATGGTAATATTTGCTTGCTTGATGTTGTGATGTAAAGAATAAGTGATTTTTGGCAGCTCTCCATTGATTCCGTAGGCACGATCAATGGCATTTGGTGAATGTCATTCAGCCTGTAGTTTAGAAAGAGCTTTGTTCATATAAGGACAGCAACTGCAATACCTCTGCAGGATGGCTGGCAGAGCCAGGTCCAATTTTGTCTTTTTACCCCAGCCTATTCATAGCTGATGAATATATATAATTTTTAAACTGATCTTTCTGTAATCTTGCTCTTGGCATTAACAGTTCTAGAATCTCTCTCAAAGTTTGGCTTTCAAAACTCCTTAATTAAAATACTATTGTTCTCTTTTCTTCTTTTTAATGAAACCATGTGGTTTGAACAAACAAAATCTTTCAGCAAATTTTATTTCTTGATTAAAATAGGTTTTATCTATTATGATAGCGATCTATACCTTTTTTTATTCTTTCCTGGCATTTACCTTATCCTTTTTAACAATTCTATGTTCCATCTCCCATCTTGAAATAATTTTCTTTTTAATTAAAATACTTTTATTCATCAAGATAGCAATCTATACCTTTTTTGATTCTTTCCTTACAATTAACATATATTTTCGGAAATTCTGTCCTTCATCATCCATCTTGGAATTAAAACATGGCCATGCAAATTTTCTTTTTTTTATGAATTTATTACACTCATCCACCCATGCAGCAATATAAATACCCATGCTTCTAAACAAAATACAAGAGCACATGCCATATAACCCCCTCCCTCTTCTGTTTCAATCTATTTTCATTTACCCATTTATAATATATATATATATATATATATATATATATATATATATATATATATATTCTAACCTCCCCCCCCACTGCTCTGTATCGTCCTCTCCTAAATTTATATAGTGTTTAAAATTTACGGGTTCTAGCTCAGTTTAACAAATAAATAAATGAAATATCCAGCATTAATTAAAATGATTACTAGCTCTAATTTTTAAAATACAAATACGGTTATATTTTTAAAATGAATTAACAAATATTTACTATTTTCATGAGACATGGAGTGACGACACGGGGAACGAGATAGACTACATTGAGATATTATCCACATGATACTATCTCAATGGCATAAGAACACTATTCCCCTTTTTACTATACTAAATAACTAACTTATAGTATTCTTACGACTTTATAAGCTCTTTTCACTACGATTAAAATAATAATCATGTCTTAATATTCTTTGTAATAAGAATCTAGCTCAATTAAATAAAAATGAAGAAAATAAATAAAATAAATAAAATAAATCCAATCTCAGGTTCATAATTGTACTCTAACTGATTTAAAATTACGGTAGTAAACTATGAAAAGGGAATTTTATGTCATAATTCACTACGCAGTAACTAACAATACTAAATAATAATAATAACAATAATATAATATAATCTTATTACTTCCTAAATGAAATAACAAATAATTACGTACGTGGTAGTATTTTAATAATCTGACAACAGAATATGTGTGGCAACATTAGCATATAATTTAATGTAATATTGTGGCAACCATCTTATGACCAATAAATGATATAATTATGATCTTTTAAATTTTAACATACCAATAAATTCTCAAATGATTATAACACTTTTATGTTTACCTTTTTGTGCAAAAACTATATATCTGTTTCAATTATAAATGTATTGTGATATCATGCATCCATGTGGAGAAATAACAACAAAGACACAAAGCTTTAAAATAAATTTACAACAAAGTTTATTAATAACATAAACAAATAACAATATTTTACATTATGTACACTGGATATCCTTACTCTCCTATCACAAAATTATTTTACTAGTTTATAAAAATGAAGTCAAACTTCTACTTATTTTTTCTAGTTAACTCTTATCTTTTAAATGCTTAAGAAAATACAGTATTATTATTATTGGATTTCTTATTATGGTTAGCTTGTTACAAAATGAATTTATTATATAATTATCATTAACACTTTGTATCCCTACTATTATTAAAATCATATTTTTAATTTTATAAAATTACATTCGTAGTAAACTTTATACAAAATAATAAAATTCTAGCTTTATATTGGTGGTATGGAATCCTACAAATTCAAACATTCTTCTACATTTGGTATTAAGTTTTATAGTTCACTATCCGATGTTTGTTAATCATAATATACTCATTTAAGCCTTACTTCGGATGATATACTTACAACTATTAACATACCATGCACAAGTATATGTTTATTACACACTATTGAATTATTTTCTTAATAAATATGCAATATTTATTTTCTAAATATTATGTAAAACATTAAAATTTTATTATCACTTAAAAGCTTTGTTTAGATTTCTCTTTAAAAATCTTATATTCATTTCCAAATTAATTTATAAAACTGTATTATATGATTCTTTCTCTCTTTATGATATTTTGTACTTTCACTTTTAAAATTACACAACTCTATACATTCCAGCAAATAAATTATTCTTACATAAATGATAACATCTCTGCAATTCTGTTTTATTCATTATTTCTTTGAAAATATCTTTCTGACGATGCAGGTTCACGAAAACAAGGATAGCAAAAATAGATGCATAGGATCAAAATATAACTAGAATATTATCCGTCATAAACCTTGACCATAATGGCACAGTGAATTTAAAAACACTATAGAGGAGTGACCTTTATCTGTCTACCAACCTCTATTATATAAATGATGCTAAAGCTATTTCTTCAGCTTTATAAAACATCAAAAAGTTTAAAAATATGAAAAACACTGTCCAAACTATATGTGTTCAGTCATAGGGCTTAGTTAGCTATACTGAAATCACACAAACTAACTATGATCCAAATACTTTATTTTTCCTATTTCTTAACAAAACATCATCTTGGTTTCCTCTCCTCCAGTACTACCAAGTCACTATCCGATCTTATTTCTCATGATTTTTTCTAAACAGTACATCGACAAATTCCTATCTGCATTTCTAACAATAATAAAATTCATTTATTTCAAAACTATTCTGCTGTTCTTTAAGAAAATCTTTTACTACTTTCCTCGTATATTTATCATATATAAACTATTAAAATATCTAAATACTTTACAACATGAAAGTTCAAAAGAATCACACAATTGTTCTGATAACTTATATTATTAATTATACTTTAAATAACTTATTGCATGCATATTTAAAATTACTCCTCTCATAATATGTTTTAATGTTGTATAAAATGTGTACTTATAACTTAAACTTTCACACATCATTCTTAATCAATAGACGATCTAAAAAAAATACATTATGCATTATAAATAAATATCAAAATTACCAAAATGATCTTTATCTTCTCGATCGCGTTCTGTAGGCTTCACCATCCCATTGATTCTTGTAGATATATGATTTCCATACATACTCTCTATTTTAAAACAATATTTCTATCATTCTATTAAGCTATTATATTTAATTTTTCAATATTACTAAAATTATGTTTATATGTTTTCCCTAATCTCACATAGCATTTTATATTTTAAAATAAATTAGTAAAAAATATTTAAATTATATTTACGATACTTCTTCATCAAACTTTCTTGAACTGTTCATATTAAAGCTAAAAAAAAATATATTATTTCTTCTTCAGTCACTTAATGTTCTATTTTAAGGCAAAACAATTATTACTCTGTTTGATAAATCTTCATAGACAACAATCCTTGATTTTAAAATAATTAATACTATTATTAATTCTTGATATCAATTAATCCTGTAAAGAAAAAAAAATGTCTCCATATTCTCTTCTAATATTGTCTGCTAGCATTTTCCCGCGTGACTTTCCCGATGCATCTTTAGGGTACTTTTATTTAAATATTCAGTATATTTTTCTGTTTTCCTGGATCCATTTCCATTAAGTAATTTAATTTTATATTTTTCAGATCAAGCATTTCCTTCATTGAATACTTTATAATATTTTTCTGATTCCTATTAGATAAAGTTTTTCCTTCGGTTCCTTTTGGTATATAACACAATAACTATTTCATATTACTCTATAACTTTTTCTTTCTTTGAAATTCTGGTACTATATTTTTATAATATCTCTTTTAAAAGACAAACAGTCTTTCTTCATTATACTTTACATAATTTTCTTTATAATAAAAAAAAACGCAGATTAAAATTTTTCATAGAGAAGAATAAAACAACTTCAAAGTAGCCTTATAAAATTTTGTGCGTCATAATTTTTTCCTGATGGCAAGTAACTTCTCTTTTAAATTTTCATATAGCGTCCAAATTCTATTTCTCTGAGTTATAACAATAAGTTTCTGGTTGAGCATAAATAAAGCTGTCTTAAGGTACTTTCCAAATATTTTTCCTTCAGCAATATTTTTAGGTATTTTTCCTTGTACTTCCATCTCTACTGTAGGTTTTTGGTTAAATTCGAATAAATTCCCTGGTAAGATAACTTTTAAAATTAACAATCCATATAGAGGCAGTCAAAATATATTATATGTTACAGAAGAATTTTTAAAATAAATACAAAATTTTAAATTTATATCACTTTTCCAGCTACGGTGTTATCAGCTAAAAAAATATGTTACTTTCTCTTTCACTTACACATTACTTCTCCCCTCCCACTCTGTATAATTCTTATATTTTGTCTGCTAATTTACCTTTGTTGATTGGTTAATGACTTTTTTAGCGTGAACAGATTTACACATTTAGTTTTATAACAGATTAGACTTTTAAAATAAGGAATTGATGACGTAATGTCTCAAAATATTATTTAGACTATTATTTTTTTAAATTCAATTTTAGTTTTATCAAAATTATTTAAACTTTAAAAACAATTATTAAAACAATATTTAATATTTTAACTTTTACTTTAAGGATCGATGGCAATTATATTCAGTTTCCAATTCACAAACCTTATTATTATTTTAACAAGCGTGTGTGTGAAGGGATATAATATACAGTCACGTGTTTACTAACTTTATCAAATGATTTTTTATCCACGTCTCGGTCTAAATTACCCAAAACTGATATATATTATAAAAAATTTGGAAAATAATTTAAACTTGTAGAACTAAATACAATTCTCACCATCCTAAAGTTTATTTTAAAATATACTCTATTAATTTTGACTATTAAATACAATTATACATTGCATATAGCATTTATTTAATTTATTAGTTTTAAAATATTATACTCAAATTATTAATATACTTTTAACTATTTATAGCTGTATTATTTTATATGGCCAGCTTTTACAACCATAAGCAATGATATAATTAAGCTTTATTTAACTGTTTTCTTTTAAAATAATTTATTACACTGTTATATACCAGGTATTTTCAGCTTTAAATTGTACTATAAAATTTAATTATCCTACTATTATTTATATATCCTACAAATATAACTTAAAATTTAAAATTTTTTTAGTAATTGACCTTTCTACCTTATTATGACCTACAGATAAGGGCACATAACTTCCCCCTTCGAATAAAAAATTTTAAATTAAACATCTAGTTTAATACCTATTTTATTCATTAATACTCTTTTTTTTATTATCTGCT
Organism: Epiperipatus broadwayi; assembly: GCA_028023455.1. NCBI lineage: Eukaryota > Metazoa > Onychophora > Udeonychophora > Euonychophora > Peripatidae > Epiperipatus > Epiperipatus broadwayi. The sequence goes on along the minus strand of JAQFVV010012762.1, from coordinate 233,448 downwards.
ACAACCAAATTCCATCTTATATTACTCAATATAATAAAATACACTGTTTGTTATACAAATTTATATAATATCTGGACATTAAACTTAACTTTGAATTCTTAATACTTATAAAAAAATTTTCTACACCTCTGTCTTCCATCCTGAAATAATTTCCTTTTTAATTAAAATACTTTTATTCATCAAGATAGAAATCTATACCTTTTTTGATTCTTTCCTTGCAATTAACATATCTTTTTGGAAATTCTGTTCTTCATCATCAATCTTGGAATTAAAGCTTGGCCATGTAAATTTTCTTCATTTTATGAATTTATTACACTCATTCACCCATGCAGCAATATAAATACACATATTTCTAAACAAAATACAAGAGCACATGCCATATAACCCACTCCCCTTCTGTTTCTATCTATTTTCATTTACCCATTTAAAATATATACACACACACATATCTAAAAAAATAATCTAATTTAATATCACTTTTAATCAAGTATATATGCTCGTGTATATTATACTATATCTTAGAACAGAGTTTGAACACAACCCTGTTATAATAGTAATAAATAACAAGTACATCTTATATGTATTTTATCTTCCGTATTGCTCAGAATTTTAAATGAAGAAGTAAGACATACAATTAAATTTATGAAAAAAGGAAAGGATCTAGGTAATAATGGAATTATAATTGATATATTAAAGGAAGCAGGAGAAGAAATACATTTTTTAGCACTAAATGATAATGATGTACTAGATGATTGAAAGAATGCAGTATTAATATTAATATTTAAAAAAGGTGATAAATAATATACTAGAAATTACAGACCTATCAGTCTTTTATCAGTTTTATATAAATTTTTTACCAAGATACTTACAACTCATCTACAGAGAACAATGAATGTCCACCAACCAAAAAAAAAAAAAAACAAGCTGGATTTAAAAGTGGCTTCAGTACAATAGATCATATCCAGGTATTGAGAGAAGTTATAAAAAGAACAAATAAATGTGAGTTGCCATTCTGCTTTGGATTTGTAGATAATGAAAAGGCATTTGAAAATGTAAACATTTTTTTCAGTGATTAAAACATTAGATCATCAAGGTATAAATCCAGGATATTGTCATATTTTAAAGAATATTTATAAAAATGCAACATCAACAATTAGATTACATAATAAAGATTATAGTTAATGTTTAGGATTATTTATGTATATAATACAATGTTTTATTTAACTTTAATTATTTCCCAGTCTTTTATGGCTATAACTTTTACTAAGTTATTTAATATTTCTAGTAGAGGAAGAAACTATAATTTTTTGTATTTATATATGAATGTGTTTTAGTTCCAAGTCATGTTTTTTTAACAATATTATATTAGGAAAATATTATATATTGTGTGATATTCCCTTAAATATGTTATAATAAAACAAAATATAGAGAATAAAAGTAGTTAATAAGAATATAACAATGTTAATGTTTATAGAGGGTATGTAATGAAAGAGTGACATTTTTAGTTAATAATTATAAAGAATTTAAGAAAATATATTGAGTAATATAATTCTAATTTTAAAGTTGTATTCAAAAATAAGTCTTTGAAAATGCAGCATAATTGTGCTTTTTCTCATTAATGCCTTAAGCAATTACCTTTTAAAGACTGACTTATTTTCAGGAAAAAGTTATTTTAATAATATGGAACCATTCTTTTCTTCTTAAATTCTCTGTCTCAGTATCTATGATTTGATTGGCTAAGCGCTTGAGAGGTTTGCACTCTCTCAGTTTAATTTCAATACCATCTATGCTTCATAAAATAAATATTATTTACTTATATTGCTGCAAGATATAACATTGAAAAACTACTGCACAGTAAATCGAAAGATTTCACACTGTATGTTTATAATTAGAACTCAGTGAGTTGAGTGTGAAGATATTTAAGATTCACACTTTCAGATCTAAGTACATTGTACTGGCTTGGATATATAGAAAGACAAGTAAAGAAGAGAGTGGAACCAATCTTTTCTTGTTAAATTCTCAGTCTCAGTATTTATGATCTAATTGGCTAAGCACTTGAGAGGTTTGCACTCTCTCAGTTTAAGTTTAATATGTTGTATGAAAAATAAAAATATTTTATAGTCCCATCACAATGTTATATAGAAATAATACTAAATTCTAACATAAATATTACAGCTAGCAATTAGTTTAGCACTTCAGAAACGGTCACAAAGTAACAAAAGATGGTGCTAAATTATTTGGGAAACTTAGATAAAAAACACAAACAACATATTACAACTCTTATGTTATCAAAAATAACAAAACATTCTGTATTTATTTCATGATAAACTAACTATATTTTCATATGTACCAGAAATTTAAATTCTCCTAATAATTTATATCACTCTCAATGCTAGGATGGTCAAATGGATGAATACAAAATAAATTTGAAAAAGAGGAGTTTATAAACATGATTGAAAAGATGATGAGGAGCATGAGAAGTTTGTTGATGATAATTTTCTTTTCTAAATACTAATCATTTTTACATCAAAATAGTAGCCTTAATATAAAATAAAAATCACATTTTTTTAAAAAATCATTGGCATAATCATATATACATTTTTGCTACTTTTAAAATAAGTCCTGAACTTGAAATCTACAAATTGAAATTTATGTACATATTTTAAGAACACAAGCAAAAGCTGAATGTACTAATATTTATTGTGACAAAACTCTAGATGATAAAATATTTGACATAAATAAACATGTCATCATTGAACCATGCAGTTACAAATGAAAACGTGTTTTATATTTGTAGAATACATAATATGTCAATTTGTGTGAAACATATAAAACTCCGATAGCAAGTATTCTTTTATAAAATAAAAATATTTTATAAATATCTTTATTGTTTATTTGTTTACATGTTCATTTGCATCATTAATTATTTCATAACAAAATACTTTGATAAATACCAGTATCATATACTGATTGTAGTTTTAATATAACAAAATTTGTTGTGGCCTTTCTGGATTAACATAAATAAATAAAAAAGTAGAGAATTTGATTTTTTGTATAGTCTGTTGGCAAAACATTTATATATACATATTGTAGTAGTTTACCTTCACTGTGAATATTTTTAAAAAAAAATCTATGCAATGTTTAAAATATATTTTTTTCATCATATAGAGTTGTGGTCAAAATTATCTCATTATAAATAGATAACTGTTGTGTCTATTTGTTTCATGTATAAAGTTGTTTTCATTTTAAACTTTATTTTTAGAAAACTGCAGAGATTAAAATCTTTTATTCAGATTTAAATGAAAGGTTATTCTAATTTTTAAAAAGAATGTATGAAATAATATAATTATTTTAGCTTTAATATTTATTAAAGAACGTCTGGGTATTGATATGGATTTAAAAGAACAAGGAAGATGTAATATTTAAATTTAATGAAATTACATAAAAATAGTTACTTAATGAGTTATATTTTATTAGTTTTTGTTAAGATTAAAGTTAATTTTAGCAATAGTTAAACCCAAAGGCATTAAAAAAATGTTGTTTTTTTTTAGATCGTGTGAGGCTTTGCAAAGCGAACAATGGAAAATTTTTAGTATCATGTTGTTTCTAAATGATAAACATAGTACTTTCATATTATTAATTTTGTATTAAGGGAGCCATATTAAATGACCATATTGATTTTTTTTAAAAAACTGACCTAAGACACAATTTTCACAATAACTTCAGTTTTAACTATGTTAGAACAAAAAATATTACATTAATAAAAACTAGAAAAATTAAGGAAAACAATAACTCTAAGACAAATAGTGATAACTATTTTAAAAAATAATGAAAAAATAAATTTCAATATACAAAATAATTATTACTTTACTGTTTGTTCATAATTTCTAATTCATCATTAACTAAGTTTAAATTACATCTTCAATTATAGTTTCTTGGTATTTCTCACAAAATTATCTTTCAAAGCATATACAATATGTCCTACCTGAGATAAATCATAGCTTCAGAATCTCCAAAAGTATTTGCATAATAATTCTTCATTTTTACTTTGTACTCCAAAAAATTCCAATTATCAAATGTGTCTATAAGAAAAAGATTCATCCTAATAAAAGATACAAAACATATAATTTCCAGGAGATGGATATGCATTTGTCATCATAGCAATTGGCTTCTTGTTTATTTAAAACTAGAAATTGTCAGCTATTGTCTGTATCACTGATAAAATGAGTTTCATCACTTCATTTTATATTTTTGTGTACATCAGTGATGTTTATATTCTTTATGTACACTAGTAATGTTATCTTGTTATATTTATTGTATCACATAAATATAATTTATTAGCATGTAGTCCATTTATTAACTACAGACTTGAAAAAAATGTGATGAGCATATAGCAAAACCAGAGTGAGTTTCACAGCATGATTATCAAGGCATAGGCAAAAAATCATAACTTGATTATTTGTCTGCATATACAATCTTTCTATACATTTGATTATTAGTTTTGTAACTCATTACATGTAAACACAAACATACCATATAAACATAATAAATAATAAATTATTAAACGTTTTTGAGAATCATTATTTTTATAAAATAATTTTATTTTTATAAAATAAGTGTATTAGAATTTACAAAATTACCATAGATATAAATTTTATATGAGCATAAATAAATATATAATTGTATAGACACACACCAACTACAAACTAAAATTAGCAAAAAATAAATCATTTTTTTCAAATACTTAAAAAATTAAAATATTCAAAAAATTAAACTTTTATACTTATGTGCCGATGTTCTGATTATGTTTAGACTCTATTAAAGGCCTTTTTTGTGAATCAGAGTACTTTTATTCCAATAAAATCATATTTAAATGTCAATGAGTATAGCTTTGTGAAAATTACAAAATTGATTTAAAAAATAAATAAATGTGCCAGTCATTAAAAAAAATTATAAAAAATCCAATTTTCATTCATTTTTCTTGTGGAAGACATCTTTAAAAAGCTTCTGTTGATGTCATGCTTATAGTTTTATATATCAGTAAAGAAAGAAAATAACATTTTGACTGATCAAATCCAGATGCATGGGTAACTTGCTCATTGAGCCAAAACTGTTAATGGTTTGGGTTTAGGATGTCATATTGATTTTTTTTTAAAAAAATGGTTTGAGACAAAATTTTCACAATAACTTCAGTTTTAATTATGTTAGTGTGAAAAAGTACATTAATAGAAACTAGATAAACCAAGGAAAACAATAAGTCTAAGATAAATAGTGATAACTATTAACAAATAAGGAAAACAGAAATTTCAACATCCAAAATAATTATTACTTTATTGTTTGCTGATAATTCCCAATTCATCAATGAACTATGTTTAAGTTATATCTTCAGTTATGATTTATTTGTATCCCTCACAAAATGATCTTTCAAACCATATATAATATGTCTTAACTGAGATAATGCATAGCCTCAAAATATCCAAATTATATCACATATGATTTCTTCATTTTTATGTTGTACCACAAAAGTTACCAAATGTCAAAGGCATCTATAAGAAAAAGATTCATCCTAATAAAATATAGAAAACAAATCATTTTCAGAAGATAGATATGCATTTGTCATCGTAGCAATTAGCTTCTTGTCTATCTAAAACTAGAAATTGTAGGCTACTGTCTGTACAACTGATAAAATGACTTTCATCTCTTCACTTTTTATTTTTAGTGTACATCAGTGATGTTTATATTATTTATGCATATCAGTGATATGTATGTTTTTTGTGTACGCCAATGATTATATGTTGTTATATTTATTGTATCACATAGATATAATTTATTTACATATAGTCCATTTGTTAGCTAAAGACTTCAAAATAATGTGATAAAACATATAGCAATACCAGAATGACTCCAAATCATGAGTGTCGAAGCATAAACAAGAATCAGAATTGGATTATTTGCCGGCATATGCGATATTTCTATACATTTGATTATTAGTTTTGTAATTCCTTACTTGTAAATACAAACACATCATATAAACATAATAATAAAGAATACATTATTTAACTTTTTGAGAATTATAGAATAAGTGGATTAGAACTTTAGAAAATTATGGTAGATATGAAATCTATATGAGCATAAATAACTATATAATTTATATCAATACACACCAACTATAAACTGAAAGTAATAAAATTATCATTTTTTTCATAAAAAAATAAAAATAATAAAAATATTATTAAAAAAAATTAAAATTTTATATGTACAAGTCTGATATTGTGCTTTATGTTTAGGCTACATTGTAGGCCTTGTTTGTGAATAAATTACTTTTACTCTGATAAATGTCTATTTGAAGATTGGTTTATATTTTCTGTCTTTATCGCTTCGTGAAAAGTACAAAATTGATCAAAAAAATTAAATGTGCTACATGATAAAAAATATTGTAAAAATCCAAATTTTATTGGAAATTTTTGTGGTAGACATCTTTAGAAAGCTATCTCAGAGATCTATCAAATGCCCATATTTCCATTGATGTCATGCTTATAGGTTTTATGTAATTAAAAAAAGAAAACAACATGTTGGACATTCAAATAAGATGTGTGGACTACCCACTTGATGGAAAATCAGTTAAAGAGTTTTTATTATTAGTTTAAAACAGTTTGCTTTTCAGTATTAAAGTGTTATAAAAAGGGGGAAGATTTAACTTGGCAAAAAATAAAAATAAACTTTAGAATAAATTTAAAAAGTGGCATTTAGAAATTTGGTTTTATTAATAGAAAATGCAGTTAGCCCAAGAAGAATGTAACTGAGAAAATTTAAAATATTAAAGAAAAAAGAAAATCTTAAAACTAAAACAATCTCTCTTTCCATTTATTTAAAATAAAATAAATATATATGTGCATAAATAATGTTAGTTGTAAACATAAATAAATAATAAGATGTGTCTATGTTAAGAAAATAAAATATGAAGTAAATATTAAAAAATAAATGAAAGTTTATAAGTAAAAAATTCCCTCAAAATTTGCAGATACTGATAAGCTGCATAAAAATGGATTAGCAAATGCTATTAATTAAAATCCATAAACAACAAGATTAATTAAAAGGCATCTTATTAAATAATTTAATCAAAGCAGTGAATGAATTTAAAACTAATTATATATATATATATATATATATATATATATATATATTGGCTACAATTATAATCATATATATATATATATATATATATATATGATTATAATTGTAGCCAATATTTAACAATTCATTCCAACATATTTCAATATTTCTACCTTTATCTGATGAATATTTTATGTAATTTTATAATTTTTACATATGAAGAAAATATTTTAAAAAAGGAATATTAACAAAAAAACATTACTGCATATTATCGATATGTTGATGATGTTTTTAATGTGGTAAACCAAATTCAATTAATGAGTTATTTAAGGAATTAAATTGTTTGAAAGGCCTAAGATGGATAGAAATATGAAGATTTAATGTGCATTCAGTTTCTTGATCTTAAAATAACTAGAAATCAATGCATGCTGGATTACTGTATACCCACTAAACCAATATTAAAAAGAGGTTACATTCCATATAAATCAAAAGTGTCAATGTCACACAAAATGGCAGGTTTGAAGTCCTTCTTATTTAGAAATAATAGTCTTTGCAAATATTCATCAAATAAAGGCAAAAATATTGAAATATATTCGAATAAATTGTTAAATGTTAGCTACAATTATAATCACATATGTAATGTTATTAGAGATTTTAATACAAAATATAAAAATAAAAATTTTAATAATAATATTGATTCTCCTGCTAATAAAAAATATGGATATCAATCCTATATATTTTAAATTATCAAGTAAAGTTTATAAGGATAATTTATAAAGATATATGTGATGTTGCATTTTACACACCTCCTACATTAAACAAATTAATAAATAACTCCAAAAGATATAACTTCATTTATAAATAAAAATTGTGTCATTTATAAATGGATATGTAGGTGTGGTAATGGATATATAGGTGAATCTAGATGTATGTTAGAAAAAATAACTAAAGAACACTTGCTATTATTAAAACGTGTTCAGAAATCAAATCAAAATTGCATAGTAGATAATAATATTTCAGCATCTGTTTTTTACAACCATAATAAATCATGTATTTATGGTTTTAACTTCAATTTTAACAGTGTAAAAATATTGCAAATTGAAATAAATAACAATAAAGAAAAATAAAGGAAGCTATGGTAATATACAAATATAAGCATGACTTGATTAACCGGCAAGTGCTCCTAAGTGGATAAAATATTTTTTTTATTATTAAGTTACTGTATTTATAAATATTCAGTTATATAATTATGTATATTGCTTTAAAAATACAGACATTGAATATATATATATATATATATATATATATATATATTGTAATGGGTCGCACGGTCATGAATGATGCATATATATATATATATATATATATATATATATATATATATATATATATATATATGATCACTAGAAGGAGCTTTACCAATAGCCTACTTTCAAACTTTGTTTACATAAACACTGAGAGAGATAGAATTCAATATCTCTTTCAAACTGTCTCCAATCTTTAAACCATGTTTTCGAGCTAGTTGGCTCATGTCAGTAAAAGGTAAAAATTCATACTAAGGCTATGTGATGATAAACCTGTTATTCAATGCCAGACTATTAACTATGCCAGATGTCATGGTCTGGTTGGCTACACATAAAGGCAAAACCATAGTCAGACTTGTGGTCTTCATATAGGATGCTAGAAACAACATGATGAAATACTTGATCCATGATAACACCCATCTACAATACACATAAGTCTCTCATACCAGATCTAGGTGCCGTTTAGATCAGTTCATCTATGTCTTATTGCTCTCTTTCAAGACAGTTGCCTCAGAATTCAAACTCAGGAAGAATTTGCATTCGACTCTTTTGACAGGAAACATTTTAATTACTACAGCCAAATAACTATTGTGAAGCCATTTTCTAAATCAAAATCATTAATAGCAGGCTATGTGGGTGTACACATATGTGTAGTTTAGGTTTGTATATAAATGTAAATGATGTGTCTTTAATTAGACAGTTTGATAAATTTAACTGTTATCATAATATCTATTAACAAAATAAATAATGTATAGCATTGATAAAAAGCATGAAATATATATAAACTTTATGTCAACGATTTTTACAAAATAGATATTTTAAGAAAATTAATTGTGTTCATGTTTTACATATCGTTAATGAGGGTCTACCATATTAGCAATTCAAAAGAAATATACACAATTACCGACCCCCTGAACCCAATGATAGATACTCATATCATAGATATTTGTAAGCAAAAAAATAAAAAATAAACATCAATTTTAGATGAGAAAGAAAAATTAATATGAATGAATATGTACATAATATTTTATGTGATACTGATTAGTTGACTGATTAATTATCGAGCATATATGTTAATTGATTCATTACTATATGATGGTTTTATTTCTGTAAGATCTTCCATCATTCATTGTTTTAGTATAATAAAAAGAATAAATATAGAAACAACACACACACACACACACACATATATATATATATATATATATATATATATATATATACATATATATATATATATATATATATATAAAGTGTATAAGATTTGCAGATGATATGGCTCTTATTGCTGAGGAGGAAAATGATCTTCAGAATATGTTGAATAAATTGGAAGAAGGATGTATGGCATATGGAATGAAGATTAATATTGAAAAGACTAAGTGTTTATGGATAGGGAGATATGCAAAAAGACTGCAAATTGGAATCCATGATGACATGGTTCAACAACAGGTGAAGGGATTTAGATATTTGAGTAGTTAGTTGAGTGAAGATGGAAGAAGTGAAGACGAAGTTAAAAGAAGAATAGCATTGGCAAAGGTAACATTTGTAAAGAGAAAGAAGATATTTTGTGGACCTATGGAAAGATAATTAAGGAAGAGATTAATTAAATGTTATGTGTGGAGTGTATTACTGTATGGTTGTGAGACATGGGCATTGAGTAATAGAATTAAGAAACGTTTGGAAGCTTTTGAGATGTGGACATGGAGAAAAATGGAAAACATCAGTTGGATGAGTAGGGTAACAAATGAAGAAGTTTTGAAATGAGTTAATGAGGAAAGAAGATTGATTGAAAATATCAGAGAGAGAAAGAGAAACTGGATTGGACATATATTAAGAAGAGATTATAGTTTAGTGAAAGATGTTTTGGAGGGAATGGTGAGTATAATTAAAAAGAGGGGATGGATGAGATTGACATTATTGGATGATATAAGAGATGGAAAGGCTTATGTGGAATTGAGGAGATGGGCAAGGCAGAGAATGGAATGGAAGAATAGATGAACTGATGTAGTGACTACCTTTGGACCTGTCTATTGGACAGACTACTTTTATATATATATATATATATATATATATATATATATATATATATATATATATATATATATATATATATATATATATATAGTTAATAATTTATACGGAATGAACATTAAAAAAAAAAACTATTATTAATTTAACGATTAACACAGAATTTTGTTTCATTAAGTGTATACCATTAGTCTTTTTTAAAGAAAGAAATTTTTTTTTCCTTTTGAGCATATATATATATATATATATATATATATATATATATATATATATATATATATATATATATATATATATATATATATATAGAGAGAGAGAGAGAGAGAGAGAGAGAGAGAGAGCAATGATCAAAAGTCAAATGGTTGAGGTAAATTTTAGACCTAGATTTTATTTAAAAGAAAAAATAAAGTGCTTCTAATTAAACTGTACCTCCCCTCCCTTGATCTCAACCTAATCTATCAAGTTGGAATTTTCAAAATGTTGGACCAAAGGCTTGCTGCACTCACAAGTAAGAATGAAGTAATACAAATAAAAAAAAAAACATATTAACAATACATTAAAAATATTGATTAAGCGTGACAAAAATCAATAAATAAACATTTTAAGAATATTCCATTAATTAATATACTGGTTTCATATCTTGAACTATAGTTCTTCTAACCGATAGTTTATACATTTTGTTCTCCACAAATATGAGACATCACAGCTGTTATGTGTGTATATACAAGCAATTCTACCAAAACAGTTCATGCTATATGGAATCAAGGTACCAGGGCTTCAAATACAGGCATCTAGCTATCAGGTTTCCATGTCTATAGGGACAAAACTGCCACTACATGCCAATCGTTCGTTCTATCCAGACTTCATTCTGCTCTTTCCTGACAAATAAATTTTAAAAATAATGTCTGCAATTAGATGGATTATTTTCTTGATCTTGATAAGAAGAAAACATCTATTCGGATATTGACAATGCTGACTACAGATATACTTATATTTCAAAATCACATTCAAAAAGAACACTGATTCTAACTTTTGTCTTATCTAGATGAATTTCGAAACTGTTTTACTTAAGTTCTCCTTGGTATCCATACTTGTCAATTTGTAATATAAATTAGTAAAGCTACAAATTTGGTTTTCCTAGAATTTAGAGTTCAGCTTATTTTTTTAAACTTTAAGAATTTTGACTAACATCTCCATTATGACCTACTGCGTTTCTTTCTTTTGAATTTGACCTTTGATCTAATGAACATTTAGGCTGTCATTGTTTTAAGTTATTTAGTGATATTTACCACATTTAACACATAGTGATTGTTATTACACATATTTATAACTATAATAATATCTATTATTGTTAATTTTAATATTTAGCTTTGATAACTAAATTATGGGGTTAACTTCTTTCTATGATTTTTTTTTAAAGGTGGTTAAAAAAAAATTAATTAAAAAAAAAAAAAAATTATTTTAAGGAGGGTTTTTTTTCTCTAAAAAATATCAAAAACTTTTTGGGGTTTTTTTTTAAAAAATAATATATAAAAAAAAAAAAAAAAAAAAAAAAAAAAAAAAAAATATTGTTAATTTTAATATTTAGCTTTGATTATTATGCAATTATTTATTTGACAGTGTTTTCTGTCAGTTTTCCAATTTAGTTATTGTATTCATGCAAAAACCCTAAGTTCAAAGAACTTTATTTCATCAACAGTCTTTTTTTTTTTATAAATGTCAATGCGATAATAAAAAAAAAAAAAACATGAACAATTATATTTAGCTTAATTAAAATATTTGGATATTTACCTATAATGACGACAGCAGTTCAAATTTAAATCTAATTTTTATATACATATTTAAATTACTATTATGTACAAAATGTTTTCATAATATTTCCTGTTGTTGTAAGTGAAACATCACCGTCATAATTGAAGGAATAATTGGTAATTTCAAAAAAATATTTTTTATGCATTATATATTTAATTTTATATTTCAGGATTATTTAAATTTAACATTTCTTATATATATATATATATATGTCGAAAACTTCTCTTGGTTGTAGTGTCTGACGCTTTTTGAGTTACATTTATTTTTAATACCTTGTACGTTATTTAACCTTAGGTTTGTTAAAGAATAATCATAACAGAATATTGATATTAGTTTGTGAATTTGACATACATTTTTCATGAATTGTTTAATGATATAAATAAAACAAATGATATTAAGTGCAAAAAAAAAAAAAAAATAGGTTTGGAAATATTTAATGTACACATTATAAGTAATAAAATAAATGTACATAATTTATTTAATACAAAAACATAAAGTAAAAAAATACATAATATATCATTCTGAAAGAAATACTTATCTTAATTTAAATATAAGATAATACAATTGAAAGTCTTATCATGAGTATTAAAAAAACCAGTCAAATGTAAAATAAAATTTAAAAAACATCTATTAATGCTAACTACAAAATGATTCATTATATTTTCTTTTTAACTGTTTAATCTTTTAGAAAAAATGTGAATACATATGTGTTTTACTGACCATCATATTATCATGTTTTCTATTGTTGTTGTTGTTGTTGTTGTTGTTGTTGTTGTTGTTGTTATTATTATTATTATTATTATTATTATTATTATTATTATTATTATTATTATTATTATTATTATTATTATTATTATTATTATTATTATTATTATTATTATTTCTGGAGGTATATTCCCAAAATTTATATGTACATATACACTAGAGTCTCTCTCCATTAAAAATATAAATTTGATCAATGTTAACTTGCCTCTATTAAAAACAATATTGTCCCTTATTGTCTTGAAAACTCACAATCCATTTTAATGACACTAATACTTATCAAAATGATAGAATCACTCATAAATGATAAAATAACTATTCTTCTTAAGACAGTATCTCATCATAGGTTTAATAAAAAGAAATTCGTCTACAATTGCAGACCAATTGAGATTATCTAGAATGGTTGTTCCTCTTGAAATCTAGTTAGGTATTTGTTTAGGGCTTTGATTCAATTCCAGTAGATAGACAGAACTTTAAAAAATGCTTAATGATTTCAATTCTATTGTTGTACTTTTCTTGCAATTTGCATTACCTTCATAGCAAAAGATAATTTGGATTTTATCATTGCAACTCTACACCTCAGAGTTCACCAGTTTATATCTGTTCATTGAATATATTAAGGACTTACTTCAATAAATTGAAAAATATATCAAAAAATCAATATCAAATTTATTACGCACAACATCAATTATTTATGCTATATAGATGATCTTGTCATCTTCCTGCTTTCAAATAAACATATACCTGAAATGATCTCTATTCTTGAACATTATAATAAAGAAATTTCTTGATTTTCATCAATGATAATTTAACTTTTTTGAAACAACAGGAAATAAAATTATTTCACTATTTAATTCATCACTTTCAAAATTCTTTTTTTTTCATTTATCTACCAGCAACCCTAGGAGGAATGCTATGTTACTATCAATTGAAATTGTACTTATATTCAAAACATATGTAAGCATATTCTATCCATGCTTAAAAATTTCTTATTAACAACTCATATTTCCCAAAATGATTTATTGTAGATCAACTATAAAATATACTATTTGCTTCATTAATAAAATCAATTCTCTATGTAAACGTGAACTGGAGAAAGAAAGTTGTAGTAGTTCTAAGAGATCTATGATGAAAAGTGCAAAACGTAGTAGTCATTCACTTTACTGCATTTCCGAATTTGTATTTCCATAGAACAATAAATGAAAGCAACCGATTTATCACCACTTATCCTGAATTTCAAACACCAATCACTCCATTTGTCACACTTCTTCCACACAAGGTTAAATATGTCTCAAATTTGATAATTTCTTTAGCATACCGTATGTTGTTTATTTATTAGGCATCAGATAAATTATAGTACATATTTTCCATTATTTGATTAGTTGTTGGCAATATTTAAATTGAGAGAAATCTCAGCATTGCTAATTGTTGCAAGTAATCAATTGATTGTATTTAGATACAGTAATGTAGATTCATATAAATGTGGTCATTCTAACTAAAGTAATTTGGTCAACCTACTTTATAATAATAAAGGATTACAAAAATAAATGGCTGAAATATTCTAGGTAAATTTTGACTTATGTTTAGTTAGTGACATTTTACTACTAATTCACGATGTTAATTGTTTTAATCTTGAATATATATATATATATATATATATATATATATACAATATATATATATATATATATATATATTGAAGCAGATGGATCTGTAGGCCAGACCCATGCTTCATGTCTTTCTAGATTACTAGACAAGGATCAAACCTGATCCACGCGTATTACAATGTTTGTAAAACTTTCCGTCTACCATTTTATCTACACTTAAAATTTAGGCCAGTAAATAAGTTATCAAAATATTTATTTTCTGTTAAAATGTTTTACTATAAATATTAGAGGGGCCCAGTTCAATTTATATATACGCAAATACATATCAAGAGAATTACAGACGGAGACTTTTATAAAAATAAATATATAGATTTTGAATATGCTATTTTTTTAAGTATATTATTCTGGAGATTTGCTTTCAAGATAAACCTTACTAATATTCCATAGCATTCAAACAAAAGAAAATTTATCAACAAAATGGTAATGAATTTTTTAATTAAAGTAAAATTAAAATAGAAAAGATTATTTGAAATATAAATTCTGCAAATATACATTTAATTAAACATAGATTTGAAACAATGAAATCATTGGGTTTATCGCGAAAGTTGGTCTCAAGAATACATTACCAATATACTTTAGGTAGTCTAGCATTGTTACTTAGCCTGGAGCATATGAAAAAGGGAATTTCCCTAAAACAATTAAAAAAGGTATAATAGCCAAAGAGAACAATAGAAGCCAGTCCAGTCTTAGATTTTGTCATCCATTGCCTGCCAAATCTATGTCAGCCAAAATTTTAAAATAATGATGAAAATGTTCCAAAGTATAATAGCTGGGTAGGTGGGTTTTAACTTGCCCAACTCCCACTGTCCCAAAGATGATCGTCCAATACCTCATGCCAGAGAAAATTCATCAAAATGAACTGCTGAACTCTTTCTTCAATTCATAGCTAGCTATGCCTGTGTGGAAATTCATTTTTCATCATGGGATTCCAACATGCACTTGGACTCATAATAAATTAGGTAATATGCTTCAAATTTGTTAATTCTAACTGCCTATTTTATGCTTCTAAACTCCAGTGAAATACTTTACTCCTGCTAATTGAAATGTCTTCTAAAATGTAATCTCCATAACGTAATTTAAAATATATAATTGAATAGTCTGTAAACTACTCTTGCTATTACTTAAATTCTAATGTCTTTGCTCTCTTTCTATCTGTCTTAAAATTATGCCTCTTCTTTATGCTAAACTTCCTTCTAATGTGGTTTAGAAAATATTATTATTAATTAATTAAAATGAAATGAATATATGCCAATTTTGTTCCATCTCAACAAAAGCTTTACTTAAATATTCACTGCTATTTACTGACCAATGTTTCTCAGAAAATAAATAATTTTCTAGCTCTAAAAGATAAATACTTGGAGCAATCTTAATTTTGTTGAGGTGAACCTATAGTATTATGTTTGTTTGGTTTTTATATTTATACATACACAGTTTAGTTGTGGGGAGACGTGTGATTCAGCTGTTTGTTCTTTTACACATGTATTGCATTTTTGATTTCTAACATGCATCTCTCCATACTTTTTATAATGGTTTGAAGTCTTAATATTGCTCTTTTATTATGTGTTCAAGACTCAGATCTATAAATAAAAACTGGTAAAAAAACATTTATTACAAAGCTTCTTTTACAAACCCATTTGCATTTTTTTTCTTATATGTCAAAGCAAAAAAAAAATATGCCTATGGGTTTATAAAAAAACTTTTTAATAAAAGTATTTTTAAAATATTTTTTCCAAAAGCATTCCAAGTTTAATTCTATTATTCATTTTGCCCATTATGTTTTCATCTGTAGTAATAATCTGACCAATATATTTGTAGTAGTTAATTTCTAGCACATCCTTAACAATATTTATTTTCATCTTTTGACAAAATACATTGAAAATTACCATAGTCAGTTTAATGATTCCTTTAGTCCTAGTATCTTATTTTTATCTGATAATTCCTCAATATTCCCTGATGCTGTGAAGCATTATTTGCAAAAATAACTACTTTGAAAAATCTAAATGTCTTAAATAATATACATTTACTTTTATTAGTTTATCTTTACATATTAGTCCACAAAATACATCTTGAAGTACTGCTGTAAAATGTTTTGGAGATATGGAGTCACACTGTCTTATACCCCTTCATTATGTTAACCTTACTAATATCATTATATAATGTAATTATTGTTGTTACATTTTTTATAAATATTATTCAGAATATGACAATATACTGTGTCTATACTTTGATAATACAATCATTTAATTATTAAAGAAATTCTTAAAGTATCAAATGCCTTTTCATACTGTACAAATACAAAGCATAATGACATACTCATATTCATTGGTCCTTTCTATAACTTCAATAAATACATAGATATTATCTATGTGCCACTTTTAAATCCATCTTGTTTTTTTTGGATGATTAAAATTTAAACTGCCCTGAAAGTGAGTAGTAATTATCGTGGTAAAAATTTATAAAACTCATAAAAGACTGATAGGTCTGTAATTTTTATGTTTTCATCATTTTTTTAATATTTATATTAATAGTGTATTCTTCCAATTACCTGGTACTATTTTATCATTTAAACAACTGGTATACAACTTTGTCATTTTTTTTATTTCTACACCTTTTTCTTTCAAGATATCGATTATATTTCCAGCATTACCTAGAGTTTTTCACTTCTTTATAAGTTTAATTGCATGTCTTACTTTTTCATTTAAAATCCAGGGCAACTCAAAATATGTGAATTTCCAATAGTACAAATTTAATTTTGAATAAATTAGAACAGGACAACAAACACCTATATTCTTCATTTAAAATTTGCCTTATTTAACATGCTACATAAACATACAACTGATGATTTTTGAAAAATGTTTTAAAGTAAACATATTTTTGATATAATATTATTTATTAAAGAAAAAAGAAGGAACAGAATGTAATAACATTTAATATATTATCAATGCTTTGAAATTAGTTAAAATACCTTAAGTTAAAATATTTAAGCTATTTTAAGCTTCTTTGAACTTTCAATCTTAAAAAAAAAATTGTAAAAACATTTATGTTGCACAATAACGTTAATCTAAATACAGAAATACATTCCTATAAAAAATAGAAAAAAATTGTTGCAGCCTTTCTATTGTGTGACATCATTATATGGTTGTATATAATGGACAATCTTAATAAAAAAAATAAATTTTGTATAATGATTAATCAAAACTTATTATTTAATTTGTAGAAGGTGTTTACATATACTGCTTCTGTAGTATTAAATGTAATTTAATTTTCTCTAAATAATTATAATCTATAAGTTATAAAGTTGAAATAGAAATTGTGCTATTTATTTTATAAAAAAAAAAAAATGTAATTAAAACCTTATAAGGTATTTTAAATGAATAGTTATAATAATTAAAGTTATTTTTTTTACAATTATTAATCATCAAATTAAAAATTGCTATTTATTTATTGTTTTAAAATATTTAATTAATGATGTAATAAATGATAAGTGAGGTGTGTTAATAGATGCACACACACACATTCATTTAATAATAAACTAAATTTACTTTATGTTACATTTGAAAATGATTTTTATAATAAGTGTAATATCTTAACTATATCAATGTCATTAAAAAGTTTTTAAAATCAATATTTATAATAATAATGTAAATTATAAACTTTGTGTACCAAAATATTTTGGTCTAAAACGCCATATTGAATTTTTTAAAAAACTGGCCTGAGACATAATTTTCACAATAACTTCAGTTTTAATTATGTTAGAGCAAAAAAATACATTAATAGAAATTAGAAAAACTAAGGAAAACAATAAGTCTAAAACAAATAGTGATAACCATTTAAAAAATAAGGAAAAAAAATGAAATTTCAATGTCTGAAATAATTATTACTTTATTGTGTGTCCATAATTTCTAATTCATCATAAACTAAGTATTAATTAAATCTTCAGTTAAAATTTATTTTTATTCCTCAAAAAATTATCTCTCAAATCATGTATAATATGTCTTACCTGAGATAATCATTGGCTTCAGAATCTCTGAAAAAACTTGCATATGAATTCTTCATTTTTATCTTGTATGCCAAAAGTTCCAAATGTCAAAGGCATCTATAAGAAAAAGATTCATACTAATAAAACATACAAAATAAATTATTTCCAGAAGATATATATGCATTTGTCAACATAACAATTGGCTTCTTGTCTATCTAAAACTAGAAATTGTAGGTAACAGTCTGTATCACTGAGAAAATGACTTTCATCTCTTCATTTTGTATTTTTTGTGAACATCAATGATGTTTATATTCTTTATGCACACTGGTGATGTTTATATTTTTATGTACACCCGTGATGCTATCTTGTTATATTTATTTTATTAAATAGATATAATTTATTGCATAAAGTCCATTTTATAGCTATAGACTCGAAAATAATATGATAAAACATATAGCAAAACCAGAGTGACTCCAAAGCAAGAGTATCAAGTCATAAAAACAAGATTCAAAATTTGATTATTTACCTGGGTATGCAATCTTTCTATACATTTGATTGCTAGTTTTATAACTCATTACTTGTAAACATAAACACATCATATAAAGATAATAATAAATAATAAATTATTAAACATTTTGAGAATCATTATTTTTATAAAATAAGTTTATTTTTATAAAATAAGTGAATTAGAACTTTAGAAAATTATCGTAAATATGAATTCTATATGATCAAAAATAAATATATAAATATATAATTTATCAACACACACCAACTTAAACTACAATTAATAAAAAATTATCATTTTTCAAAAAATTAAAAAAAAATATTTTGTACTTACAAATGCTTTACGTTGAGTAAGCCCTGTTTGTGAATAACATTTCTCTATGGGGCCACTTACCATTAAAATAATTGAAAAAGTACTCAAAGATAGCATAGAAACACATAATCTCCCACTAATTTAACACAGCTAGTTTGCAAAAAAAAATCATCAACTGCACAGGCTGCAATGATATTAAAAATAGTTATAAACTTAGTATAGGACAGGAAGAAGTATGCACCAATTGTTGTTCAACTTGATATAAAAGCAGCTTTTGACTTGGTTGACATCATAACATTAATCAATATGCTACCTGACACCATGATTCCATGAACTCATTCATACCTGCTCACAAACATACTAATAGCAGAGAAATACATATTTCACTCAATGGCAAAAATTCTCCATCATTCATTCCCACACAATCTATATCCCAAGGCTCACCACTCATCTCATTGCTATTTACTTTTTACATCAACCTACTCACACTCAAAATTCAGCAGGGTAACAAAGACATCCAGATACCAGACACATCACAACATATAGCCTCCATTGCATATATGGATGACATCACTCTCTTCCTACCATCAAGAAAACAGATACCAATACTGGGCTTTGAAGCAACACACCATCTAAAATTTAATGAAAAAAGATGGCTGCTTGGTCACTATACACCAGTAACCCATGGATGCAAATTTTCCAAGGCAAACTTCCTTGGATTTCCTTTCTACATGGGAACAAACACAATAGGTAAAAAATCCCAATCAAGTTAAAAGGTGAAGCAGAATAAATCACTGATTCACTATCCAAAGAATACCTCTCAATATATGCTAAAGTACAATTATTCAATCAGCTGGTGATCACAAAGATTATCTATTATTCTTACATAATTTCAATTCTCCAAAGCTTTTACATCAAAAATATCTTCATATTGCAATAAACTTCTATGGAATAGAAAGACAGTGTCAATATCTGCCAAACACCTTAGTCAACCAGCAAAACACCTTAGTCAATCAGCAAAACACCTTAGTCAACCAGCAAAACACAATGGTTTGGGGCTACATAACATAGATATTTTTCCAACAAAACACCACAACCCTCATAATAGCCACCCTCAGACATTTCCCAGAACTCCAGTATCTAATACAAATAATACCTACAGACAAACTTCCAGCTTCACATTGCTATCTATCATCAGTTATAAACCAGTTCAGAATAACACATACTCAAATATCACTGCAAACAACATCAAATTTATTCATATTGGCAGATATATTCAATGGTATACCCGGGATATACATCAGATATTTCAATACAGATGCTCAGAATAAACAACTGATAGCTTCTTAAAAAAATTAAAAAATGGTCCATGGAGCAGAAATTCTTTGATTTTCTCCTGAAACTAAATCTATATGCTTTGGTAATGTCATATTTCTTAAGATATAGATGATTGTATACAAAAATAGACCCCTTTATGCACACTATGCCACCAAGCATAAGAAACTCAACAACATCTGTTTTACAGCTACCCAGCACTAAATAATATTTGACATGAAATAACAAATATATACAGAAAACCAAATATCTCCCTGCAAGATATTATCAGTGCATACCACAGAACATCCACCCCTACAATCCTAGCAGTAACCTTCATTCTTTATGCATTTTGGAGCACACAATGCACATTAAATTTTGGCAATAATACAATGTGCCATCCATCAACTTTTCATCACAAGTTAGCACAATTAAGAAACAGAAACAATAAAATAATACAACCAGACATTTTCATGGCTACTTAGTTACTTGTAAAACAATGCTCAAATCTCTAATAGTTCTGCCTTGCCTCAAGAAAAGACTCAAAATGAGAGCAAGAAAATGGACAGCAAAAAATTCATGAATCAATAAATGATAACTTAGGATAAACAATCCATTGCTTACCCTATATATATATATATATATATAACAATGGGAACAGAATGGCCAATGAAAGAAATCCCTCAAAAAATGGATCTCAATGAAAAGACCATCACCATCGTCATGACATAATGACCACTCAATCCAAAATTCTAATATAAAATAAAAAGTTTGGAAATAAATTGGAGTAAAAAAAAAGATGGGAAGAGGACAAAGATGTGAAAGCAGAGGTGTGCTAAAGTTGACGGAGAAGGGATTGGAAAGATGCATTCTTCAATCCCTTCAGTTTTGCTATAAAAAAGAGAAAGAAAAAAAATGACAAATTGCTTTTTTATGCTGAAGACCAGAGGACATCAGGAGAATTAACACTTGATCCTAAATTGCAAACTTCTAAAAAAAGAAACTTTTCCAGTATGTTTAAACCATAAGAATTTTATGAACTCTAATAAGCTTTAACTATAATTCTAAAATTCCAGTATTTGATAAGAATAAGAACTTTAATTATAAAACTTGTTCCCTATTTATGAGAAATAGAATCCTATCTCACCAATGTAAATTATTATTAATAATTAATTTTATTTGATGTATTTTTTTTTTAAAAAAAAAAATCATTTCCATTTATTTTTTGTTTGTTCTTTCAAGTTTTATCATGATTTTTGTTTTTTCATTAAACTAAACTTAATAAATGTTAAATTTAAGTCGGGCATGAATGGCTGCATAGATTTGTAAAGTTATATTAGTTTAATTAAGGGAGGGTACATCTTAGGTTATTTGTTTCATAGTTGAATTGTATCAATGGATTGGATATATTGGTTTAAATAGGAAATGTAGTATGAGGTCCACTACATGTAGGATCATCTTATATGCCACACTCAGGAAAAATAAGCATTTCTTGTTGACCAACAGAGATAGACGGTATTCCCTGCTCCTTGGATCATCCTTTTTTAGCCTATGAAATGGGATAGTAGGACAGAAAATGCAGTCTCTTCTTATGGAGTTTTTTAATTACTTTTCTCATCAGACCGATGTAGTATTCTTGTACTGAATGAAAATCAATGTCTTCTATAACCATGCTGTTCAGAGGTACATTCCTGACAGTATGGTATTTGTGCTGTTATATTCATGCTGCATTGAATACATCAATGTGTCAGATGGATTGACATTAATTTAACTGCAAACTTTTGGCCTAAGTTTAAATATTTTTTTTTCAAATGCAATCTATGTAGTTTATTCATACTCCACACTTTAATAAAATATTAAATTAATTTGTGTGAACATGAAAAATAAAAGTTGAAAATGTAAATTAAATGCTAAAGTAAAAGTTAGACTAAAATAATAATTCTAAATTACATATATTTTTAATAAATATTTGTTTGTTTATTACTGGCAGTGGCTTCTTTTAATTTTTTAATATTAAAAAAATTTTTATAAGAATTTATACTTTATAAATCTCTGTGTCTCTACTGAGCTAATGTCATGGGCTGATGGTCAGAATAAAACATGTAAAAGTTAGTTCTTAGCAGCGCATATCTGCCTATTCTATAAATTTTCCAGGTTCAGTGCAGATACATCTGCCTTATACTATTAAATTTTATAAAAGCACTGCTGGTCACAAATAGCACATATATTAAAAATGAGAAGGAAAAGATATTAATAATTTTAAAACTGTAATTTTTTTTTAAAAAGTCAAAAGGTTGCAATTGATATGTTTTGGTAAGATATATTATGCTGTAAGGTGTAGAGGTGCAAACAGCCATGTAAGTTTATGATTGTAAATGTAGTACCTTATGATGAGTACCCTTAGGGAATTTACTTCACTGTAACCCTATTTAATCATTTAAATTAATCATAAATAAGTTGGTAGTATATTTAATTGTGCTGCAAATATATATGTATAAACCCATTATCTCTTAAAACATATTTACTTCAATGCAACCTCTGTAAATAAATAATTTGCTTGTCATGCCATTTGTTAGAAACAAAATATAGAGAAAATAGAATTCTTTGTGGAGGAGGTGTAAATGTAGATGGTTCATAGGAAAATGATAGTCAACATTTTTCTATTTTGTATATAGTCTTTTTGTAAAATTACTAATTGAATGTGTTTGTAAATTTCATTAATCATGTACCGTAATTACTAACCCTCAGTAAAATATTTTTTTTTGTTTTTAAGCAATTTTACTGATATGTAATGGGCACATACACCGTTACATTATTTTTCTAAAAATTAGACATGAAAAATAAAAGTTCACAGATAAAAACTTCTTTTTTTAGGAATTAAAAATTGAAAGTTAAAAATCATCTAAACTCTAATATTTAAAATTGCACAGATTAAAAATTATTAAAAGAAAACTTTATATAAAAAAAAAAGTTTTAAAACTAAATTTTCAACAAAACTTAAAAAGATTTAGAGATAAAAATATATCTTTAAGTTTATACAATAAATTAATTGCCCCCAAGTTGGGCACCAATATAATGGTTGAATGAAGTGGAGTCTTACCATATCTGCACTACATTGCATCAGTAAATCACTTGAACCTAGAAAATTTATAGAGTAGGCAGATATGTGCTGTTAAGATCTAACTTTTTCATATATATTATTTATTCCAACCATCAGCCCAAGCTACTAGCTCAGTGAGACACAGAGATTTATAAAATATAAATTATTTAAAAATATTTTCAATATTAAAAAAATAATAAAAAAGCCACTTTCAATAATTAATACACAAACATTTATTAACACACATATAAATAAAATTGAGGAACAAAATGTATTATTTAGGTTGGTTATTATTTTTTAAATTTAAATTTTTATTTGAAACAATCAGCCCAGATGAAATTGATAATATTTTTAAGAGTGTCAAGTATGAATAAACTACATAGATTGCATTTGGAAAGAAAATATTCTATCCCTTATTCAACCTTAGGCTAAAAGTTTGCAGTCAAACCAACATCAATCCATGATATATCGATGTATTGAATGCAGCATGAATACGACATAACAAATACCATACTGCTAGTAATGTACTTCTGAACAGCATGGTTATAGAGGGCATTGATTCTCATCCACTACAGGAATACTATATCTGTATGGCAAAAATAATAAAAAACTATAGGAAGGGACTGCGTTTTCTGACTTACTATCCCTTTCCATAGGCTAAGAGGGGTAATCCAAGGAGCAGGGAATACTGTATGCTTCTCATTATCAGTGATATATGTGACTTATTTTGCCCAAATGTGGTGGATAATAGGATCCTGCATGTAAGAATCTCATGCTACATTTACTAATTATACCAAAATATCTAACGGATTAACCCAAAACTACTAAACAAATAACATAAGATTAACACTCCCTTAATTAATTAATATAACTTTACAAATCTAAACCGCCATTTATGCCTGACTTAAATTTAACATTTAAGCAATTTAATCAATTAATATTAAAAATGGAAATGATTAACTTAGCAAACTCAAATGTATAAAAATTAAACATTAATAATTGATTAATAAAGTTATAAAGATTGAATATAAATAAATAATTAGTACTCCAGATTTATGATTCAATGTGAAGATAATTAAATGGTGTAATAATTAACTGTATTAACAGTTCTGCAATCAATTATTGTACAATGAGAATGGTGTATCAATAAATGGGGATGCCAACTGTAAATTCTTTGAAACTTTGAAGATGATTGTCATTGCTATGGAAACCACTACTCAAAATTTAAACGTAGTAAAAATAATTTTAGTTTTTAAAAGAAAAAAAGAAAAGAGCACATTTTAAAACTTATAATATTAGTGCCTGAATAATTTTAATATCTATATTTCATATAGATATTATAAATATAATTATAAATGTAAATGTTAAAATATTAATAACATTTTTTGTTTATTAAACTTTTCATTTTTTTATTTTGTTTCAGTATCATTAATAGCTTATAATAAATAAAAAAATAATACTAATATAAATTAATTGAAGTATGAAATTAATTACATATATTAATTTAAATGGAGTAAATGTATGTGTGTATAACAATGTAAGATCAAAGCGTTCAATATGATATTTGATTTTGATTTCATTTGTAATATAATATAATTGTAGTATATTTATATTTATTACTGCCAGATTGTTCTATTTGTTTATGATTTTTGTATTATTGGAGAATATATAAGTTTAGAATTAAAGCAGTGAAATTTAGATATTTAAACCAGAAGTAGAGATGGTTATTTTGTAAGTTTTTGGCAGATAAATAAAATGTAGAAATTTCTTGATTTTAATGATGTCCAGAGATATATTGCATTTGTATTTAAAATAATATAGTGAAATTCAAAATGAATTTTATCTTAAGAAATGATACGTTTTGGGGATTTGGAAGTGCAATATATAATCTCTGAAATTTTGAAAAGAGTTAAATAATAAAATTGTTTTTAAAGCTTAAGAGTACTTTGAAAAACAAATGATCCAATAATTAGTAATTAATTTTTTCTACATATAAAATCATAGAGTTCAAAAGAAATGAATGTAAAAAATATAAAAGGTAATATTAATATTTAAAAATATGAAATAAATATTTTAATACTTAATGTTCAACTATGTCTTAGTTTAAATATTTGTAAAATCTATATTTGTGTTAATATAAATACACACGTAAGTTATAAGATATATAAATCCTATCAATACTATAAAAATAAATTCTATATTAAATAAACAATCACCATCTTAACAAATGATAAATTTTATACACACTCACTTTCGAAGGTCTAAGCCTTCATTTTCAAGAAGTAGCTGGAATAAAATATGCAAATTAGGGTGGACTACATTTTCATTGACCTAGATTTGCCACTTCCAGGAGATGGCATAATATTTTTTATTTTGAAAATATAAACATTTTAAATCTTCATATAGATTTGAAATGGTTAGATGATTATAGGTTATATTTTATAAAAGAATATCTGATGATAATTTTCATTTTTAGTAATATAATATCATTGATAAACAATACAATGTTATAGAGAAGTTATCACAAATACATATAATGCATAAACAGAATAAAGATGAAAAATGACAGTATAAAACTTTACATTGTTAAAGAATGCTCTTTAATTGATATATGAGTAATAATTACTATTACTATAAGATAGAGATATTTTAATTCGTAAATAATTTTATTAAGCTATATTATTATATTGTTTTATTTTGATGCTTGTCAAATTATTTATTAACTCAAATATAATAATTTATAACTTTTTGTAAGTAAAATGTTAATAAATTGAATGTTAATAAATTTGATTAAATAGTCAAAATTCCTTATTCAGATTCATAATCATTACACCAGATTTATAGATTCTTAATGGCACAATACAAATTAATTTACATTATAAAATTTAAAATTAGTATTAGAGTCAACTTAATAAATAGATAATGTATGATAGTGATTTAAAAGTAAAAATATTTTAAAAGATGTACTGAGTAGCACAAAGTTGCTATGGCTACATATATTATATGTAACCATCTATATTCTAGATATAGAAAATAATGTTAATTTTTCCAGATAGTCAGATTATTAATTATTATCATTATTATATGTAAAGTAAATTTTGGTTATTTGATTTAAGACATTAAAAGTAATGAGATTATAAAATGGTGTGATAATTATATTTATAATTATAATGATCAAATGTTTTTTTTTTTTGTACATTATTTACAGATGTAAGTAAAATCTCTCTTTGCATCTATTAGGGTGAGTAAATGATTAATTGTTAAACAATGATAATCCTGAGAATTTCATATTATAATTTTATTGTTATTATTATTAACACTGACATTATTAGAATAACAATTATAGGAAACATATAATTAGTAAAGTTATCTTATAATTGTATTAATTAATTCACATCATAGTAGATAATTATAAATATTTTATTCTAGTTTATTAATCATTAGTGTTAGGTATGGGAATATCTAGAGGCTTAATAAAGGGAAGCATCTTGGTATTCTTATGCCACTGAATAGATACTTCAGAATTTATTTAATACTAAAGATTTGTGATTTTCTCCAATAGGATAATTGGTATTATGATGAATAACATCAAGTAAAGTAGCTTGTGATAATAATAGTATAAATATTATGTCTAAAGAACATAGTAGTGAAACTTTAATTTACGTATTTGTAAAATTATATAGAATATCTTCCATTTGGCAGGGTACAATATATATATATATATATATATATATATATATATATATATATATATATATATATATATATATATATATATATATATATATATATTGTGTGTGTGTGTGTAAACAGATGCTTTCTACCAAAAACACCGTCAAGTGTATGTTTACATAAACGTCAGAGCATGCATTCACTATCTCTAACTTTAATTCCACTTTCAGATCATGATTTCAAGCTATTTGCTATCATCAGTGAAAGACAGGAATTTTAGAAACTAGATCTAAACACAAAATCTGAGCATTTATGAAACAGTTTCTATTCAGCTAAAGCATGAATCTTTTAGACATGTAATGTCTTCAAACTCAGCATAGCAAGCCAGATAGCTACATGGGTCTGATCTCAGTTCAGCATCACCACATAGTAGAAGCCTCTGCAAAATATATCATTGCTAGAAAGACCTCAAAGGTACATTTATGAAAAACAAAAAAACAAGTTAAAAACTTGCTAACGTTTGTATTTATACCAACAGTTGGTGTTCTACTAAAAGCACCATCAAGCTTATGTTTACATAAATGTCAGAGAATGCATTCACTATCTCTAACTTTAATTCCACTTTCAGATCATGATTTCAAGCTATTTTCTATCATCAGTGAAAGACAGGAATTTTAAAAACTAGATCTAAATACAAACTTTGAGCATTCACGAAACAGTTTCTATTCAGCTTACAAGCGTGAATCTTGTAGACACATAGTGTCTTCAAACTCAGCATAGCAAGCCAGATAGCTACATGGGTCTGATCTCAGTTCAGCATCACCACTTAGTAGAAGCCTCTGCAATATATATCATTGCTAGAAAGACCTCAAAGGTATATTTATGAAAAACAAAAAACAAGTTAAAAACTTGCTAATGCTTGTATTTATGTCAACAGATGGCATTCTACCAAAAACACCAACAAGCGTATGTTTACATAAACATCAGAGCATGCATTCACTATCTCTAATTTTAATTCCACTTTCAGATCATGATTTCAAGCTATTTGCTATCATCAGTGAAATATAGGAATTTTAGAAACTAGATCTAAACACAAACTCTGAGCATTTAAGAAAAAGTTTCTATTCAGCTTGTAAGCATGAATCTTTTAGACACATAATGACTTCAAACTCAGCATAGCAAGCCAGATAGCTACATGGGTTCTCAAGTGTATGTTTACATAAATGTCAGAGCATGCATTCACTATCTCTAACTTTAATTCCACTTTCAGATCATGATTTAAAGCTATTTGCTACCATCAGTGGTAGACAGGAATTTTAGAAACTAGATCTAAACACAAACTCTGAGCATTGATGAAACAATTTCTATTCAGCTTGCAAGCGTGAATCTTTTAGACACGCAATGTCTTCAAACTCAGCATAGCATCCCAATGTAGCTATCTGGCTTGCTATGCTGAGTTTGAAGACATTACGGATCTAAAAGATTCACGCTTGCAAGTTGAATAGAAACTGTTTCATAAATGCTCAGGGTTTGTGCTTAGATCTAGTTTCTAAAATTCCTGTCTTTCACTGATGATAACAAATAGCTTGAAATCCTGATCTGAAAGTGGAATTAAAGGTAGAGATAGTGAATGCATGCTCTGATGTTTATGTAAACATATGCTTGACAGTGTTTTATATAGAATGTCATCTGTTGACATAAATACGAGCGTTAGCAAGTTTTTAACTTGTTTTTTCCTTTTTCATAAATGTACCTTTGAGGTCTTTCTAGCAATGATATATATTGCAGAGGCTTCTACTATATGGTGATGCTGAACTGAGATCAGACCCATGTAGCTATGTGGTTTCCTATGCTGAGTTTGAAGACATTATGTGTCTAAAATATTCATGCTTGCAAGCTGAATAGTAACTGTTTCATAAACGCTCAGAGTTTGTGTTTAGATCTAGTTTCTAAAATTCCTGTCTTTCACTGATGATAGCAAATAGCTTGAAATCATGATCTGAAAGTGGAATTACAGTTAGAGATAGTGAATGCATGCTCTGACGTTTATGTAAACATACACTTGACGGTGTTATTGGTAGAACACCATCTGTTGACATAAATACAAGCATTAGCAAGTTTTTAACTTGTTTTTTTGTTTTTCATATATATATACTTTTGATAGAAAAGCTTTGATTTAATTAAAGAAATCATTTTTTTAAATATGTTAAGTAAATTTATTATGATGATATTATTAAAAATATAATATTTAATAAAAATATTTGTATGTCCGTTCATAAATTGTTAATATTAATGAAAATATAATCATCAGTTTCTTTAGTTCTTAAGGTGTCAGTTCTTACATTGATTAATAACTAAATGAATTATCAATTTTATGCTCTTTCTTTTTTTTAGTACTAAAGCTATGCAATATCTTATATATGATATTACCCACTAGAAAGTACAATTTTTTATTTAGTTTTATTTCTTAAGTAAGAAGTTCTTTATTAGAAAACTACTTCATTAGTCTAATTTATAAATGACTATAGTTCTAGTCTTTCTTTGTATTCATAAGTTAAACATGTTTGTTTACTACTAATTTAAGATCATTGCTAATTTAATTGCACCTCATTTATTAATAGGTATGAATTTCAATATATAATATCTAAGTAACATAAAACTCAAGAGATATCATTTTCAGTTTGATTATTTGAAGGTCAAACTTTGCATTTATTCACAGAAGGCTTCGTTTAAATATCTTAATGTTTGAAAGAGTGATTTGAATATTGCCAAGTATTTCACGTACTCAATAAACCATCATTGAGTTGTTAATATATATATATAAAACTCTAATGTATTTATATATTAGTTCACAGAGGGCAGTACTGGATTTCTTAATCATGTGGGATGAATTAATTGCTTAATATTTGTATATTTATTTCAGTATAGTGTTATGCACTGGGATTATATATATATATATATATTGTAACAGGAGAAAGATCTTTGAGATTCATATATACTGACCCAGGGGGCGCCACTAGTCCCAAAATAGGAACTAGACATTTATTTTAGGGTGGACAAGATATGCGAATTAAAAGGCACCGAACTACACTCAGGGAGGAACAAGATATCTTAAATATTATTTAGGCAGCTGAGAAATCAAAGCACAAAGACAAATGTCAGCCAAATAAATTTAAACAATTTATTAATTTTATAAGTTAGACAATATAGTAAAGACATCCAACCACGAATATAAAAGTGACTTATGTTAACATACACATATTTACCAGAGAGTGCACAAGAGTACGACAAACATGAAGGCATTAAACCTTTTGGTAATAAAATTCTCTCACTTAAAATATAAGAAATGGTTAGGATAATGTCTTCTCACTGGCCAGTTGTAAAATTACCAAAACAAACAACAACCCTAGCTTCCTGAATCAGGGATAATAAAACAGTTATTGTCCCATTGGAAATCGACGAAACCAGCGTGGATGTCCGAGCAGTAATATTCTAATTACTGTCATTAAAATGCTGCAGGACTGCTGTGCATAATACTACATTCAATGTAAACATAGTTGATCTCACCTCAAGACAGCATCAGATATTTGATTATGATCTTACATAATCCAGAAAGAAATGGACTATTTTCAGACAACCCGAAGAAATAACTTGACAAATAGCCAGCAAAAAGATTTTGTTCTTTGCACAAACAGCGCAAACAAAACATGTTTATAGATTCTTTATTGTACAACTAAAAGCAGGTAAATAAATAAAGATTACAAAAACTGCCAATGTGTTTTGTAATAGTTAACAAAATAATCAGGTATATATAAAACATATAAAATACAATCACCTTATGCACCCCTGATAAATGAAAATTGCAAACAAACTTGGAATCTTAAAACTAAGATTCCAAGACACACTTTAAATACTAGAAAAGTGTACATACAGATAATAAATAATTAAAAAAAACAATTAATACCATTTTAAAACATATTTTTCATTATATTGAGGGGAGATTTAATTAAATGCAATTTATTTACCCTCGCCAGAATAGGAAAAAGTTTAGCTTATGGTAAAGCAGAGTCCTAGTGATTTAGTGATGAGTGCACACTTTTGATAATAGTTCATTTTTCAGGTCTTTTGACAGTGGCAAGGTAGAGGCAGTGTTTATTTTAGAGGCTCATGGCATGACTGAATGAGAGCTGGTAGGCATGGGTCCATCCTTTGTTTAAATTAGCAAGACATTCTAATGATGGCAAAACTCATAGCGGTAGATTTTGACATCTTGCACAACAATGAAGTTTCTCAATAATTATTTAAGTTTTTAGCAGGCAATTAAATGTCCAAACAGATCCCAAAACCATCTGACTCTTACCAGGCAATAATCCAAGTGTGTCTCTTTTTATACCTTTCTCCTCTCTAAAAATTGGTGGGCTCTCTTTGCCTCGCTACATTTTCCACAAAAAACTTTCATTAGTGTCCATTCTATACTTCAGGCAGGGCAAATATTAATTTCCTGCTCAATCTAATTTAAGAATTCCAACCAGGATAATTGAAACAAAAATGACAAATACAAAACTAAATCTCCACTTTTTTTTTAGAATTAACTTTAACAATATGACTAAAATAAAAGCAACAGGAATATATAATTAGCAAGCTTGTCTGTTTTTAATAAAATTGATTAAAACAGGTGGTAAAATTAAAGTATTTTAAAATCAATTTTAAAAACAAAGTAGTGAAAGTAAACTATTTTAAAATCAGTTTTATAAACATTAAATGATCTACTTTAAATATAAATGTGTATGTGTTTTAAATAATAATAAAAATTTTAGCATTAGACATTTAATGAAAATGAAGTTGTTTTTCCTTTATTAATTTTAGTAATAAAACCATTGAATCGGAAATCAATCTGGTTCAACTACCTCAACATGTGATCAAAAAAAAAAAATATTCCTGCAACTTTTTTCCCTTTTTTTAAAACTATAAACATTTTAAAAACTACTCCTAGAAATTCGGCTGAAGTTTGCCTCTCACTCATGAAAAACAAAGTATTTCATTTCCAACATTTATCTGTTCTCATAAATCCTTAATCAATTTTTTTTCCTTTCTTTTTTTTAAACATTACTTCCGATCAATATCACTTATGCTCGGTCAGGCAGTTGCTTCTTATGGAGAGTTTGGTCAGGACGATCTAATCTCCTGAACCTGTCTAC
The DNA here is from genome assembly GCA_028023455.1 of Epiperipatus broadwayi. Classification (NCBI taxonomy): domain Eukaryota; kingdom Metazoa; phylum Onychophora; class Udeonychophora; order Euonychophora; family Peripatidae; genus Epiperipatus; species Epiperipatus broadwayi. Next base: position 200,682 of record JAQFVV010012762.1, on the reverse strand, counting down.
AGATTCTCTTGATACATTGCCAAAATATACAGCCATTAAAAATTCTTCCATTTCTTCTATCGACTTCCCATTATTACTCAACATCATTTTTTGTATGTCTGGTGGCATATTATGTTGGATAGTTCTCATGACTTGATCGTCTGACAACCAAAAAGTTGTTAATGCCTTGAGTTTCGCTACTTGTGTATAAAAAAATTGCATGTATGTTTCACCGTGAATGCTGGAATATCTCTCATGGGATATTTTATAGAGTATCCCATCCTGTCTGGCTTCACTCCAAAATGTTCTTAAAATGGCATGCCTATATTCCTCAAATGTTCTTAGTTTGGTGAATAAAGTGTGCCACCAGTCAGAGGCTGTTTCACGAAGGAAGTTACTGGCTACTGTAACTTTATCCCTTTCTGGCCAGTCTTGGACATGAAACATATTAGCTAAACTTCCTAAATGATTTAATGGGCTTTCTTTCACCTCAGCCTTGAACGTTTCTATTAGGAATTGTTTTTCCAAGAATCTAGTGGACGACCCCTCCTGTCTTTTACTTCTCGACTCTCTATATTCATTTTCTGTTTCATACTGTTTGTCTTCAGTATAGAACACCCTAGGTTTATTTTCTATTCTAGATAACCTATATTCGACTCTTTTTATCATATCAATACACATTTGTTGCACTTGTTTTCAAATTATCCTTACTTTCCTCTATGCCTTCAAATACCTTTTCTAATTTTCTGACAGCACTACCTACCCTCAGATCTATTTCTCTCTGAATTCCCCCTTCCTTTAACATCTCCAATTCTACTTGTATTGCTTTATGTATGTCTATACCTTCCCTGCACTTCCCTTCATCCTGCACTATTTTTTCCTTTCTTAACTACCTGTCCTAACACTACCTTGCTGTATCTCATCTTTTACTTCTTTCAACTCTTCCTTTAATATTTCAACTTCCTGAACCTCCTTATTCCAATATTTCTCTATGGCTTCTATAGCTGCCTGAGTTTTCGACTTTCTTCAATATTTCCTGTCTCATTCCTTTCATTTCTGCTATTAACTACTCCAGTATTGATTGTTGACTCTGTTTTATTTCTATATTTTGTTTTGTCATCTCCAATATTAACCTTATCAACATCTGTGTCTTGCTCTCTTCTTTTTCTACTATCTGGGGTTATTTAAATAAAACAGGGCTCTCTTCCAAACCTGCCGCCATGTCGCGTTCTTCTTTACGTTCCATTTTTACACACATTTAACTCACTATACTAACTTTTTTTTAAACAAAAATCTCAAAGCAAATAAATGCTATTTATTTATATGCAAGAAGACACCAAACTATTTTTACTACTTTTAAATTCGAAAATTTACTCCGAACGATTTCTTTTTTTGTTTAAACAACAACAAACAAAACTCTATTTATTATTTATGTCATATGAAAAAAACGAACTATATATATTTAACTTTTCAAAAAAAATTAACTCCGACAGACTTTTTTAGAAAATACACTATTTATTGTTTATTTATTTATGTCATATGAAAAAGACGAAACCCCATTCTACCAAACTGCTCCAACAATACATGCAATAATTAACAAAAATCGAACCTCTACCGACTAGATCTTGCCATTTACACCTGAAATCTTTCTCAACTGTCTATACAAAATCTCACATGGGTTTGAAAACTCAGAAGCTCCACGATGATGTGCCAAAAATTACTATATATGTAACAGGAGAAAGATCTTTGAGAGTTGCATATACTGACTACGGGGTGCCACTAGTCCGAACATAGGAACTAGACATTTATTTTAGGGTGGACAGGATATGCGAATCAAAAGGCACTGAACTACACTAAGGGAAGAACAAGATATCTTAAATATTATTTAGACAGCTGAGAAATCAAAGCACAAAGACAAATGTCAGCCAAATAAATTTAAACAATTTATTAATTTTATAAGTTAGACAATATAGTAAAGACATCTAGCCATGAATATAAAAGTGACTTATGTTAACATACATATATTTACCAGAGAGTGCACAAGAGTACGACAAACATGAAGGCATTAAACCTTCTGGTAATAAAATTATCTCACTTAAAATATAAGAAATGGTTAGGATAATGTCTTCTTGCTGGCCAGTTGTAAAATTACAAAAATAAACAACAACCCTAGCTTCCTGAATCAGGGATAATAAAACAGTTACTGTCCCATCGGAAAATGAAGAAACCAGCACGGATGTCCAAGCAGTAATATTCTAATTACTGTCATTAAAATGCTGCAGGACTGCTGCGCGTAATACTACATTCAAAGTAAACATGGCTGATCTCACCTACAAAACAGCAACAGATATTTGATTATGATATTACGTAATCCAGATTATGAAAACTGCCAATGTGTTTTGTAATAGTTAATGAAATAATCAGGTATGTATTAAACATATAAAATACAATCACCTTATGCACCCCCTGATAAACGAAAATTTCAAACAAACTTGGAATCTTAAAACTAAGATTCCAAGACACACTTTAAATACTAGAAAAGAGTACATACAGATAATAAATAATTAAAAAAAAACAATTAATACCATTTTAAAACATATTTATCATTAGATTGAGCAGAGATTTAATTAAATGCAATTTATTTATGCTGGCTAGAATAGGAAAAAGATTAGCTTACGGTAAGGCAGAGTCCTAGTGATTTAGTGATGAGTGTGCTCTTTTGATAATAGTTCATCTTTCAGGTCCTTTGATAGTGGCAAGGTAGAGGCAGTGTTTATTTTAGAGGCTCACGGCATGACTGAAGGAAAGCTGGTAGGCATGGGTCTATCCTTTGTTTAAATTAGCAAGACATTCTAATGATGGCAAAACTCATAGCGGTAGATTTTGACATGTTGCACAGCAACGAAGTTCGTCAATAATTATTTAAGTTTTTAGCAGGCAATTAAACATCTGAACAGCTACTCAAAACCATCTGCCTCTTAGCAGGCAATAATCCAAGTGTGTCTATTTTTATACCCTTTCTCCTCTCTAAAAATTAGCGGGCTCTCTTTGCCTGGCTAAATTTCCCGCGAAAAACTTTCATTAGTGTCCATTCTATATTTCAGGCAGGGCAAATATTAATTTCCCGCTCAATCTAATTTAAGAATTCCAACCTGGGATAATTGAAACAAAAAAAAACTAAAGCTCCACTTTTTTTTAGAATTAACTTTAAAAATATGACTAAAATAAAAGCAACAGGCATATATAATTGGCAACCTTGTCTGTTTTTTTTCAAATTGATTAAAACAGGTGGTAAAATTAAAGTATTTTAAAATCAATTTTAAAAACAAAGTAGTGAAAGTAAACTATTTTAAAATCAGTTTTATAAACATTAAATGATCTACTTTAAATATAAATGTGTATGTGTTTGAAATAATAATAAAAATGTTAGCATTAGACATTTAATGAAAATGAAGTTGTTTTTCCTTTATTAATTTTAGTAATAAAACCATTGAATCGGAAATCAATCTGGTTATATATATATATATATATATATATATATATATATATATAACCAGGCATTAAGGCATTTAATATATATATATATATATATATATATATATATATATATATATTAAATTATTAATGCCTGTATTCTTTCAAAATATATGTAAAATTCAACTTCATATATATTAAATGCAGTAATAATCATATATTTCAACTTATTCTGTTAGAAGTACTTTCGATTATATTCCTTTTAGTCTTTGTCAACTATATAATGTTGAATAATCAAAAGCAGACTATATTTTATGACTCCCATAATTCAGTTCTGTTCTTCCACAATTCTGTTAATTTAATGATTGATGATTGATATTGATTAATATTTGACATTTCTCAAAATTAATGTAGCTTTTTTTTAAATTTTTCGTTTATTGTGGTAATGTTCAGTTTGTGTATTTTTTATGTTTTTATAATCAAATTTAAACCCTCATTTACATGTTTTATTATGATCAAATAAAACAATACTGAATGTCTTTTTTCATGTTTTTCTAATTGAATATCTTTTTGAATTTTTTTGTATACTTTCGTTATTAAAAAACATTAAAATTATACAAACTGAGTGTTGCCACAATAACCGAAAAATAAAAGAAGCTATATTAATTTCGAGAAAACATCAAACATTAATGAATCGTCAATCATCAAACATTAAAACAACATAATTATGGGAGAACTGAACTGAATTATGCAAGTTATAAAATAATATCTCGTTATGATTATTTAACTTATATCGTGATATAGTTGATAAAGACTAAAATGAATATAGTCGAAAGTACTTCTATCAAAATAACTTGAAATAAATGAATATACATCAAGTTGAATTATATATATAATGTTTTATATTTGTTTCTAAATAAAAACAGGTCAATATTGATACAAATCAAACTTATTATCGGAAATGATATTTTATTTTAATTATTTATCTACAAATACTGTCCTGACAATATCAAAATGTTACTACTTTATTTTTTACAAGACAAATAACATTTCATGTATTAAGGAGTATTATCTTAGTATATATACACACACAATATCAAATCACCTCAAAAGTTAAGAAACTTTTAAATAAAAGTATACACTGGAAATATTTATGAATATATATATATAATACAAATAAAATATTCGTAAATTAAAAAAAAGTATTGTATTAACAATAAAAATAATAAATATAACGATAAATTATTAATCGTCGTTATATTTACTATTCATATATGTAAATGGTGTTTTATTATTTTTATTTTATTTTTTACAGTGAAAGACTTTGATTACTAAAATGGAAATGTACCTCTGTATTATTTTTATTTCCTTAATAGCTTATGGACCTGAGCTGAATAATTGTTTTGAAATTGAGGGTAATTATTAGTGCATTTGTTTATCTATATATTTATTTATCTATCTCTCTGACTATTTGTTTTTTTTTCTATCTTTCTATCTATTTACATATTCATTTAATCTTAGTAACCATTGGAAGTTAAGTAAATTGTTTTTTTTTTTTTCCATTTTAAGAGAATTTAAAATATAACCTGATAACGATAGAGTTACATAATGCTGGAATAACAACATTTTAATAAAAATTTGGTCTCTGAAAGTATTAGTTACATAACCCAACAGAGGACTTTAATATTAAGTGTTAGTCAAATGCATCCAAATTAAATATTCGTAGAATTGAAGGACCAATAAATATTTGTCATCATTTGAAAAACTGATTTGATATTGCTTACAACCTCATTTATGTTATTTCTACTGTAAATAGAAAAAGGTGTGGAGAAACAGATGATTCATTAGTGAAATTAATAGTTAAAGAAAAAAAAAGAGTTATAAGTATGTTTATAACATAAATCATTAATTAATGCATAGGCTTTGTTACTATCTTTAATATTTATGTTTAAAAAAATGGGAACATTAAATGTTGAAAAATCATTATTGACAGAAACATAATCCAATTTTGTATCCTCCTTAGAGTTTCTTTTATATTATCTATTATAAATATTGGGATGTGTAATTAACAATAATTGATAAGCCTCATTAGCATATCTTATAATGACTCAATAAAATTAAAATATATAACCATATGCACCGGTATTATTATATTTTACTTTACATTAAAATTAAAGTCTTAATATGCATATATATTTTTGTATTCATAGATATAATAGAAAGAACCTCTATCATCAATATAAATAATATTAAAGACTACAGCAAAGAAGATAACAACTAATGTAATTAAATAAATCAAATATAATTTCAAGGCATATCATCATATACAGGGTTATATATATATATATATATATATATATATATATATATATATATATATATATATATATATATATATATATATAACTTTATAAATAAATATTTGAAAATGTAGTAATTAAAAGCCTATAAAAATTATATGTATAACTATAACTTAGAAGCGCTTTCACTACCTTGTAGCTTTGTCAACTATCACATTTAAAATGTCAGCTTTCCAATAATTCAATGTCAACTTTCCCTAAATTTTGTGATCTTCACGTTTGCTGCTTGCCGATTAATTAAAATTTGCTTGCATTTATATATAAACATCACCTCTTTAATTTTTCTTTTATTATTATTTCTTTCAGTTCCAATATTTTTACGTTATTATAATCAAAATCAAAACCATATATACATAATTTATTATGGTCATAAAAAACAGAAGCTGATAAATTATCACTATTTTTAAAATTTTATTTCGTATTTTGAACCCTTTTAAATAATAATACATGCTCTTTTGTTCTTTTTTCCAATGTGCACCTCAATTCACCTATACATCCACTACCACATCTACATGTCCATTTGTAAATGATACATTTTTTATTTGTCAATAAAGTTTTATCTTTTGAATTGTTTATTAATTTATTTAATGTAGGTGGTGCATAAAATGCAATATCACATATTCATTTATAAATTTTCAGATGTAAATTTTCTAAATTTAGAAATTTGTTTGTTCTAATTATTATTTATTGCAAATTTAAAATTCTTTTCCTTTACTTTTTTAACCAAATCATTTCCAACACTTGAATCACATTTAATTACTTCTAATGAACTTTCAACAGCAGACCTTAATTCCAATTCCCGATCTTTCCATTGACCACCAACGTATTTTGCGCCTAGATTTAAAATATATTTTTTCTTGAAAATCGAGATCCACACCAGCTAAATTAACAAAGTTATTATCTTGAAGATTATTTTTGAATTCTTTCATAAACAAAAAGTTAATTTTCTTATTAAATTTTTTACATAATCTGTTATAATATCGTTCAAAAAACATTTGAGAATTACTTTTATAATTGAACAAGTCATTTCAATTATTCAAATCAATCAAATGATTTAAACTTTTTAAATAATGCCTTTTATCAAAGATTAGATATTTACATGAAGAAATAATATTATGTAACGCCGTCATTTTTAAACAGCATATTGTATTATTCGACAACTCACAAGACATATTAAATTTTATTTGACAACAATTTGGGAAAACCTTTAACATTTTACGGTTATATAGAAACTGCAACCTACATTTATAAGCAGTTATTTTGTAAGTTACATTCCGCCAATTCTTTAATAATCCATGTGTCATTTCTAGAACTCATTTCTATTGATATATATATATATATATATATATATATATATCAATAGTAATATTATTATAATATATATATATATATATATATATTATAATAATATTACAAATCAATGTCTGTATTTCTTCAAAATAATATACGTAACTTTATAAATAAATATTTGAAAATACAGTAATTAAAAGTCTATAAAAATTATATGTATAACTATAACTTAGAAGTGCTTTCATTACCTTGTAGTTTTGTCAACTATCACATTTAAAATGTCAGCTTTCCCATAAGTCAATGTCAACTCTACCATAATTCTGTGATCTTCATGTTTGCTGCTTGCCGATTAATTAAATTTTGCTTGTATTTATATATTAACCTCAAATCTGTAATTTTTCTTTGATTATTATTTCTTTCAGTTTCCAATATTTTTACATGGTTATAATCAAAATCAAAACCATATATACATGATTTATTATGGTCATAAAAAACAGAAGCTGATAATATACCACTATTTTTGAAATTTCATTTCGTATTTTGAACCCTTTTAAATAATAATTCATGCTCTTTTGTTCTTTTTTACAATGTGTACCTCATTTTACCTATATATCCACTACCACATCTACATGTCCATTTGTAATTGATACAATTTTTATTTGTCAATAATGTTTTATCTTTTGAATTGTTTATTAATTTATTTAATATAGGTGGGGCACAAAATGCAATATCACATATTCCTTTATTAATTTTCTTAATGAAACTTGCTTGTTGATTATATATATATATATATATATATATATATATATATATATATATATATATATATATATATATATATATATATATATATATATATATATATATATATATATATATATATATGGTATTGGTATCCACAACTTTTTATCAGAAAAAAATAACATTATTATTAATATTTTTATATTTAGAAGTAAAATTTGTAACAGTATAATAAACCCAATCATAATTGTATCCAACATTTGGTTAAAAAAGTAAAGGAAAAGAATTTTAAATTTGCAATAAATAATAATTGGAACTAAAAAATTTCTAAATTTACATCTGAAAATAATATTGTGTGTATAAAAGAGGACAAAGGCTTACGGATGTGCTTGTTACTAAAATCAGATTATGAAAATAAAGTTAGTACTCAAATAAGTATTCTTAATTTTATAAAGGTTAATAAGGTAAATATTGAAAGTTTACATTATTAATTTATTAAGAAAATTTTTTTAAAAAAGCAAAAAATAATGTAATTGATAATTCTACTTATTATACGATTTATCCCTCAGCTGCAGTATGTCCTAGAGTATTTTCAAATATAAAATTGCATAAAGAAAAAGAACCATTACGACTAATGATTGATTTTGAGGGTGCATTTTACTATGAAACATGTAAATTAATTGAGAAAATATTACAGGAAATTCTTGGTTTTGGTTTGTTTACAATACATTCATCATTTGATTTCATTGGTAAAATTAATAACGTTGTTATTGATAATTATGATGTAATTTGTACCTTGGATGTCAGTGAAATGTACAGATCAATTGATAGAATGAATTCTATTGAATTAATTAATAATGCATTAAAGTTTAAAAATGTTAATGTTAAAACAATAAAATTTATTGTTGAAACATTAAGCTTTATTGATAAAAATATTTATGCAATTTTTAAGCATGAATTTTATAAAATGAATAAGAGATGGCCGATGGGTCTTCCTACAGTTGCCTAAATATGTAATTTTGTTATATCTAAATATGAAGAAAATATTTTAAAAAAGGCTCATTATCAGAAAGATATTATTTTATACAGTCTATATGTTGATGATGTTTTTGTTTGTGGAAAGCCAAATGCTATTAATGATTTATTTAATGAATTAAATAATGTAACGGTTTTAAAGTGGATTAACACAGATGAAAATTCAATGAGTGTTCAATTTTTGGATCTTAAGATTACAAAAAATAAGGATAAACTGGATTATTATATGACTCTTAAACCAATAGCAAAAAGAGGGTATATTCCATATGAATCAAAAGTACCAATGTCACATAAAGTGGCAGGTTTGAAGTCCTTTTTATTTAGAAATGATAACCTTTGTAAATATGCATCAGATAAATCTAATAATATTGAAAATTATTATAATGAGTTGTTAAACATTGGATACAATTATGATTGTGTTTATTATACTATTACAAATTTTACTTCTAAATATAAAAATATTAATAACAATGTTAATTTTTCTAATAAAAAGTTGTGGATATCAATACCATATATATCTAATCAACAGGCAAGTTTCATTAAGAAAATTTATAAAGGAATATGTGATATTGCATTTTATGCACCACCTACATTAAATAAATTAATAAACAATTCAAAAGATAAAACTTTATTGACAAATAAAAATTGTATCATTTACAAATGGACATGTAGATGTGGTAGTGTGTATATAGGTGAATCGAGGTGCATATTGAAAGAAAGAACAAAAGATCATGCATTATTATTTACAGGGTTCAAAATACGAAACAAAATTTTAAAAATAGTGATAATTTAACAGCTTCTGTTTTTTATGACCATAATAAATCATGTATATATGGTTTTGATTTTGATTATAACAACATAAAAATATTGGAAACTGAAAGAAATAATAATAAAAGAAAAATTAAAGAGGCGATGTTAATATATAAATACAAGCAAAATTTAATTAATCGGCAAGCAGCAAACATGAAAATCACAGAATTATGGGAAAGTTGATATTGAATTATGGGAAAGCTGACATTTTAATTGTGATAGTTGACAAAGCTACAAGGTAGTATCCATGAAGATAATAACTTCTAATATCAACATCAGTTATAGTATCTTTAAATTCCATAAACAAATTATCATTAGATAAATTTAATATTTGCAAAACCAATAAATAGTTAATAAATCAGGTCTATAAAATGAATATGGAATTTGACTTATGAATTAGGTGACAAATGAATTAGAATGTAGATGACCTAATAGGTAATGAAAACAATAAGAATTAAATAATGAAAACGAACGAGCTTAAGACATGAGAAGATAAAGAAAATGTGTTAGAATGATTAATATGATGATAGAATACAAGCCAATAAAGGATGAATCAATTATGACAATGAATTAAGATAAAATAAAAATGAATAAATAAAAGAAAAAATTTATCCTGGTATAATATGAGAACAATGTTGATAGTGAAAAATGAGATCCTGACCTATAAACTAATATTGTATTAACTGACAGTAAGACAAAATAAAACAAAGTATTGATTCTAAGCTTAACTAAACCAAAATATTTAACCATGAAGTTAAGATAAACTATAAGTTTTAAAAATGATAGAATAAAGTTACATGTTAAATTGTGAAGATAAACATGATTCAAATCAAAATGTAATAGATAACTTTAGACATAAAAATAACCATCACAATAAATTCAAAATTATGACTGTGAATTAGTAATTCACTTTTCTCAGGATTCAAATAACTTAAATACTACTATTTTATAAGATAGACTAGGGTAGTGAGAGGGATTTTACCATTACCCAAATATAACAAACAAAGACAGCTCTTAAAAAAATAGAATTAAATAAGAATATTTGGCTATTCCAATACCAACAGTAATAGGAACTTTAAGTTTTATGAAGTACAAATAAATTCTTAATAAAGCAAGCACAATAACTCACAAACACTCTTTTATTAAATAACTATAGGCAATATAATCAAGATCATTGAATGATTTATCTTATGATTCAAATAAACAGGTTATTCCAAAACTGATAGATCATTAAAATATTATTTAAAATAAGTCAAGGACTTAAAATCAACAGTGTTCTTATTAATACACCACAAATTCTAAATGTACTTTAAATGCCAGAGCTTACAAAAATTATTATGATATATTAATGCATAATAAAATGTATGGTATTGATTGACAATGACTTTAAGACAATAAGAATGTGTTTATAGCAATAACAATAATAATATGGATTATGATTAGCAATAAGAACACAGACAATCAAATGTATTTTCAAAACAACAAGATTTATTTACATTATTTACAACTTTCTAAAATAATAATAAAAACAAGCAATTGAATACATACTTAGTTCAGAAATAATATAAAACAAGATATATTTCTTTGGTTTACAGGTATATTCCCTTATGTCTAATAACTGTTATTCATAATATCTATATATAGTATGGTATTGAAAGCATTACAGTATAACTAAACTCTAATAATAAGTAATATGATAATCATAATTATCATAAGAAGCTCAAATGACAATTATTATTTAGCATTCAGCAATTTATGGGAGTAAACACCAGAAGTCCAATATAGACAGGATACTAAACTTTGACCAAGTCCACATAATAATCACCTTAACTATCGAAATATCTTACTGATCTATGGGTGAACTACTCCTTGATGACAAAATAATAACTATTACATATATGTATCTCTTAATATGCCATGTGCAAGATAAGTTTTAAAATTACTAATAAATTATGTTGGTTTGTTTGTAAACCTTTGACAAAGTACCACAACATAATATATAAACTATTTTTTTATTTAGCCAAAACACTATAGATAAAAACGTATTCCTAAAGCTAACTCTACATTATCACTGCTGTATAATTTTAAAACTCCAAGAATTTCACCAATCATGGTGGAAAACAACTAGACATCATCATGAGGGATAAGACAATAAAGAGAGGCTCCGCAAAACAACATTATATAGATGTATAACAATATAGCAGATACAAATACCATTTTCCTAAAAAAATATGTGGACAACCTCCCAACACAGGGAAACTGAATTCATACCATAAAAATAATCATCTCTAGGTATTAAACTTTATCAGATAAACATAAATAAATTATTAGTTTAAACATAATAACCCTTTCATGGAATAAGCAATTGGAGAATCTACTTCATCTAACAATGCATTTTGTCAATAATACAATATTTAATAACTTTATATCTTTCACACACTTATCAAATGAAGAGAAGCATTGCTCCTGATCAAAACAATGGCAAGATAAAATAATTATCATATTAATAGCTAAGAAGATAAACATCCATCTCAAATGATATATTAATTAGTGTATGAAACAAACAAAGATATTGTAAGTTGAATGACTATAAAATATTTTTAAAAGCATAATATAATATGCAATAATAAGAAATACATACAGTCAATGAAAAATAGCATAAATTCTATAAACTAAACTGGACATACTAAATTATAGGTAAAATATAGTAAAAATATAAAACGAATGTATAACATGCTTATATGGAAAACTCTATATAATAAAATAATTGTGTCATCATAAATAAATATCATTATGCTTCTGACAAATTATTTTGTCTGTTTACTCATAAATATAATATTAAAAAACTATTCTCATAAATGTAAGAGATGTGTATCTCTATCTAGACAAGCCCAATTTGATAATAACATTAAGCTTACCAGTATGTATGTATGTGTGCTATATATATATATATATATATATATATATATATATATATATATATATATATATATATATATATATATATATATATATATATATATATATATATATATATATAATTTATGGTATAAATATGCAATTATTCTGAAGATATACTAAGATAAAATTATATATTTTTTATATTAGTTTTGGATATGTTATTAAGGTATATATATATATATATATATATAATTGAAATAAATTTAAAGGTTTACAAACTATTATAAACAATCATTAAATCTGCATATTGGCTCACATCAGCAAGTTACAAAATTTATAACTTGTTTTGATTATCATAAATGTACCATTGAAGGTTTTTGCAATGCTATATATTGTAGAGGATTTTACTATATGGTGAAACTGGACTGAATTACGAACCAAATAGCTATCTAGTTTGTTAAACTGGGTTTGAAGTCATTATGTGTCTGATAAATTCATGCTTTCAAACTGACAGAAATGTGTTTGATAAGTGCTGACTTTAGTGTTGGTATTTAGATCTAGTTTCTAGTCTTCCAACCCTTCACTGATGTGATTCAATAAGCTTGAAACCAGCTGGTCTCGAGGTGGGTGACAACGATAGAGATTTTGGATTCTATCTCTTCTGGCATTTATGTAAACAAAGCTTGTTAGGAGCTATTGGTAAATCTCCATCTAGTGATCATAAAATGCAAGCTTAAAGGAAGCTACAAAATCTATAACTTGTTTTGATTATCATAAAGGTAACTTTGAAGGTTTTTGCAATGCTATATATTTCAGAGGCTTTTACTATATGGTGAAACTGAACTGATTTCAGACCCATATAGCTATCTAGTTTGTTAAGCTGGGTTTGAAGACATTACATGTCTGATAAATTCATGCTTTTACACTGATAGAATTGTGTTTGATAAGTGCTGACTTTAAAGTTGTTATTTAGATCTTGTTCCTAGTCCCCCAACCATTCACTGAGATGAGCCAATAAGCTCAAAACCAGCTGCTCTGGAGGTGGGTGGCAATGATAGATATTTTGAATTGTATCCCTTTTGGCATTTATGTAAACACAGCTTGTTGTGATTATAAAAATGCAAGTTTAAAGCAAGTTACAAAATTTATAATTTGTTTTGATTATCATATATATATATATATATATATATATATATATATATATATATATATATATATATATATATTATACCAATATCATGATGGTACAATAATTTTGTCTAAAAATTTAGAAATTTTCCATGAAAACAATGTAATGTTTCAATGCGATAATAAATAATTAAAAGTTTAAAAAGTTGTGTTGCAGTTTGTTTTCAAAATGCAAAAAATAAAAGTCTAAATAATTCTTTTTATTATTGTTGTTAGTTTAAAGAAAATATTGTTCAAAAAAGTTATAAATGATTGATTAGAAATAAATAGAAAGAAAAAACTTAAACTAAAAGTTTAAGAATATAAATATCTTTTTTATTTAAATTAAAGAAAAAAGTCATCTTAAAAACTAAATAATAGATTTATTTTAAATTATATATGAGCATAAAGGATGAAGTAATGTGAGCTTGTTAATAAAAAATATGTGTGTTGGAAACATAATAAATGTGTGAATGTTGAAATGAAATAAATAAAAGTTAAAAATATGTAAAACAATGAGTTTTGCAAAGGCTATTAAGATAAACAAAAACAACAACAATAAGTTTGGGATGGCTATTAAGTGAAAACATCTAATTAAAAGCTTATCAGAGGAACGTGATTAAAAAACAAGGAAGGAATTTTGACAACATATTGCCAGTGTATATCAAAACGACAACAGGCCTTAAGTATAAATAGTCCAGTTTTTTATCAGATAGTAGAGATTACAATTGAGAGTGAGCCATTGAGAAAACAGTTGAAGTTGAAAAAAGTCGAGAAAACAGTTGAGTTGATTTACTTAATCAGTCAATCAATTAATGTACCAGAGCATACAGTGCTAATTGTCGGAATCATACGACTTTCTCTAGCCTGAGTCCAATAAATCTGCCTGAAAAAGAATAATGTTTGCCTAACAACTGGAAATCCTCCATCAATATTTAACTGTTTCGAAGAATAGTACCACTGATGCAAAAAATATACACAATAAAACTTCAAATCTAACCAGTTAGAAATATTTCATTAGACGCAGCAAACAGCAAGAAGTATTCAGGTTTTAAATTCATAGGTAATAACATTTTTCTTATTCTCATTTCTAAAGTAGCCATCACATTAGTTTAAGCCTCCCAGAGTCAAATAATAATGAACTCCATAGCATACATAGATGAACTATTGATGTGTGTGTTTTTAAATTTCAAATATTAATTAATGCATTGTTATATGATATTATAATGTGTGAATTAAGAATGTGCAGATCATTATACCAGTGTTATATTAGTTAAATAAGATTTATACAAATATTTAAAATTAATATAATAAATGTTAGTTAAAATAAATTGTCTTTTAAACTTAAGCTTAATTTTGTCAGTCAATTCTTTTGCCACAAATTAAAACAATAATTTGTTATTGATTACAAGTAGCTGAGCTAGTTAAGGAATTTTTTGAACACTGGGTTACGGGTCTACTGTCCAAACATGTTAGTTCTGAACTAGCTACAGCCCAAAGTTTACTCTGAAACAAATAAAGTGTTTGTATAGTAGGGGTTTGAATTTAGCAATTGAGGTGGGCCACAACCTGGAAATGTGATTGTGTTATGCATTGCATAGCTTGGTCTGATTGTGGATATTATTGATGGCCTTGCCATCAATAGTATTATCCACTCTGCTTGATTGACTGGTTTGTTGACATATATTTATAACATAAGATTATAAATTAATTATATATAGGGTTTAAACCCAGGTAAACCTAGTGAGTAGAGTAATTGGGATCAGCTACAGTTCTAACCAGATGCTAATGTTTAAACAAGTTATAAATGTCATAACTTGCTTTTAAGCTTGCATTTTATAATCACTAGGTGGAGCTTATCAATAGCTCTTAACAAGCTTTGTTTTTGTAATTGCCAAAAGATATAGAATTCATAATCTCTTATTGTTATCCCTACCTTTAGACCAACTTGATTTCGATCTTATGGCACACCTCAGTAGAAAGCTTAGTGTCTAGAAAGTAGATCTAAAATACTAACTCAAAAGGCAGCACTTATAAAACATGTTTCTATCAATTTGAAGGTAAGAATTTATCAGACACTTAAATGTTTTCAAATCCAGCATTACAAACTAGATAGTTATATGAATCTGAATTCCACTGAGTTTCATCATATAGTAATAGCTACTGCAATATATAGCACTGCAAATACCTTCAAAGGTACACTTATAATAATTAAAACAAGTTATAAATTTCATAACTTGCTTTTAAGCTGGAATTTTATGATCACTAGATGAAGCTTACCAATAGCTCTAAACAAGCTTTGTTTTTATAAGTGTTGAAAGAGACAGAATTCAAAATCTCTATAATTTCCTACCTCCAGACGAATTTAAGCTTGTTTAGAGCTATTGGTAAGCTCCATCTATTGATCATAAAATGTAAGCTTAAAAGCAAGTTATAAAATTTACTTAAAACTAACTGGAACTGATTTATTGTTTAGTTTTGATGTTTCTTCTATGTTTACTAATATTCCTGTTGAAGCAGCATTAAGGATAATAGCACAATACAATGATTTATCTGATTTTATTATTCCATTAGCAAAGCATTGTATTGAAAATACATTTTTGTTTATAATTCTCAAAAGTTTAAACAAATTAAAGGATTTCCTATGGGATCTTCACTGTCACCTCTAATTGCTAATTTTTTCATGGATAATTTTGAAAGTCAAGTATTATGTGAAGCTACTAAAAACCTATTGGGCTTAGATATGTGGACAATACATTTCTCATATGACCTCATGGCATTGATGCTTAAATTCTTTTCTTGGTTTTATAAAGTGGCATCCAAATATTAAATTTACTATGGGAGTGGAAAATAAAAGATCACTTTTTTTCTAGATGTTTTAATTGCAAGAAAATATGATGAAACTTTATCAATATTAGTTTACAGAAGATCCACTCATACAAACAAATTTCTTGATTTTAATTCTCATCTTCATTGTGCACATTTTTTTTCTGTAGCAAAAAATATTTTGACTAAAGCTTATAATTTATCTGATAAAGAGCATCTTACTCAAAAAATACAACTTACAACAAATATTCTACTTTCTAATAATTATAATAAAAATATCATATATAAGGCTTTACATAACATTAATACTAATAGGAAAAAAGAGAATAGAATTGACAATTCCTCTTTTAATAGAGTAATTTTACTTTACATTAAAAGGATTACTGGTAAAATCAGTAGAAGACTATCTTGTTTTAATGTAAAGACTACTTTTTCTATTGGCAAAAAAATTGGTAATTTTTTATATAAATCTAAAGACAGAATATTTTGGAACACCAAGGAGTTTATGAAATTCCATGTTTGCAGTGCTCAAGAATCTATGTCGGACAGTCTAATAGATGAATAAATGTCAGAATTAAGGATCATAGAATTGTTTTAAATTAAAAAAGTAGCACATCAGTTGTTACTTCCCATTTTTTAAAAAATTGGTCACAAACCTAATTTTGACAATACAAAAATAATTGCTATTTTGGAAAGATATGATTTATGAACCATGAGAAGGTTTCAATTGTAATATTAAAGAGACCTGCTGGTCTAAATAGAACTGATGAAGCATAATGTATTCCAGCTATAAAGAGACCTACTATTTTAAGTAGGGCTACGAAGCACAATGTATTCCAGTTATGTAGAAACCTCTCATTTTATCTAATATTAACTTAAAAATTAATCGGTGAAAACCTGAAGGAAATAAACATTTTGATAAGTCCCATATCGTGAATGCTTAACTATTTCAAGTTGAATCTCATTTCTCATCTTGCACTGAACCACATTATTGGCTGAGATTAAACAATTTTTCTTTCAAAAGATAACCTTGATAATGGCAGTTGCTAGTCCGTCAAAATATCGGATTGTAATGCAAAATAATACATGGATTATTTATTTATATATATATATATGGATTATTATTTATATATATATTATAAACCATATATATATATATATATATTATATAATATATATATATTTATATATATATATAGTGACCTTTTTTATTAGTATCCCTATCCTGAAATAAAATGCTGAATAAATTTTAAGTTATATAATTTTAAATTTTATTAAATCAAAAAGATGTGTATTTATTTAGCTGGGAAAAAGTAATTGTCCTTTTAGTTATCAGAGAATATTAACTTGGCTTTAGTTCATTTAAAAGTTGCAAAAAATATGATGTGTAAAATAATTAACAAAAATATATATCTCAGAGGTAGATAACAATCTATAAGGTCATTATATAACTACAAATGGGTAAACAGTTGATATTACTTAAGAATATAGTGAAGTTAAACTTTATCTTGTAAACAAATATGCATTATATAGATAGATATTTATCTGTGCATATTTTATTTTACAAATAAAAATAATTATTGTTGTTTGTAGCTAAATTTTAAATGGTGTTTAAGAGGAAGTAAATAATATTAATCAAAAATAATGATCTAAATCAAGAAAGTAAACTGTATTCAATACAATTTCTAGAAGGAAAAAAACAGTATCTTTTTCAATGTTTCAAAAAATGAAAATTTCATTTTATAAACAAACCAAAACATTCATAGTTAAAATAAATGTTTGAATGCAGAAGGGGTGATAATGAAGTTAACCAAGAAAAAATATGCAGACGAACTTTCTTTAAAATTGGAGGAATAATTGAATTGAAGTCATGACAGATGGTGGAACAAATACTTTAGTTTTTTATTTTTATTTTGAAAAAGTTTGATTAAAACCTCTTTAATTATTGTTGTTTTCCTAATCACAGAATATAATAAACCACAATGGTGATAATTTAAAAGATAAGATAAAGTTTCATCAAAATGAATATCTAAGCTAATCTATATCTACTACAGGCAAAATTCAACAATTGGTAATTCTCTAGAATTTCTTAAACTCATTATACAAAAAAATATAAATAAAATGCAGGAGAAAAGAAGTTTTATATCTGCTCATGGATTGCTCACTGAAACATTATAAATACTGAATTTAAGTGGGAGTTAACAGATAAGCTATCTGGATCATTCCCGCATCAGAGTAATCTAAATAAATGTATATGCTTAAATTTTCACTAAGGTAAATGAAGATAAATTAACTTTGGATAAAGCTAAATGTGTTTTTTTAATAAATAAATTGAACTAAAGTAATTAATAATATGCTAATGCATTGAAAGTGAAATTACTCCATATAGCAATTTATTTAGGCTTAGCACTTTCAGAGTTTTGTTATTCCATAATCATAGTCTTGTGGAAATAAATAAATATAGAATATATATAATATAATATAAATAAAATGTCCATTAATTAAAACAAAATTGTAATTCTAATAAAAATAATAAATTTAACAGAAATAAACTATTATATACGATCTTAAATCCACAGAAGTACTTTTGGTTAATTTCTTAAACCTCCCTCAACTGCCATTAAATTAAAAAAAAAAAAAGGTGAAAGCAAACATCATCAGTTAAAATCCCACAAATCTTGTATTTTAATGTTAGCAGCTTGTCTATTTATCAAATGCATTTTATTCCTATTTATGAAAATTGCCTCCTTAATTTTCTTTTATTATGGTTTCTGTCTTCATGAAGAATTTTCACATTTTCAAAATCAAATTTAAATTTATATTTACATGTTTTTTCATGATCAAAGAAAACTGAAGACATTAAATCACCATTAGTTTTACTTTTTGCATGCTTATATAACAATTCATGTTCCCTCAATCTCTTCTCAATACTGCACTTAGATTTTCCTATATATGATAGCACACAGTTACAATAAATTTTATATTATGACATTACTTTTCAGCTTGACAGGTATAACATCCTTACAATTATTGATTAAATTATTAATATTGTTTGGAAACATCAAATAGTTGATCTATTTCGATCTAAAAAAAGAATACACACATGTACAGATATATCTATTTTCATTCTCATCATCACCCAACTCAAATAGTTTGTGTAGTCAAAATTCTTTTAAATTGAGCAATTAATCTTTCGGATAAATCACATCTGAAAAAAGAAATAAATCATATTAATAGTGTTTTATTAGCAAATATTGATAATTATAAATTAATTAAAAAAGCCTTATTTCAAGCCTAAAATGAACAAAACTGGAAACAAAAAAGATGATAAATCAGCTATTAGAATTTGTGATCCATATGTAAAAGGAACTAAAAAAAGTATTAGACATATATTACAATGCTATAATATAAATACAGTGTTTTCTACTCTTCAAAAGATCAGCAATATAATAACCAAGCCTAAGGATTCATTCCTTCTTGAATCTCATGGTAATTATCAAATTTGGTGTGAAAATTGTAAAGCTTCTTACATAAGTATGAGTAATCATCACATCAGTGTTAGGAGAGATGGGAATGCTAAGGCAGTTAAACAACACTCATCTGCAGCACTCTCACTCCATACTATAGATTCAGGTCATAAAATTATTTTTTTTTTCTAGTACCAAGATCATATCCAGATGTGATAATCTCTACTAGTGCAAAATTAGAGAAGACATTGAGATACTTAAAAAGCCAGATTGTATCAATAATCGAGATAATACATGCAAACTTCCTTCTATTTGGAATGATTTTTTTAAAAAAAACATTCTTAATTTAACATTTTTGCTATTGGTAGAAAATTAACATTTTTTTAAAAATCAGTGAATGGTTGAATATTAGTTGTTTAAGATATGTTGAATATGTAAAATTAAAAATAATTATGAATTTTTTTAAAAAAATGTGGTTTTTTTTTATTTTTTAAAAAGGGTGTGTTTTAATTTTTTTTTTTTTTTTTTTTTAAAATTTTAATAATGGTTTAATTTTTAAAGGAAAAAAAAAAAAGATTTTATTTTTTTTTTTTTAAAAATCAGTGATTGTAGTGCCACTATAACTGTCTTTCTACCTTTTATCACCCCATAGATGACTTATGTGATCAAGTCGAAACATCGGTAAATCAATATTTAATTTTTTTAACAAGGATGAACCCGCAAAATATGTCTTTTATATATGTTAGCCATGAAAATCTTCATATCAATATATATATATGAAAATAAAGTTACCATTAACACTAACTGAGATAATATAAAATATCTCAACCATTAAATACAATTACGAATATCCAGTAATGCCCTCTGTTTAAAGTCTATACTTCAATAATAGCAAACTCCAAAATGAGTTCACTAGAGGGTGTTACTGGATATTCATAATTGTATGAATAGCAAACTCCAAAATGAGTTCACTATTATTGAGATATAGATTTTAAACAGAGGGTGTTACTGGATATTCATAATTGTATGTAATGATTACATATATATATATATATATATATATATATATATATATCATATATATATATATATATGAAAAACAAAAAAAAAACTCAAGTTAAAAACTTGCTAATGGTTGTATTTATGACAATAGATGGCGTTCTACCAAAAATACCATCAAGCATAGTTTTTTGTTTACATAAATATCAGAGCAAGCATTCACTATCTCTAACTTCAATTTCCACCTTCATATCATGATTTCAAGCTATTTGCTATCATCAGTGAAGGACATGAATAAGAAAATAGATCTAAACACAAACTCTGAGTGTTTATGAAACAGTTTCTATTCAGCTTGCAAGCATGAATCTTTTAGACACATAATGTCCTCAACCTCAGCATAGCAAGCCAGATAGCTACATGGGTCTGATCTCAGTTCAGCATCACCACATAGTAGAAGCCTTTGCAATTATATATCATTGCAAGAAAGACCTCACAGGTACATTTATGAAAAACACAAGTTAAAAACTTGCAATGATATATATTGCAGATGCTTCTACTATGTGGTGATGCTGAACTGAGGTCAGACCCATGTAGGTATCTGGCTTGTTATGCTGTGTTTGAAAACATTATGTGTCTAAAAGATGCACGCCTGCAAGCTGAATAGAAACTGTTTCATAAATGCTCAGAGTTTGTGTTTAGATCTATTTTCTTATTCCTGTCCTTCACTGACGATAGCAAATAGCTTGAAATCATGATCTGAAGGTGGAAATTAAAGTTAGAGATAGTGAATGCTTGTTGTGACGTTTTTGTAAACTAAAAACTATGCTTGACTGTGTTTTTGGTAGAATGTCATCTATTGTCATATATATATATATATATATTTAAATCATATATATATATATATATATATATATATATATATATATATATATATATATATATATATATATATTGATTTAAATGTTTATATAGATTTTATTATGTAGATAAGATGAGATAAATACATTCATTAGAGAAATACTTTAACTTTTGATGTTTCTAAGAAACTATCAATTACTACTAATGATAATTCCTGAGGGAAACAAGGTTTTTTTCACATAATAGCTCATTTGATGGTAGTCATTCAAGCAAAAGGTTCCCTGTTTTTCTTTAAACTCAAGTTATTATATGGCTTTAAATCCATAAAGTTATTTATAATTTGTGTGACAATGTGAAAGATGCAAATTTTTCACATATTCACATGTTTAATAAATAGTTTTCTGGATTTAAATCCATATAAGAATTGGGCTTAAAGTAAAAGATGAACCCTTTAAAAATACCAAACAAAAGAGCAATTCTGGTAAAAAATTGGTTTGCCTCAGGTATTACAATTACTAATAAATGATACTTTTTTAGTAATGTCAAAAGGAAAATAAAATCTAAAACACTACCAATGGTTTCACTGCTACAAGCAGACTTCTAAAGTTTAAAGAACTATAAAATTGCCACATATTTATACTAAACATGACCTACAATACCATTTGCATTCCATCCACCAGTAATATTAAAAAAACTTTTAATAATAAAGATTTTTTAATTTTTTCTTTCATTTCTCTCAAAAAAGTCAACCTTTGCTTCATCAAAATTAATAGTGTAGCCTATATCTTTTTCATGTATATACAAAGCACAACTATGATATTTATTTGTAACTATAATATTATGTACTTTATTATTTCATCTAAGCTCAAACTACACTTATCTATATAAATCTTCATACTAAAACAAGGAATAATATATACTTTTCCAGGAATAGTCTACCTATCAAAAATTTCCATTGTATTAGTCAATAAACTATTCAAAGTAATATCCCTTTTCCAAGCAATTTTCTTATTTCCAAGCAAATTACTATTTTTAAATATAACTTTATAAAAAGAAAAATTAAATGGCATAGAAATATAATCATATTTTCTTTATCCTTCATATCATTACTATTAAATAAAATACTTTTAACAAATTTTTCAGAGTATCCAACACTCAAATAATCTTTATAAAATTGACCTTTCTGAATCAAAGCTATCCAGCTAGCATTATTTAATCTCTTATTTCTATAAAAATAATTTCTTAAAACAGCTACTTTTTGAGATACAGATCGATACTATCAGTTTTAATTATAGGCGATAAATCTTTATGTTTAACATAATGACTACATACAAAATAAATAGTGTTTTCATTTCTAACCATCAATAGATCTAAAAAAATTAATTTAGCAAAATCTAACCCCCCTTCTTCTATATAAAGAACAATCATATGCAGTAAATTCATAAACATCCAGAAGTTGTTAATTATATCATTGTTATTTACAATGAATCAACAAGATTTATCCCAATTAGACTTCACTATGAAAGACAAGAACCATATCCTATTAGACCCCCATACCCCATTTTGGAGATGATCCATGGTGATGATTTAAATATGGTTAAAACATGTTACAAATAATGTCAGATAAAATAATAAAACATTCAAAAACTAATCAACATCCAATCCATTTAAGTAAAATTACCTTGTACTGGTGTGTACTCATCATGTTGACAATAATCAGAAAAACAAATTTAGGAAATTCCTTAGTTTGTATGAAGGTTTATTTAAAAATGAGTTGCCAGGTGGGAGAGAATGTAGTTATGTTCTCAATTCCTGAGGGAATCAAAGGAACCGACAATACCCAGAGTTGATCTCATACCTATCAGAAAAATTAACAATAGTATTAAATAAATGATGGTAAACTGTAATTGCATAGTTAATAAACTTAATATAATAAAAATAGCATTTATAATAGGAGATAAATTTGATGTTTTCTGATAATGCAGTAAACAAAAGTTTTATTGTTTATCTATTTTAGTTTCAAAACGTATTTTATTAATGAATTACATTGTATATATTAGGTATTTAGATACATATTGTTTTAAAGGTCAATAGTTTTGAGTGATGAGTCTTTTGATGCTGAGGTTTATAAATCAATTCGATCTGTAACTTATGTTTTGGATAGTTTTGGTATTTGGAACAATTTCCAGGTTTCATCATATAGAAATTTTGATGAGAGTATTAAGTCTTTATTTCTAATTTTGTTGATGAGGTTGATAAATGTGAGGTCTGGATTAGGAGGTGGAGAGGTGAAAACTGTCTTGCATCGAACACTCCAGATGGTGTGAGTCAGAAAAATAGATAGTCTAATAATTGGGAAGTGTCTACTCTGGATGGAGTCTTTTATTGAGAGTATTTTATAATAGTCAATCTTTGAATGGTGAAAAATTAGCATCCTTATGTTTGTAAGACCGGTACATGATTTTATAATATGGTCAAAGGTTTCTTTTTGTGTTTTGCAGATTGGACATATAGGGCCCACTTTGTTTAGAAATCTTTTATAATGTAAAAAATAGTTGGTATGTATGGCACCTAGGTTGACTTTAATCAAGAATGTTAGAAATTTGGGTTCCAACTTTAAAAATTTGAATAAGGAGGTGATTCTGTGGTTGTTGATTCCTATTGTGGGTTTTATATTGTTGATGATTGGATTTAATATTAGGTGTGCTTCCCAGATGGTGATTTTGAAGGTAAAGGTTTTATTGGAGATGTTTTGGATGACGTCCTTGTCATACTACCTTCACAAAAACATCTGCCATCACTTTACCATATACTAGATAAATTCTCTAATGACTCACAACTAAATTTCAATCCTAATAAATCAGCCTCTTGGAGAATCTCAACAGGAAAAAAGATTAACTGTAAATTTCTGGCTGAACCCCAATAATTCCTAGGATTCCCCATACATATGTCTCAAGCATCTATGTCAAAACATCTTCAAAACTCACTTCTTACCTCTACAACCCAAATTGTTCAGACACTGTCCAAAGTATATCTTTCATTGCAGGGAAAAGTTGCTCTTCTTAATATGAAGGTTATATCTAAAATTGCTTACTTCCTCCCTGTAATGACTATAACAAAATCATTCATCAGAAAAATAAATAAACAATGTTCTAAACTATTTTGGAAAGAAAACATAAACTTCATTAGCATGACAAAAATGCAACTCCAATGCAAGGTAAATGGCATGTCATTGCATTCAATCCTCTCTTTACATTATCAAAAATCCCACACACTAATATGTAACCTAATATTAAAACATGGCACCATAATCACATCTGAAACAGTACAACCAACTGACACACCGCCTCCTCAAAAAATATGCTGGCTTGATAAAATATTCCAATACATCAAACGGCATCAAAACATAGTTTAGAACATTGTTTATTTATTTTTCTGATGAATGATTTTGTTATAGTCATTACAGGGAGGTAGTAAGCAATTTTAGAAATAACCTTCATATTAAGAAGAGCAACTTTTCCCTGCAATGAAAGATATACTTTGGACAGTGTCTGAACAATTTGGGTTGTAGAGGTAAGAAGTGAGTTTTGAAGATGTTTTGACATAGATGCTTGAGACATATGTATGGGGAATCCTAGGAATTATTGGGGTTCAGCCAGAAATTTAGAGTTAATCTTTTTTCCTGTTGAGATTCTCCAAGAGGCTGATTTATTAGGATTGAAATTTAGTTGTGAGTCATTATAGAATTTATCTAGTATATGGTAAAGGGATGGCAGATGTTTCTGTGAAGGTAGTATGACAAGGACGTCATCCAATAAGCAAATAGGTTTATGAATTTTTTAAGTCGTGGAATGTAAACTCCAGGCATCACATTTTCAATCTCTTTTAACAGTGGGTATAAATAACAAATGAATAATAAGGCACTTAATGGTGATCCTTGAGGTATAGAAATATTGGGTGAGAAGCCATTAGTACATGATCCATTTAGAGTAATATGTATTTGACGGTTGTATAGTAAGTTTTCAATTATATGGATGATTTGAAATGGAATGGTAATACTGTTCAAAATTGATAGGAGTGTGTTGATGTTGATTTATCAAATGCTTCTGTTATGTCCAATTGAATTGCAATTGGTTTAGATAATCGGTTTGATCTGATGTGGTCTAACACAGTCTTCACCTCTCCGATTGCCGTAAGCGCTGAAGAGCCTTTTCTAGCATATTGATAGTGAGATACATTGTCTAGCACTTTTTGTTGTATTTTTTCCTTAATGACCCCCTCTATAACTTTGATTAGGATAGGGGTCATTGAGCTGGGTCTAATATTGTTAATGTTGGTGGGATCTCTGTTTTTCTTTAGAAAAGGCAACAGCGCTACAGGGTAAAGGTCTTTTATTTCTCTTCTGCTTATAGATAAGTGGTTAATCATGTTCATTAAAATTGGTATTGTGAATGAGCTAAGGTGTATGATTAAGAATTTTGGGATGGCATGCATCCCAGGATATACATTGTCAGATAAGGCATTAAGACGGTTTTTCAGATCTGTTGGTGTTATTCCATGATTTTCTAGATTGGATGTATGATCCAGTCATCATTGGTTGTTTGTGTATTATTTTGTAGGCGATTCTTAAAATATAATCCTATGTGATTAATCATTTGATGTCATGTTATGTGATTACCATCAATGTTAAGAGAATTTGGAGTTTTGTTCTTTTTTTGAGCTCTCAAGGCCCATCTCAGGTAGCCCCTGGTCCAGAAATGTTGAGCTGTAAGAAAGTTTTGAGATATTTTTGTGGAGATGTATTCCGCAATGGCTAATTGTTTCTCCTTATATCTTAGTTTGAGTGATAGTAGTTGATTTATGTGTTGAGGATCAGTTGAGCAAGCTATATTATTTTTATTTATCTTGTCAAGCTCAGTGATTAGCATGAAAGGGCCTTTGTTGCTCCTGGTGTGATGTGCTATTAGAGATTGAAATATGCCAACAAAGGCAAACCAAGCTTCCTCTGGATGTATGTTTAGGATGTTTATTTTAAAAAATAGTATGTAAGCCTCGGATATAATGGCTTCAGTGGAGGTAGCTTTTGTTAGCATTCTTATTGATTGGTTTAGAGTATAAGGAATAGAATTGTTGAGTTCTATTGAAGCTATTATTTCATGATGGTCTGAGAATGCTACTGGTTGTAGATTAGCTTCAAGATCATGATGTAGTTCAGTGGTGTAAAACATCAGATCTATAAGAGTTTTATATCTTTTGTTGTAAAAGGAGTATGCATCTTGTGGGAAGAATCCTCTCCCATTAATAAAACCCCTGGTGAGAAGATGTAGGTACTTTTTTGTGAAAATGTCATATGAGATATTAAAATCTCCTAGAATAATAGCTGGAGCATTGTTGTTTGTTGTCAGCATATTAATTGTGTTTAATATACGCAGATACGTAGTTTGGCAATTTGGAGAATAAATATAGAAGGCATTTATATTGCTAGTGCTGTAGGTAAGGTTTAGACATATTAGATTCTTATCCTGGTATATTATCTTAAATTTGTTAGGGGGAAATCTGTTGTTTATTAATATACCTACACCCTCAGATGCAGCATAAATGGGTGTTAGTTGTGTGTAGCCAAGTTTATTTAGCTCTGCAAGAATATAGTTGTTGGAATTATGGTGAAATTTAGTTTCTCCCATGAACATAATGTGTGGAGATATGGAAGAGAACCAATGTTTAATGGCAACAATCCGCATAGGTGAATTGATGCCCTTTATATTAATTGCTGCAATTTTACATGAAATTCTAGACATGGGTTGTTTTTTGGCTAGAATATTTGGATTAAATAAGGTTTAAAATAACATATTAAATTCAAAAATTTGTTTTCCAAGTGGAAGGTATTATAATCTTTTGTTCCATGGTAAAAAAGATTATATAAAATATAAATGCTATCTCCAAAATTTTAAATTTATACATTAACTTAATAGTAATGCCCTAAACTTTGGTATAATTACAATAAATAATTTAATCCATAATGATTAAAGCTAGAATTTGGTAATGATTTAATAAACATTCTTATTAATAATTATTTATATTATAATCCATTGTACAATTTTAATATTCTAGTTAGAAATCTATATAAACATTATTACTTATCAGTTTGAATTTTAATTTCTTTTTAATGCAATGTTTCATTAAATTATAAAGATCTAAAATTGTAGTTAATGAAAGAAGGAACAATTATCTACCACAATATAAGAATTTATTTTAGAATTATTGCAGTTGTAATCTCTTTACAGTAAAAAATATCATTATTAAACTTTAGGAATAAATTCAATTAATAATATCATTTATGAAAACAATGATCAGAACTAAAAATTGGTCTTAAAGCAGTGATTTAAATTAATTTCATTTGTATAACATTTATTGATTTTAATATTTCAAACAGAAACAGATAAACATTTATTTTAAAAATGGTACATGTTGAGTTGGGATTTGCCAATGGTATGTCAGTAAATAGTTGTCTGATATCACTTTATCCTGTTTTTTTTAATATAAAACAGCAGACAATCTGGGATAAAGAGGTTGAAGAAAAATTATAAATCAGTGGACAGACTCAATTTGTTTCTATGTAAAAACAATTATCTAAAATATATAGAACTGGTAGATGTCACTATGTATGCAATATATGTTCTTTTAGTAATTTAAGACATATTGAAAAGGGCAAAAAAAATAAAAATTTGCCAAAAAGATTTTTTTATGTTATAATTATACGATTATATTATAGATATTGTCATATATTTTTTGTTGTTAGATAAAGATTTTTATTGTATATAATATCTAGGATTTATTTTTAAAAACAATTATATAATTTAAAAATATTTAAAATCTTAAAATGTAAAAAAAAAAAAATCATCTTTAAAATGCAATGTAAAATTATAAAATATTTCAAGTAATTATTAACACCATGGAATAATTTAAAGTAATATTCATTATGACTAGAGTTCCAATTCTGACTGTACACATATAGACTAGACAATACCATAAAAAAGTTGGAAAAATCCAAGTTGTTATTTTCATTGTACCTATGATAACTGTGATAAAGAAAAATAACTATATTGCCTCAAAAAGAAATGTAGCTGTGTTCATGTAAGAAAGCATTCATTTATCTGTTTTAAATTAAGCATATTTATTGATCAAAAATAATATCTGAAATGCAGATTAAAAATCCCTAGAACTAAATTTATAATTTTGATATAAATATGTTATAGAATGTTAAAAATAGTTGATTAATCATTTGTAAGAAATACTTTCTTGGCAAAATTCTGAAAAAAAAATGTTTAACTTATATTTAAAAAAAGCTGTGTACCTTTTAATAGTATAGGAGCAAAGAGAACTGATATTACAATGTACAACTAGCTAGAAATTTAAATGAATTATCCAATATGTGTTTAAAATTTTACAACACTAATGAATTACCAGGAAAGGAGAAAAATCAAAAAGTAAACTTATTGTTCATTTATTTGAACAGGTTTTAAAGTTGGTACACCATGGGAGAATAATATGAGATGTTAAGAATATTTAGTAAACTTTTTGTAGCATATTTTGAAGAGCAAGACCATGTTTATGCAAATTAAATCTAGCTAAGAAGGAAGAATGCATCCAATTTAAAATTTTGTCCAGTTAGTGTGTATTTGTTTGTTCATATGTTGTTGAACTATACATGTTTTAACAGAGAAAAGATAGAAATACCTTAACATGTGAACAATGGTAAACATTAACAGGTAATATTAAAATAGAAACTGAAAATGGGTTACATCAAGACATTTTAATTTAAAATTTATCACTAGTCTTTTTTTTTGCTTAAAGGGAAATATAAAAACAAAATATTTGTCAGTTACCATTTAAGGAAATTATATTTCCAATTTAGTATATAATGTTAAAGGTATGCTTAAATATAGGAAGGGAGTAATCGTGAGTTATAATGTGAAAGTGTGTGTGGAGGGTAACATAATGTTAACTGTATATCCTAACCAGTATGTACTTTAAGAAATTAATTGTAATGTGAGTATCTGAAAGAAATGACACACTTATTGTAAAATATATTGTATTTATGAAAGTAAGAAAAAATGAATGAAGATGAAAGACAATATCATGATCTTGTTCTTATAAATAATATATATATATATATATATATATATATATCCTATTGAAAATAATAATTGAAATAGATTATCTGTTGTGTAACATGATCATAATTATTGGTAGAAAATTATTGCATGGTGAATATTATATTAAGTTGTTAGTCTAGAATTAGTAGAGTAATAGATGCTAAATACACAATCAATGAATGAGTTATAATTCCAAGATAAAATAAAATATCATCATGAAGAACTGAAGAATAGTTAAGTGGGAATAATCTGTGTGATACCCATGAATTTATTGAAAAAAGGTGGGAGAGTTTCCTACAAAGAAATGGATGATGTATCTGTAGCATATTAGTGTGAAAGCATACATAATGATAAATAATAATAATAATAATAATAATAATAATAATAATAATAATAATAATAATAATAATAATAATAATAATAATAAATAATAACAATAATAATAATAATAATAATAATAATAATAATAATAATAATAATAATAATAATAATAATAATAATAATAATAATAATAATAATAATGTGAAAGCTAAACACCTTCAAACAGATACGCTTTAAAAATGCTTAAGAGACAACCAATCAGATGGAATAATGGCATCACATGGGACTCTAAATTCTAAAACACAAGCCAGAACTATTAGAAAAAGATGGATCCATCTTAATCTATGCCTCAATTATATTTAAATAAGCCAGACTCAAGCATTTTGAACTAAGAGTGTGAAGCTTAAATACCTTCACATTCAATCCACTAAATATTATATATATATATAAATTAACAACGTGAAATCATCCGATTTACAATGAAGAAATATTTTTAAATCTAATGAAATGATATTAATAAATGTAAATATATTAAATTTAAGCGTAAACAGATAATATAATAACATGAAAACTAAACACCTTCAAACAAATACGCTTTAAAACTGTTTAAGTGACAGCCAATCAGATGGAATAATGGCATCACATGGGACTCTAAATTCTAAAACACAAGCCAGAACTATTAGAAAAAGATGGATCCATCTTTAGAATTTAAAGTCCCATGTGATGCCATTATTCCATCTGATTGGCTGCCACATAAGCACTTTTAAAGCGTATCTGTTTGAAGGTGTTTAGCTTTCACGTTATTATATTATCTGTTTATGCTTAAATTTAATATATTTACATTTATTAATATCATTTCATTAGATTTAAAAATATGTCTTTGTTGTAAATCGGATGCTTTCGCATTGTTAATTTATATATATATATATATATATATATATATATATATATATATATATATATATATATATATATATATATATATATATATATATAATATTTAGTGGATTAAATGTGAAGGTATTTAAGCTTCACACTCTTAGTTCAAAATTCCTGAGTCTGTCTTATTTAAATATAATTGAGGAATAGATTAAGATGGATCCATCTTTTTCTAATAGTTCTGGCTTGTGTTTTAGAATTTAGAGTCCCATGTGATGCCATTATTCCATCTGATTGGCTGTCACTTAAGCATTTTTAAAGCGTATCTGTTTGAAGGTGTTTAGCTTTCACGTTATTATAGTATCTGTTTACGCTTAAATTTAATATATTTACATTTAATAATAATAATAATAATAATAATAATAATAATAATAATAATAATAATAATAATAATAATAATAATAATAATAATAATAATAATAATAATAATAATAATAATAATGATAATAATAATAAGAAGAAGAAGAAGAAAAAGAAGAAGAAGAAGAAGTCAATTTCATTTATTACTAAACAACAGCTTACAAAGCCAATAAAAGTTTTACAATGATTAAATTTAGACAAAATTTTGAATTAATAAATTTAATATATATTTTTTAAATATTTTAAAATCTGATCTATACACTTCATCATTAAACATATCATTATATTCATTTTGTAATCTATAAACAGGTGCATTCTTTACACATGTATGTTTAATTAATGGTAAATGAAAAAAATTGTGAATTCTGCTATTGAAAGTTGGTATTTCATATAGCACATTTGTTACTGAATTATCAAAAGTTATTGTGCCATTTATCATTTTATATAAAAACACATATCAGATAATATTCTCTTAACACACAATTCATTATTATTATAAGATGAAGTTTTATACACATATTTACAATATTTATCATAAACATTTTGTATGTTTTTCATATTTGGTTCATTTATAGAATTCCATACATTGGCTCCATAGTGTAAAATTAGCAATATGAAACTATTAAATATTAGTTTATTAGTCTGGAAATTAAAAACAATTTTTGATCTGAGCATCCTGCCAATGAGTTTAAATGCTTTATTGTCAGAATATGTTATATGTTTATTAAAAGTAAAATTGCTTGTGAAAATTATACCCAAATCTTTATGGTCAGTATTTTTTTTTAATTTCAAGATGATCAATATGGTAACCACCCCATATTAACATTGTTTTTCTTGAATATGTCATAGCATTACATTTACCAACATTTATTTTCATGTTATTTTCTTGGAACCACTTGTAAAATACTTTTATATAATTTTGTATAGTTTTAATATCTTCTTTTCTATTAATCTCCAGAAAAAAAATTTAATGATATGCATAGCATAACATGCTCTTACTTGGAATAAGTGTTAACAAATCTGATATATAAATAGAAAAAAATATTGGGCTTAACACACTTCCCTGTAGAAATCCAAGTCTAGATTTAAAATAATTTGACTCTTTATTATTGTAATAAACATAATTGTTTCTATCAGATAGAAACAACTTGAATAAATTCATTAGATTTAGTGAAAAACCAATTTTCTCTATTTTCATAAAAAATAATCTATGATCAACTCTATCAAAAGCCTTTGTTAAATCAAAATATATTACATCCAATTGACATCTTGTCTCAATAGCTCTACCTATGGCATCTGATATATGGACTAAATTTGTTTATATTGACCTTCCTGGAAAAAACCCATGTAAATATTTTTTAAATAATATGTAATTCTGTAATAAATTGATTTTTCAAAAATTATTGATGGTATAGGTAGTAAAGCAATAGGTCTATAATTTTGGACTTCTGATTTTTCCCCAGATTTGTATATAGTTATTACTTTAGCCATTTTCCAATAGCTAAGAAAAATTGGCATTTTAAGTGACAAATTAAAAATATACAGTAGAACTGGATCCAAAAGTTCAATGCATCCTTTATAAATAAAAACTGGTATATTATCACAAGCAATACTTTTTTATTTTTTATTAATTTTGTAAAATGGTATATCTCATCCAAATCAAATTTTAATATGTTTATGGAATCATTGTTGAATACGAGATTTTGAATAAATGGATATTCCAAAATTAATTTATTATTTTGTTCACATTGAGTTGATAAACAAGCTATAAACTCATTTGATTCCATATCTACTACACATGTCTTTTGTCTAACTGAAGTATAATGTGTCTTTATTACATTTCAGAAATGTGCTGAATCTTTATGTATTTTGTTTTGAGTCAGTTTAATATATTTCGGAAAATCATATTTTTCAAGTCCCTTTACTATGAGTCTATAATTCCTATAGTTATTCAAATACACAAAACCATTTATATTTCTTATAATATCTATGAAATTTTTTTTTCTCTTTATACATCAAATTAGTTTCACAGAGAACCATTTTGGAAATTTAATACTGCTACGTTGCTTAATTGGAATGAACCTATAAACAGTATCTGACAATATTTGATGAAATATATTGGTAGCTAATGATGAGCATTTACATTCATAAACTTCACTCCAAAAATATGTTTAATGGTTTGATACAGATTATAATATTTTCCTCATGCATCACATTTATTTGTATAGGTTATGGATTTTTTCTGAATCAAGTTACCACTGGCAGTTGCAATTATAGTGCTGGATGATATACATCTTCTGATACTAGAGGATGTTCAGAATTTATTAACAATTATATCTGTAATCCTTGCACATACCAAATCCAAAATATAAGTCTGTTCATTAAATATTTTGTTTACTTGCTGAAGATCTAATAATTTAATAAATTTGGTCCAGTTCAATAAATTTTGGTGTATTTTCTTTTCCCTTAGTTTTTTCATGATAAGCAACATTGAAACCTCCTAAAAGAATCATTTCATATTTATATTGTATGAGATAAGATTCCAGGGTTTTAAGATTTTCTCTGAATTCATTTATTGATATATTTGGGGGTATATATAAATTTCCAATTATGAGTTTTGAGTTTTTTATTTCTAATTCAATTGGTACTGACTCAAAAGTTATATTTTCAATATTTATCTCTCTATATAAAATACCATTCCTTACAACTGTTAGTACACCATCTTTTCTTGATGCAATGTGTTTGGTCTATCATATATAATTACATTATATCTATTATCTATCAATTGGTCATTTATAATGTTTTTGTTTTTTTTGTAACCATGTTTCTGTGAGACAAATAATATCATAATTTTCAGTAAGAATATTATTTTTTTACAATAAAAAAAAATTGTGCATAAGTCTCTAACATTTTGTAGATAAATAGTCCAACTTTTTATTCGACTTATCCATCATGACAATATGATTGATTGATTAGAACTTCTATTTTTTTATTTCAAGGGTATTATATTTATATTCCAATTTTTTCATGTCTGTTTTAATATTTTTATTCATATCTGCAATTTCTTCAGTTGTTTTAATAAAATTATTATTATGTAAGTGACCAAAGTTAGGTAGCAATACTGACCCTATGGGTCAAACCTCTGGTTTTGTTATTCATTCCTCAAATGTGCTATCTATTGAGATATAAAAACACATATTTCTCATTTTTAGATGGCAGTTTATAACATGTAATGGTAGTTTTTTAAACTATCCATTAGATGTTTTATAATATTTGTAACATTCATTGATATGTCAATTCTTGTTAAAATACTTTTTATAATATATTCTAGTTTGATTTCCATTTATACCTTTATTATTATATATATATATATATTTATTAATTTTCTTTTTATATGTGACTGTAATAAATTCTTCATCATCATTTTTAACACCATATTTTTGTTATTTTATATGTTTACATCTTCTTCCTGGTCAAGTTTTTGTACCAAATTCTGTTGATTTTTGTTATTTTGTGGAACAAGATTTTGTTTATTATTATTCATATTTGAAGTTAAAATTCATTATTCTTTCCATTATTTTCAACATTATTTTTATCTTTATCTATAATAACTTTTTCTGTTTTTTTTGTTTTTTTGTTAAAGCCATTTTAGATACATTATTATGTGAGTTATTTGTAGTTATATTCCCATTATTCTCATTTTTTATAGAATTTTAGAAGTTTTTTCATTATTCTGACATCCACTAGATGGTGTTACTTGTTTGACAGGACGATTTCATTCATTTATTTGAATATTTTTTTCTCTGAAAAATCAAATTTTATTATTCTGATTTTCAACTTTTTGTTCAAAAATAGATATTAACATATCTTTAAAAAAATATTTTCTTTATGAAGATTATCCATTTTTTGATTTATTATTTTCACTTGAGTTATAATAGTATTTAAAATTGAAAATACGTGTTTATAACAACTTTTATCTGTAACTTTCCCTACAGCAAAATGTTTATCGTGGTATGAATCACTATCAAGATATTCACAAATACTTTCATTATCTTTAACATTAATAGTTTCAACATTATCAGAAATAATGTTGTTAGAACTAAAACGATTTATATTTGTGTTTTTCAAATTGCAATGAGGGCATAAATATGAAATATTACCGTTATGTGACCGCAATTCTAAATCAATTGGAGAGAGTGTTAGACATTTTGTATAAAAAAATTGCCACATCCTTCAGTATAGAAAACATACAATTGATCATTAGTGACAGTGGAAAAAACAATAATTACAGTCTCTACTACCACTATCACCAAATAATAACACACATATCAGAACACTTACTCTGCCCATTAGGAGTTTTCAAAAATTCAGCACTAATAGCTTGACTGATACAATACTCCATTTTGATCACTTCATTAGTATTTGTGTCTAAACATTTTTCACATATATATTCATCTAATCCATCCACATACTTTTGCAAATCTACTAAATGAAATTTTATACAAGTTAAATGAAACTTATTTTTACAACTTTGTTGTTTTCCAAAATTAAATTGCTGCAATTAACACATGGTATTCCACCCATAGCAGGTCTGCAGACCTAATAATAATAATAATAATAATAATAATAGTAGTAGCAGTAACAGTAGCAGCAGTAGTAGTAGTAGTAGTAGTAGTAGTAGTAGTAGTAGTAGTAGTAGTAGTAGTAGTAGTAGTAGTAGTAGTAGTAGTAGTAGTAGTAGTAGTAGTAGTAATTATTATTATTATTATTATTATTATTATTATTATTATTATGATGATGATGATGATGATGATGATGATGCTGATGATGATGATGATAATGATGATGATGATGATGATGATACAGGGATCAGTACTATACCTAAACATTAAAGGGCTAAGACCACAATGTGTTGGCTGTGGAGAAAGAAGTCATTTAATTATAGACTGTCCAAAGAATGAAAATAGTAATGATAATAAAGGTTTTGCTATATCAAAAGAAAGACTAGAAAATAAAACAAGCAGTAAACAAAGGGATATAAAGCAAATGCAGACATCGGATGTGGCAACTCAGGGAAGGGAAAAGGAAAAAAAAATCTGTACAACAACCACATATGAATACAGATAATCAACAAAATGAAACTGCAAATGTACATACTGATGATAGTAATATTGGTGAGATTCTAGATTCTTCATTGAGGCCAGAAGGAAATGATATATAAATGCATGTGGTTAAAGCTTTAGAAAATGATATAGACAAGCACACACCAAAAAAATGTTGATTAGAAGCAATAATAATAAATTTGCAAAAATAATGGAAATTAACTAATAACAAAGAACTAGGAACAATACAATTATTGAGATTACTCAAATAATAATGACAAATGTGCCACATGTTACTCAGGGTAATATTGAACAGAAGAAAAAGCCTGGAATGCCCTCAAAAAACAGGAAAAAAGCTAAAATTATGAGAGATTATGTTTGATGATGCAGGAGAACAGTATCAAAAGGACAGATATACTGATGTTGAATCTGAAAGTGAATTTGAAGATGCCCAAGATTTACAATTGATAGATAACCATAGATAAGTATAATTAAAAATAAAGTAAATTCAAATAAATTCAAAGTAAAAAGTAAATCCTTATAAATGAGACTTAAAATTGCTTCTTTTAATGTATGGGTTTGAATTCAATAGGAAAAATATTTAAATTGAAACAATGGATCAAGGGAAAAAACCTCATATAATGGGGTGGCTTGAAACCAAAATCTATTCAGCATCACAAATTGATCCGGCAAAATTGCTAATTAGTGAGGGTTTTGTTGCATGTTTAACAGACTCTACCTCTCAGTTGGCCAGGATGGGTCTTTTGATAGCTACAACTTGCAAGTTTACCAATTTTCAAATCACATACATTGATGCAAATCTATTAATCATTACTCTCTCTCATAAAATAATTAAAGTAAATGTAATCTTTGTTTATATGCCATTACAAATATATATAATAAATACAATAATTGCCACAATTAATTCAACACTGGGATCAACAGCTAATGTAACAATTTTGATCGGAGACTGCAATGTAACATATGACATGTTTGTAATTAAGTGGATACATAAATTATCAGTTCCACCGAGGAGTGCAAGGGGTTTTTTACCTGAAGTTGCTGTTTCATTTCATAATAACCGATTTTCAACATTAATCGATCTTAGTTTTTACTCTCCGGTGTACCATCATCTGATAAGCGTGAAGTTAATCCCATCAGCAATTTCTGATCACTCAGCTCAGTTCATATGAATTGACCTCAATAATATACAAGTCTCTAGACAGCCCCTCACTAAAACAATAAGAATGTTAATTCCAACATTGACATCTAAATTTATTTTTTCCGAGACTTATATTATGGGGAATAAGATTCTTTCAATGACCTTTAACCCAATTCAGCAATATTTAGTTTACATTAATATATTGTCATTTAACATTAATCACGTAGTGAAAAATCAGTCATGTCCACTCACTGTTGTTGAATCTTGCAGAACAAAGTCATAAACATCTTGTGGTGATAACCATTACTCAACACACACACAGAAATGTATACATATATTTCCAAATTCTTATAACAAGGCATGTGAAATGCTAAAGAGCTATTTAAAAAATAAAAAAAGTGGAATATGCCTAATGCATCAACACACATGTTCTTGACAATACATTACATGGGCACAGGGAGGGCATCTGAAATAAAAGTGCTATGAGCAATTAAAATAAACAATGAAACATTTACTGGGAATAATATGATCTTACCAATTCTTAACTATTTTAATGATAAGCTGGGGTCAGGGAAATTGATACAATACCAGACAAAAGTATTTGGACTGGCAGAGATTGAATCACCACATGCAATGGATGATTATATAATGAAAATGAATGAAATGCCCAACTACTGTCACCAGGAAGCCCTGGAATTCTTTTCATATTAAAACACCTTGACAAGCTAACTGGAAAATGCCTGTGCCAGCTGGCTAATTAATTATCACAGGGAGTAATAATAATGGAGGGGGTTAATACAATCACAATGGTGCCATTTAATAAAAAAACATCCCTTTTTTACTAGAGATAAGACCAATATCAATGGATCTATCGCCCATAAAGATTTTAGAAAAAGTAATTAAAGATAAGATAGAACCGTTTATTTTGCCAATGATTTCTCCAGCTCAATTTGCAAAAAAAAATTATCTACCCACAGAAGCTGCTATGTTATTTAAGGCTATTTTGACATTGGTTAGAGAAATGAAAAGATTTGGCCCGATTGTTGTACAGCTGGATATTGCTTCGGCTTTTTACAATGTTGATATATCTGTACTGTTAACATTATTGAATGACACTGAAATTCCAAAATCACATATATAATTTACTCTTAAATTGTAAGTTTCACATCATCTTAAATGGCAGAAATTTGCCAGCTTTCACACCAACTAAATCACTTTTATAGGGGCCCTACTTAGTGCCATTTTATTCATTTTATATATAAATCATTTTCTTGTTCAGCTCCAATAGGCAATTGAAGGAATGGAGATCCCGGGTACTGAACAAAAATTGACCCCCATTGCATACATGGATATTATGGTTTGCCTGAAATAAAAAAAAAACAGATACCAAAACTACAGATGATTTTAGAAGAATCCTCAAAGGAATTTAAACTCAGTTTCAATCCATAAAAAACAGCAGTGTGGACCCTTTTTTTGGGAAGGTCATGTACAACCATCTTTCAGGCAAATCCAGGCTCATTTCTCAGGTTTCCGTTCCATCTGAGACCTTTTGGCATGAGATGACATTTGTGGAACAAATTGAAAAATGAAATCTAGCAAATAGTAGACTCTCTAGCCAATACCTATATGTCAGTATATTTTAATATTCAATTAATTAACAGTTTGATTATGTCTAAGATAGTTTACTTTATGCCTGTGATTGCTTTCTCAATGGCTTTTATCTCTAAAATTAAGACCATTTGCAATCAGCTACTATGGTCAAGGAAAGTCACAATGATATCAATGGAAAACTATGTCAACCACTAAATAAAAATGGTTTGGAGTTACATGATATTGGTATTTTTGACAAACAAAGACTGAGAAACAATATAATTGATATTGTTAAACAATTCCATAAAATTAAGTAGCTCATAGAGATCATTCCAACTGATAAACCACCGTTAA
This sequence comes from Epiperipatus broadwayi, assembly GCA_028023455.1. Taxonomy (NCBI): domain Eukaryota; kingdom Metazoa; phylum Onychophora; class Udeonychophora; order Euonychophora; family Peripatidae; genus Epiperipatus; species Epiperipatus broadwayi. The sequence goes on along the minus strand of JAQFVV010012762.1, from coordinate 160,791 downwards.
AAAATTATCATATTTTGAACAATTAATATATCATTGTAAAACAGAATCAAAAATCTTAGAGCAAATTATTAATAAATACAAAGATTGGGAAATTTATGAACTAATAAATAAAGATAATAACACAATTTGCTTTGGAACTGATACTGGGAATTCATAATAAGCAACTGATTAAAAGGTATAAATGATTGGCCTTACAACCAATATTTTTCAATTTTCTGATAAAACTTAACCTATCTGCATTACCTAACACATATTTTTTTTGCCATTAATGATTGTATACATCAATTGATCCATTATGTGGGTTATGCCATCAAGTTGAGGAAAACCTATCACATCTGATATATCATTGTGAGGGATATAGGCAGATCAGGAAGTCTAATGTAACAATGCATTAATTAATTTGCATTTAGATAGGGATTAACACCAAGTGTCAGGGCAGCAACCTTTGTGCTCTATGCATATTTGTGTACTAGATGCATCTTCCTAATTGGTAACAATTACAGAAGACATCCAGATAATTGTTCAAATAAACTTGCAATGAACCTGGTCATTACTTAAGATTAAATCAAAGTTATAGTGGCAAAAATGATAAAACTCTTAGGAACTGCAATAGTGTGTTTTTTTTTTAAAAAAAAACCTGAAATCTACATGACTTCTGGGAACAGGACACATTTAAAAAAAAAAAACATAGGACTGAAAATTGGGAATTAGATGTAATAAGATCATTGTAACACCAGTTTGAACATTGTAATTTGAAAAAAAATAAAACATTATAAAGAAACTTAGAAGGATAAGCATGTCAAATTAGCATCAATAACAATTTAACATCAATTTCCCCATTCTGCTATAAATGATTTATTTGCTAATGGGGTTCAAATAATAAATTATATCATGACCCATTTGAGTCATAAAATAAAATGAAAATTGTCTTATAACATTTGGATTGTTGACCTAGGTGGAACAGACAATTTGGGATATTATATGTAGACAAGAATGATGATTTAAGCTCATGTAAATCCAGAAAGAACTCTAACAAAAGGACAATGTAAATGTTAAAATTTGTAATCAACAAGTAGCAGTGAATTTGCTATGTAACCCCTAATGTTGTATTCTTTTGAAACAATAAAAGGCCTTTTGAAACATCATCATCATCATCATCATCAACATCATCATCATCATCATCATCATCATCATCATCATCATCATCATCATCATCATAATAATAATAATAATAATAATAATAATAATAATAATAATAATAATAATAATAATAATAATAATAATAATAATAATAATAATAATAATAATAATAATAATAATAATAATAATAATAATAATAATAATAATAATAATAATAATAATAATAATAATAATAATAATAATAATAATAATAATAATAATAAAAACTTGTAATTCAAATAAAAAAAAACTAAATACTAAATAAAGAAAGCATTGATAATAACCATTATGTACTTATAAAGAATGTAAATAATTTGTTGTCAATGTAAAACAGATTAACGTTTGTTTGTTTTTTAATGAAGTATTCAATGTTAGATGTATAATTGTTTGTTGTTAATCTGCTTCCGGTTCTTAAACAGCAAGCAACGTGAATGATAGCTCTCCTCAAAAATTGAAATCAACAGGAAAGGGGGAGTAAAACCCCTTTCCAAACCCCTAAATGCAAGGTAAGAGAAGTTTTATATATTTAAAAATGGAATGTGACAACGATATAGATAATATACATAGCAATTCAAGCTTAAAATGTGACACTCAGTCATTCAACAGAAACAATGGCTGAAATCTTCCTAGCTATAATAACAAATCTCAGGCTCCATCTGAGATCAAAAACCTTCCCATTAGCAATACTAAGCACCAAATAATTACTGACAACATTAAAATGCAAAAAATTATACAAACTTTGTCACTTATAAGCAACAGTGTTGGTCTCCCAACAGGCAAAATAACAACCAATAATAATAATAATACATACGAAAACAGTAACAACATTTACCGTATTTCCCAAACTCATTTAGGAAACCTAAATAAACACAATTCATCCACAACTGTGAAACACCCTCAGAATAATTTGGAACAAAAAAATATCAGCAAAATCTATCTGAAGAAAGTGAATTTTTTTTAAATCACCAGAGGTCACCAAATTTGTTGCTGTAACACCAGAGACTGTCAACAGTATTTTGGGAGAAAATATGAAATAATAGATAAAAAAAATCAACAAAATTCATTCACAAACAAATGAAAATTTCAAACTAGATGAACCTTTAATATCTACATCATTCAAACATTTAAAAACAGACTCACAAATCCAAACCCTTCAAAAAAAATCTATATCCTACGCTAATGCTTTAAGTATCAACAAAGATGTTAAAACCGCAGAGACTAACTCGGTCGGCAATATTAATAAAATGCTTATAGGCATATTGGAATATGAAAGAGAAATCACAACAGAAGATAATCAACACCCCAATCAATTAATATATTAGATTATAATAATATTACCGATGAAATAGATCAAAACATAAATGATAATTTTAACAAAACTATTCCAAACATGCTCTATAATCTTTCCACAATTATTACAATGACAAAACTCTAATCCTAGCAGTAACAAATGAAAACTTATCACAATACAATTCCCCATGGAGCATGTATACTCCATAATTAAACAACATGATTCAGAGTTGGGAATTTATCAAATACTAACTCACCCTAATGGCAGATATGTGGCAATAGAATTTAAGACCTGGGCAGACAGGCTCCAATTTAAAAACAATATTAAAATACTGAGAAATAAAATACTTTGCACTATAGAAATGAACAGACCATTGATACTACAAGGGAAAATCAGAAACTTCCTAACAAGATTCACTGAACAAGAGCTCCAAAATATCCTCAATCCATACGGCACTGTTTCAAAATTTATATTCCTCCCAGACCCCATTTTAGATGGAAACATAATATCAAACACAGCAATCTTCTCACTAACCATGAAAAAACATTTCTCCCACTGACATCCCTCCTGTAATTAATGCAAGAGGTACATCAATGGTCCTAACATTTTGGGGATGCATCCTCAGTGCTTTCACTGTTTACAAAGGACACACAGGACACACTTTATAAAAAAGTGTTTGGCATGTATCTGCACTATCTGCAATCAAAAGAAAGGCAAGTTCCACTGCTGCATTGGCAAGAGTATAAAAACAACAACAGCTACAGACACCAAACAATCACCTAAAACAGACAATAATATTGAAAACCACACTGATAAACACATGTCTACAACATCAAAATACACTGAATCTATAGACATAACTCCCACAGATGTAACACCAGACCACATAATATCTAGATCTGAGGATCAAGATGATAATCTTTCCCAACAAACTGAGATGGAATTCCACAAACAATACAACCAAAAATAGAAATGATTAACAAACAACTACATCAAAAACACCTCATCTCATTTCAAACCAATACACAGATAATATTCAGCCAATAAACAATACAACATTAGAAAAAAGCTATGAATCAATGCTTGGCAATCCTTCAGACTTGGAACTTCCAATAGAAGAAACAGACACCAGAATCAAAATAGACAAAAATAACACCCAATCACCTAGAAAGTCACAAAGTAAACAAAATACAATAACTCCACATCCTCAAAAAGAATGTAGCAAAATCAATAAACCAAAAAAAAAGCTCAACACATCACACACCAAAACTCCAAACCTGGGGGAAAAGGATGGTTTGTCTGGACATTGGAATCAGGATTTTTCACAAGAAGTAGAGCTAACATGACAAACTATACCAAATATTAAAAAACGGAAATCAGATGTTCCAGATAAATCAAGCTCAGATGACGATATGAATTCTGGGTTTATACCACAACTACCCACATTAAAACCAGATTCACAAGAATCACAAAGTAAACATAGAGTGTCATGGAAAAAAAGAAAAGGAAAACCTCTGAGCCCTCTGATACTGATTCAGCACCAATGGAAGATTATCCCTATTTGGAATTACAAGATTCTATGGAAAATAATGACCTTCCAGTACTCATGCAATCAAATCAATTTCAACTCTCATTGGAAGAAGCATCAGATCAAGAAACCAATTATAGTCATTTACTTCCAATCTTTGCCTGAAACCAAGGGCCAGCTGAGGGGGCAGGGACACTATATTATGAACTATAAAATTGCAGGGATTAATGTTTGTGTTCTCAACTCATTGGCACATGCTCACACACTTAGTAATTGGATAAGCATTAACTCTCCCTACATTCTTCTAATGGGGGAAACCAAATTCCATAAAAACACTGACACTAAAATAGAAACAATAATTGCCACCATGGGCTTCACTAAATTTTCAGTTGGACATTTAGCAACTGGAGGGGTTGGAGTATTGATTAACAAAAAAATTCCCTCCAAACAAATTATGTATACTCTATTTGGATAACAACTTAATCTTATTGGAAATAGACTATTGGGGCTACAGCATAAATCAATCTTATATATACACTTAAAACAATCCTACTATCTATCACAAAATCATTCATACTTTAAATGCTATCCTTATCAACAAATCTGGCTCTTTACTTATATTGGGAGATTTTAACACCACATATGGTCGCTTTAACTTAAAATTTCTTCCACTGATAAACAGAAACTTGATGTGTGGGGAAAGATTCCTCCTGGATCCTACTCCTTTTACACGAATTCCCACCAAACCCTAATAGACCTATTATATTATTTACCAGATTTAAACTTTCATCTAAATGCAAAACTTTTACCAGTTTCATTTTCAGATCATATGGCCCTTTTAGTTACTCTTGAAACCATTGCTGGCCTCCCAACCTCAGAGGCTCTTCACAAAACCATGCAGGTGATAACAAAATCAAACATGACTGAGGCCATAGTGTTCAAATTTTATATATATTTTCACAAATTCATCCTTCAAGACCAGCTGAAGAAGCCTGGTTTTCATTTGTAGGTATCCTACAGACAATATTAAAACACCACACCATGAAAGCCTAAGACCCTAATGGCCTCTTCAAAGATTTTCTACTAATAGAGTCAGCTTCAGATGCTCCAAATTCAACCTATCAAAACACAAGATATATATAGTCTTAAAAACCTATACCGATCAAGACAAAAATCCCTGGCGGAATACCTATCCATTAGGAGAGCCAAATGCTATTTATCTCAACAACACCACTGGACAAAAGTCTACTTGAGATGGGCACTTGGAGGGAAAAATAACAAAACCACTCCCACCTCCAACATTACAGATGGGAAAATCTTACTGGTAACACCTATGATGAACACAATAAAAGAACACTTCCGACAAAGATTGCAAACCACAATCTTCAATGGCACACAATCCTGGTATGAAGTTGATCCACAAGTGCCACATGGGACACAGAAAACCTACCCCAACAGAAAACATTTTCCTTTCCAGATGGTATACATGCTGGATTACATGGGATTCCCAGATTCCTAATCCTACAACTCAATCAATTTGCAATTCCCATAATGAAGAATATGGTGGATTACCTAGCAACTGGTAATAGAGTAATACATAACCTTTCCCCAGTGGTACTGGTTCTATTTATAAAAAAATCAGGTTATGGATCTCTCAAACATCAGACCTATTTCCATGACACCTCTTCTAATTAAAATTGAAGAGTCCGTATTCAAAGACCTCATCCAACAAAATGTCTTAAAGCACATATCTAACAACCAATATGCCAAGAAGGGATTCTCTACTACACACACAATGGCCAACATAATCTCCATCATTCATTATGTAGAATTCACCGGAAGTCAGGGCTAATAGCTATTCAACTGGACATTGCTGCAGCCTTTGACTCAGTACATATAGACATATTCTTAAATATTTTGGCTGAGTATGATGTTCCTACAGCTGCTGTCCAGATCATAAGCAAAATACTTTACAACGGATAAATTTTTATCACTATGGATTGTAACATCACATCTAGATTTAAACCAACACAAGCTCTCCCTTAGGGTTCCCCTCTCAATGCCTTATACTTCATTGCATATATAAATCCTCTCCTGATGGATTTGTAAAAAAACTACCAGGGCTTTTTATACCCAATTTAAACAGAGAATTCAATATGTTTGCCTACATGGATGATGTAATGATTATCCTACCATAATAAAAAAAAAACATATTCCTTTGCTACAAACAATCCTGCCTCCTGGCAAATTCTTTCAGGAAGGAAAATCAACACCCTCTTATCTGCCAAGCCACAGAGATATCTTGGCTTTTCCATCTTCAAATCTACCACAGCAATGACCAAAGATATTCAGGATAACATCCTGGAAACAACAAACAAATTATTCACTTCCTTGTCACAAGTCTACTTTTCCCTCCCTGGCAAGGTAGCACTAATTAACTTGAATGTGATGCCAAAAATATCATACTTTCTTCCATTTATCAAATGCAACAAAAGCTTCATAAATAAAATAAATGGCTTGGGTTCAAGGCTTTTATGGAGAGGTAAAATGGTTGTAATCAGCCTCAAAGGCACTCAGCGACCAAGAAAGCTAAATGGTCTTGCTCTCCACTCCATTCAGGCATTGATTTACCAAAAAATCCACAACATCATATACAACTTGGTAGCATCATATGGTTTTATCACAATTCTCCAAAAAGCTTTGCTTCAAAAGGTTACCCCCACTGACCGACCCCCACCAGACAGACAAACATGGATCATTAGAAACACAAGTCTTATCAAAAAGCACTGCCCAATAACTGACTCCACATTCAATTCTAAAATATCATTATGACAATCATACACAATCCTCCATCCAATCTTACATCCTATAATCAACACATTTTATTACAATAATCAGAAACTGGTATCTAACTTTAAAAGATTAAGTCTAAAGGCCAAATACCTAGACTTTCTCATTAAATACAACATTAATGGACTACCTACTAATCACTTCCTCTTTTATAAATGAGATCACAACATAGACCCTACTTGCAGCATTTGCATGAACGACGATGAGACATTGGAACACCTCTTCACACAATGTACAGTTTGAGAGTGATCCGAGAAATCATACTCTCCAACCCCAAGATAGATTTTCAACTGATCTTATCTCTCAAGGATAGTATCAATACTAAAACCTATCCAATAATACATCTCTCAATATTTTGAACTATGCCATATGAGTTACACATAAACTAATCATGGAACACCCTCAACCTACTATAAAACAAGTTTTTTTCCAAAACAATGATTAAAATCCAGAAGAAAGACCAACTCCTGGCATTGTCAAAAACATTTGAGGACACTTGGACATTATACAATATGCCAAACTAACAACAAGGCAAAACAGGGGGGGGCTAACAATCAGATAACAAATATGTGAAAGATTTAATGTTCACATCATATTGCACAACATAGACTCATCAGAACCCAAATGGAAATAACAAGATAGTTAGAACAACCATGTAAACCTCAATTGTATGGTTACACATCACTATATACATTACAAATAATAAATTATTATTGAAACTAATTATTTGTTATTTATTTTTACTATTGTAAATAAATGAATATTTTGATTTAAACTTTATCATAGTAATTTTATGGAGTCTGAGAGTCGTTTCCATCACAAGGTCATATCAATAAGCACATCATCCACATTGAATTTTACAGATCATATTTTGATTACATGCCTCATTTGAGAAGTTACACTTAAGAATTTATAATTAATATATTAACCATTAATTGTTTTCAATTATAACTTTAATAAAGAAAGCCCATGACACTTCATATTTATTTAGATGGAAAAGAATCTTGAAGAGCCAGGTGAAAAGTCTATTAAATATGACAAAATGAAGAACATATAATATAAATTAGCAATATGTTTTTCTTTATTTACAGTTTTTAAGAGTCATTCAAAATATTCTTTTGGTCTATTGCCATATGAATGATTCTTGGATTCAAAATGCCTTTTTAATTTTGATTGGTTCATATTCTCCATTGACAAAACATTATTGCAAATTAAATAAAGAGATTGCCCATTACCATCACAGGGGTTGAAAGTAAAACCAAAATGGAGAAATGTCTAATCATATTTTCTTTTTCATATCTTAGATGCAACTTTCTGATTATGAGATCCTGCTTGAAGAAACTTTGTAGCATTGACATCTACATCATTACCTTTGGAACTCAATTTCAAAAATATATTAGTTAACAAAGTGGAAACAAAAGTCATCAAATCAAATCCCATGTGGATTTGAATTGATGACGTTTGCTTCCACTTTGTTTTCTTTTTTTTCTTTTGCTTCCACTTTGTTTTCTTTTTTTCTTTTGAATTTAATGACAGTTGAAGCGGGTTTAAGAAATTAACCAAAAGTACTTCTGTGGATTTAAGGAATGTTTATAATAGTTTGTAAACTGTTAAATATACATATATATATATATATATATATATATATATATATATATATATATAGATATAGATATATATATATAGATATAGATATAAAGTTTAGTCAAGTTATTATTATTTAATATATATATACACCTGGGTCTGTTTTTACGGGGACTTATTTAACATGATTTTGAAGTTACGCGATTTTGAAATTCACCGGAAGTCGAAGTCCAATAATGCGCTATTACTTTAAATAATAAATTTCATGCACTTACGTTATATTGAAAGTAATAGCACATTATTGGAATTCGACTTTCATCTTAGTAATTTCAATATTTTCAGTGCTTTATAAGAGTAAGATTTTATGCAATAATGAAATTAAAATCATGATTTCCACATTTTATGTATACATGCATTAAATTTTACAAGATTATAATGTAAATTTGTTCAAACATTGTGCATGTTAATTTTGCATTTTAAATCACATTCTGTTTTTGCTTTTTAAAAAGAACGTAATCAATTATTAATCATTTAGTGTCCGCAAGTTTATTTTTAAAAGGTGAGTAATAGCAGTGAAACAAAATTTGATTTTTAAACGGATTTGAAAATTAAAAAATTAAAGACAAAAATAAGAATTTAATTTTTAGTTGTTAGTTTTAATTAAATTTTTCCCAGCAGTGGTGAATAAATGTCTTTTTATTATCGTAAGTCTAAGTTCATAAACAATTAATAAAATCATCGTCTCAAAGATTAATTACGTTGTCACCAGAAATCCATTGACTCAACATGAGTATGAAGTTAGTGCTAGTTGTATTTCCTCAGTTTGCAAACGAATGTGTTTTTCAGAAAATATCTATAATAATTAAAACGTGTATAAAAAAATGTAAATTATGCATAAAAATATATTATTTTGAATAAAATTAAATATAGTTTAAAAAAAGTTTGTCTTGTATCAATTTTTTTCAAATTTGAAATTTTTTATTAGTCATATTTTATTTCCTTATTTTTTTTGCGTGAATGTTAAAGTAATTTTACATTGGTGCTTTGCTTTTATGCGAATTTTGAAAAATCACAGACCAAATCCCCCCTTTTTCAATGTATGTTACGTCTATTTTTGCGCAATTTTATTTGCGCGTGTTTTCTGAGGAACCTATCTATCGTGTAAAACGAGACCCAGGTGTATATATTATTTTAGACCAAAAAAGATTATTTTTTTCAATTCATTTATTTTTATCAATGTAGTCCAGATTCAGAAGCAATCAAATAAAAGTTTATAATAATTATTGTAATATATTCATGTCAGGGTGCCTCTTAACATTTGACTCTCCACCAAATAGTTATATAGAAATTGAACAAGATATTCAGTATGCAAAATTGGAAATACTAAAAGAAGGTCAATATCTTCCAAATGGAACTATAAAAGTATTTAGGTGTGACAATTCATATTCGAGAGTGTACAGTTTTTGCTTGAATGGTATTTGGACTGAGCCTGGAAATCTATACTGTTATCCTTATCTGATCAGTAAGTATATGTTTTTCTTAACCTATCAGTAAGTATTTTGTTACAATAAATATTTGATTAATATAATTGACACACCCACACACACACACACACAATATATATATATATATATATATATATATATATATATATATATATATATATATATATATATATATATATATATATATATATATATATATATAAATATATATATATACAAGCACCCTTCAATCATCTGTTATATCTTTTACAACTGATAGACATTTTCACACATATGTGAAAATTGTAAACAATATCCAACATAAGCTTTTTGTATTGAACTAGCTTTTATCAGTTGGTCCAGATCATCATCTTCCACTCACAGATATAATGTGTGCTTGGTTTTTATTAAGGTAACAAATATTCACACTTTAATGGACAGACTTCATTCTACCCCCCCCTTCCAATTCTTCAACCATCCATATAATTGTACATCTGATGCTGCAAACACACAAATTCTTTGTTAATACCAATATCTTTATCATACCCATGTTATCATAAGTCACTCTGATCCCTCATGTACAGGCCTTTGCTTTTTTAAATATACAGCAGTGAGATATGCAGAACAGAGCTGATTTCACATAACATATATTACATATAAGCTCTAGATATATAAAATATATTTGCTTTTAAAATTTTACAAATTCAGCCTGTATCCTGACCATGCCTGTTCTGTGTATTTAAATGAACAAGGTCCTATACATTAGGAGATAGAATGACTTAAAGCCAATGAAGACATGACAATGATATTGGCATTAACAAGAGAATTGTGATTTCCATTGTTAGATATTCAGTGATATGGATGGCTGAAGAGTTAGTTGGGTGGAGGAATAAAATGAATCATGTCCATTATAGTGTGAAGATTTGCTCTCTTAATATAAATTGAGCATTGATTATATACATGTGTGGGGGGGTGATAATCTGAATTGAGTGAAAAGTGCTGGTTCAGCATAGAAGACACATTGTGAAGATCATTTACAGTTTTTCATAACTGTGGTCACGAGCAGGGCAAATTCCTAATGTCCACTCCGTACGTTCTTGTCGTTGCAGCTGTTATTACTATGTGATTATTCATATAGTATATGGACATGGATGGGCTCCTCACCAACATGCATTAGCCAGCATGGTGAGTTTATTGGCTTATTACCTCTGTGTTTAAGATCAAGAAACACCATGGTCTTTCTTCTCAGTGCCTGATAAGGCAGAATGAATGTTTGTGTAAATGATAAAGATTTTTCCCAATTATACAATTATGACAGACTAAAATAAAGCATGGCCCTTAATCCCAGGAGGCTGTAAAGTCACCAACCAAGGCAGTGGTTGGTGGCCGAAGGAGGAGGGTGCTAAGAATATCCTGGAGGCGGACCCAGGCTGCCATTTGATGATGACTTTTTATTTAGGTACTTACAACTGCAGATCACTTTCAAGTGAAGGAAGATTGCAAGAATTAGAAGAAGAACTCTCTTATATTAAATGGGACATTATTGGACTTTGTGAAGTTAGAAGAAAAGGTGAAGAGACAATTGATTTAAAAAGTGGACATATGCTCTATTATAAAGGCACAAATATTGGAAATACAAGTGGAGTAGGATTCATTATAAATAAAAAGTGGAAGAACAATATTGTGGAGATTGATGGTGTATCAGACAGAGTGGCAAGATTAGTTATACAACTTAATAGCAGATAACAAATGCAGATAATTCAGGTTTATGCCCCAACAAGTTCTCATAGTGATGAAGTAGTAGAAGATTTTTATATGGATGTACAAAAGGCTTTTGATCAGAGTAAACAACATTTTAAAATTGTTATGGGAGACTTTAATGCTAGAATTGGTAGACAAATGAAAGATGAAATTGCTGTAGGTAATTTTGGTTATGGTAATAGAAATGAGAGAGGACATAGACTTGTGGAGTTTGCAGAAAAAGAAAAACTTTATATTATGAATTCATTTTTTGAGAAAAATGTTAAAAGGAAATGGACATGGAAGCATCCAAATGAAGGTACAGCAGAATTGGATTATATTTTGACTAACAGAAAATACATATTTCAAGATTGTAATGTTCTTAATAAATTTAACACAGGAAGTGATCATCGATTAGTAAGGTGTAAGTTATGTGTTAATGTAAAACTAGAGAGACAAAAATTATTAAGAAAAACAATATTTACAGTTGATATTCCTAATCTTCAGAAACATTCTAATGAATTTAAATTAGAACTTACAAATAGGTTTCAAGTGTTAGGAGATTTTGAACATGATACAGATTTGAATGAAATTAATATGAAAATAACTGATACACTTTTAAAAACTGCAACAAACATAGCTGGTAGAAAAAAGCAGCAATTGACTAATAAAATTTCTACTGAGACTAGAGAATTTATGAAGAAAAGAAGGAATATGAAGATATACAAAAATGATGTATTAAAAAGAATTGAATATCTCGAATTTTGTAAAATGGTACGGAAAAGAGTTGAAAATGATATAAGAAAGTATAACTGTGAAATAGCAAGGAAAGCTGTAGAAGAAAATAAAAGTCTCAAAAATGTTAAACAACATTTTGGTATTGGTAGGAAATTTATATCTGCAATAAGAAAAAAAGATGGAATTATTACTAAAAAGAGAGATGACATCATGAAATTGGTAGAAGATTTTTATCAAGAATTATATAGTAATAAAGAACAAGTACCTCCTATATCTATTACATCTTCCGAATTGCCCAGAATTTTAAATGAAGAAGTGAGACATGCAATTAAGTGTATGAAGAAAGGAAAGGCTCCAGGAAATGATGGAATTATAATTGATATATTAAAAGAAGGAGGTGAAGAAATAGAAACAATTTTAGCAAAGTTATATACCAAATGTCTAAATGATAAAGATGTACCGGAAGATTGGAAGAATGCAGTAATAATATTAATATTTAAAAAAGGTGATAAAGAAGATATTAGAAATTACAGACCTATCAGCCTTTTATCAGTTTTATATAAAAATTTTACCAAGATAATTACAACTCGTCTACAGAGAACTTTTGATTTCCACCAACCAAGAGAACAAGCTGGATTTAAAAGTGGTTTTAGTACAATAGATCATATCCAGGTATTGAGAGAAGTCATAGAAAGGACAAACGAATATGAGTTGTCATTATGTTTTGGATTTGTAGATTATGAAAAGGCATTCGATTCTATACACATTTCTTCAGTGATTAAAGCATTGGATCATCAAGGTATAGATCCAGGATATTGTCATATTTTAAAGAATATTTATAAAAATACAACAGCAACAATTAGATTACATAATGATACTGGAAAAATCAACATTGAGAAAGGTGTAAGACAAGGTGACTCCATATCTCCAAAACTCTTTACAGCAGTGCTGCAAGAAGTATTTTGTGGATTAAAATGGGAAACTAAAGGAGTGAAAGTAAATGGAGAGTATTTAAGTCATTTAGATTTCGCAGATGATGTAGTTGTTTTTGCAAATAATGCTTCAGAGCTGCAGGAAATGTTGCAGGAGTTAGCAGATGAAAGTAGAAAAGTAGGACTAAAGATAAATGTTAAAAAAGACTAAAGTAATGTTTAATCGATTTGCTCAAAATATGAAAATAAAGATTGATTATGAAGAATTAGAAGAAGTTAACAGTTACAAATACCTTGGTCAGATTATTAATACAGATGGAAACATAATGGAGGAAATTAATCATAGAATTAAACTTGGTTGGAGTGCTTTTGGTAGAAATAACTTGATACTAAAAGGAAATATGCCTATGTGTTTGAAAAGGATGGTTTTTAACAAATGTGTTTTACCAGTTCTTACTTATGGATCTGAGACTTGGACACTTAATAGAAGAGCAATACAGAGACTTCAGACCACTCAAAGGAGTATGGAGAGATGTATGTTGGGAGTAACAAGAAGAGATCGAAAACGCAATGTATGGGTAAGACAACAACCAGGTGTTACTGACCTTATTGAAAAAATTAAAAGATTGAAATGGAGTTGGGCTGGACATATTGCTAGAAGAGATGATAATAGATGGACAATTGAAATTTTAAACTGGATTCCAAGAGATTGTAAAAGACCCAGAAAGAGACCACATGTGAGATGGATGGATGAAATAAGAAAATGTGCAGGGGTGTTGTGGAGAAGAGAAGCTAAAGATCGGAGAAGATGGATTAAACTTGGAGAGACCTTCATCCTGCAGTGGATTGATAATGGTTGATGATATATATATATATATATATATATATATATATATATCATCAACCATATATATAATGTTTATAAATATATGTTTTAAATACATATATATATATATATATATATATATACTTGTATTTAAAACATTATATATTGGTTTCATTCTTGTACAATTTGTTCTTAGAAATATATTGGAAGGATTTACAGCATGATTATACACCACCATCAAATGTGAAGCATAGATTACTATAAAGTTCATTGTAGATACAGTATGAACAGTGATTTATACATGTTAAATTCCATCAACATAAAAAAAACATACATAAAATTGAAAAATAAATAAAAGTCAAAAACTCTTCATATTAATATGTCTTTTTTCATCCAAATCGAATTAAGTTTCCATTTGTCATAACTTTGGTGTTTTGATTTTTCAATGGTTTTTCTACACTTATTGGTAGAGAGTGCTATATTTGAATAGTATCAGGTATTATAGAAGTCAATATTGTTATCTTAATCTACAGAATGGATTAAGAAGTCTGGTGATCATAATGGTTGCTTAATTTAACATCTTCATCTTCTTTAGTTGTGATGCTACAATTTCTCAAACTTACATATGAAACAATAGACATGTCAGTGCATTAAGAATGTTATTACAGAAATGGAAAACGTGTGTTTCCTTTTTATTAAAGACTATAATATGGATGGTCCTATAACATTTACTAAACAGATGATAATAAGATCATGTCTTTCAACTTCAATAGGTCCTGATACTTGTAAAAATGGAAAATTACTTAATGTCACAAATCCTTAAAAATTTCTGATAAATTTTGGCAGCTCATTCATATATCTTATATAACAATCATATTGGTAAACTATTTCAATATGTTTAAGATATGTTAAAATAGTATTGTTTTATCATTTGTGTTTGTAGGCAAAACAAATAATATTGATTCTGATGGTTATTATTATTGCCTCATTAAATATAACAGAAATGACAGATTATATTTATATATTAGATTGCATAAAATTATTAAATAATACCTCATAAATAAAGATATTTGTCAGTTCATGATACATTTTGTTATGAATTCATCTTTTGAAGAGAGAAATGAAATATCTGAAAATTGGACTGGGGTCTTGTTTTGTATGTATATTTGGAAATATTTAATAATAGCAATCTTACAATTATTGAAATTTACAAAAGTTGATGATGTATTCTTTTTTTGTGGACATGACGAAATTAAATAATTTGAAATGAATTCTAAAGATATTAAATATCTTACTTTGATATTTCCAGAGATATTAAATTTTTAATGTTATAAATTGCTAAGCAAGCCATTACAAAAAAGACCAGTTATGCCTAAAATAGCAAGGGTTAGATTTTTTTAAAATTCACAATGAAAAATAAATTTGTTATGAAATGATAAATAAATACAAAATTGAAACGTATAAAATAATTGATCGAAGTTGGTTATAATGTTGACCAAATTTATTGCACATAATTTCAATTTAAAAAGAAATATATTACTTTAACAAAGCTGAAGGTTAATGATGAAAAATATATTTGCAGTTCATACTTTTTAAATGTACACATTTATAAACCTATTAAAACCTTGAAAAATTGGTTTTATTGTCTTAGTACAGGGGTAGGCAATTGTTTTAGCTCTGGGGCCACTTTATGAAATTGGAGATTAGTGGAGGGACATATTGTGGAAGGAGAGGGCCCCACATTTTTCATGACACAATAAACACATTTCTTTCTTCCCTGTATTACCAAAGAAATATTTGTTTGTTCATTCTTTATTAAACACACAACTTTAAACATTGATTTTACATTTTTTCCGAGGGTTCATGTTTTCACTAGAGTTGGACATTTATATATTTACTGTTGCAAGACAAAATTAAAATTAACCAGATCAACCAGAAAAGGGTTGTGTGTCATATCTACACTGCACATGCATATTAACGTGTACATCCTAGTGGAAAATATGAGATGAATCTTTGGTTGCAGATGGGAAGGCAATCTTGGTTTAAGACGGATTTTTTTGACTGTTTTGGTGGACTGCAAAAAACTCTTAGTGAGCTGCTATTTACCCACCACTGTCTTAGTATATATATATATATATATATATATATATATAAGACAGTGGTATATATATATATATATATATATATATATATATATATATATATGTATGTATATATGGGGTTTTATGTAATATTTCAATTTGTGTTCCAGATAATGTGTTCATAAATTGGTAAATAACTCAAAATATACTATACATTTAAAACAAATTATTTATGAATTTTTATGTAAGTTCACAGCTTTATGAATAGAGACGAATAGGTATTTTGTCTTGATAAAACTTTGAAAGAGCATCAATTCTTATGTAAATGTATAAAAGGTAAGAGTAATGATTCAATAACTTTCTGTATATATTTGAATGTTGAAAGTGCTAAGATTCTTTATGAAAAGAGAGAGCAAAATGAAATAAAAATTAATGAGGCACTTTTTATATGTAGAAGTAGGACGTCAAAAGTTAATAGTCAGTTTGCCAATGTTAAAATTGATGAATATTGGGATATGTTATGATGACGTTTACTTCCACTATATTTTAATTTAAATGGTCTTTAGTTGAAGATTAAGAAATAAACTAAAAATACTTGGATGATATTTTACAAGTATTTATAACATATTTTAACACCGTTATAAATCATCATTTCCATTACAATATTTTTCACAATGAATTTTTATTGTATGTGTGTGTGTGTGTGTGAATTTTTTTAGGGGCATACTGTTTATTTGTTTTATAAGTAGAAAGCCAAAGTTTCCATAAAATCATATTTTTCTTTGGCAATCTATACAAAAACTAATACATGGTATGAACCCAGAAAGATTATATTTTTTTCATATAATCGTGAAAATATTCATTATAAAATATTTATCTATTAAATTAGAATGGGAAGATCACTTAGAATTTGATCCACCAGCCCTGATTATACATCAACCATTTTGTATCTCTTCATGGTCGCGGCATGATTTTTTTTTACCAGAAACAATAAGCATTATAGATAATTCCACCGGATCATTAATATTCACTCACAATACCGAGACACATCTTACTCTATTTTACATTAAATACTATGAAAACATTATTACTGTTGATGAAGAAAATCATTACCGCATATGTTTCAAGAGTTTGGAATATGAAATGGTTGGAAAAGAGATGATCGTCATTCTGTTTTACAAAAATTTCTTTACCAGAGAAGGAATGAAATTTACTTTGAACGTAGGTAAGAAATAATAGTAAGATTTATTGCATACTATAAAAAAGGTATGCCGTTTCAAAATTAATTCGTTGGCTTTCAAGACATTTGTTTTCTTTTATTACCTTCTAATCTGTATTAATTCAGTGTATATCAATATTAACATGTTTTATATATTAATGCTTCAAAGAAAAATAAATATTAACTATATGTAAAATATAATTTTTCAGCTTCTAACTTGCAAAAAAACGGTATGATGTTCTAGATGAATTTATTATAGTATTTCATTGATAACAAAGAAGTGTTTCGACATTTAATGTATGCAGTAATCCTCTATATTACTGTTTATAAACACTGTCTTAAAATACTTTTTGCTGGTTTTGAATATTCAAATATATAAGAAAAAATATTACAAGTGGTTCCTGTTTCCAAATCATGTTCATCCCTTTCACATTAAATATGCATTAATAAGTAGTTATGATGTAAAATATAAGTAAAAATGTTATCAGATTTCAGTTATATATCACATTATTGTCAATAATGTGCAAATGATTCTAATCCAATTTGCACAGTTTCTAAATATTTTTTAAATCTCCAAAACAATTAGTTGTTCGTAAACTGCAAAACACATTAGGTGATCCATTATTATAATATATTTGTTAATAGATGAAACCATGGTTGTATAAGAATTTAACTAAAACTTTGTTATTTTAGCTAGTATTGTAGTGGTGTTTGAATGTTTATTTTATTGTTAATTTCTACTATAGAGTTAGGCTGTATTTAATTATTAATATATATATATATATATTGTTATAGTAATGTCAATGTTCCAATAGTTTAAAATGACAAACTTATTATTTTTATAACAATTGCAATTTTCAATGTATACTATATATATATATATATATATATATATATATATATATATATATATATATATATTGTGTTGCTAAGGTAAACCAAAATGGCCATCATAGTTTAGAAATAATACAAAAACCATGTTGCTAAATTTTAAAAATCACGATTAAATTTAAAATTGAGTATAAATATTCATTAAAAAATTCAAGTTATCACTAAAGCACATTTTATAGTTAAATGACCTTCACTAAAATAAATACATTAATCAGCAACATAGTCATAAATTCGGTAATTTATATCGAACTTAAAATCAATTGCAAACAAACATACCTTCCCTATAGTATTTAAATGTTCATTTATGTCTTTGTCCATATGCATTGATATAATAAAATTATGTTCTTTAAAAATTAAAAATACATGTAGTAAAGCTGTAGGGATAATATGAAACCTTATACAATAGGAGAGCAGTCGTTTTACCAATTTAAAAAGTATTTATTTTAATATTATAAAGTAGTAAATATATCATTTAACATAAAAATAAATGTAAATAACTATGTACTTACAGTTACAATGATTTAAAATTTTCTATATATGTAAAACGTATTATAAGTATGTTTCATTTTGCCGCGTAGAAAGCAACAAGAAGAGCTTTATCATCTGGATGACAGCCTGCTAGCCCGACCTGATAAAGTTTTCGCGTACAAATTGAATTGAAATGAAACTACAATTCAAATCGATGTCATTTTTAGTCAGAATGCTGTACAATATAAAAGCAATCAGTTGAAAAAATTCAGTGTTCTTTTGCTGAAATGATTCCTCCTACAAACTGTATAATTTTAAGTACTGTCTTTACCATTACTGCAGATTAATGCCAATGTGTATGAGTTAAAAATAACCATTTAACACTCGCCTTTTGAAACGGATGCTAACTATATGATCATCATCATCAACAGCATGTTTAATATTAGAAGATTAATTAATTACTTGCTGAAGCCAATATCAAAAAGTTTCATCAAATAAATTTTAATCATAGAATTTTTTAAAGGCGCGCCAATTTTTTTAAGAATTAAGTAATTTTTGAAAGTGATTATGCTTGACATGATAAGTAGATCCGATTATTACTTTTGTTTGGTGTTTTAAGTAAATAGTCAATTAAACATAGCTATGAAATTCAGAATTAATCTAATAGCTATGTTTTGCCAATTTTCTAAAATAAAACTCGCCTTGTGAGTGATTGATAAATAGAATAGATCCTTCACTTCACTAAGTACTTTCAATAACTGATGACAGTCTTATTATATATCTGTATCAATATATGTAATATATAGAGTACATTCAAAAAATAATAATTGCCTTAGGATTATACAATTTAATTGCATGATCAATGGACTTTAAAGAATTGTGGGAAACAACATTATTATTGTGTTTAAACTAAAAAATATAGTGTCATCTATGGCACTGTAGTGACTAGCAGCAAAACAAAACTGTCCCTCATAAATTGGACTAGAATTTGCCTTAATTTCAAGAATCAAGGCAGAAAAGTTACTTATTTGAATAAGATAAGCCTTATTTTATTACTCATCACATGGAACTGCAGAATAAATCCCGCATTCCAAGGTACATACAAAATATAATCAGCTGACTATGGATACGGCCATATTAAATATTCGTAATGTGAAAGCCAGAACTAACCCTTATAAAAAAAATCATCAATAACTTAAAAAAAAAATTCATATTAATCCATATAAATTTAAAATAGCATGTGCTAAAAATTATCAAAATTTATATAAAAAATCTATAAAAATTCTTCAAAATAATAATAATGCTTGCTACAAAGAATCTACCTCCACGAAAGAAAACTTAGCAGTTTTAAAAGAAGTGAAGATAGGTTTCCCGACTTAGCTTCTACAGAAAATGAAACACCTATGGATTCTCATCTGCCAAAAAATAAAGTATTTTCAAATCCAAATACAGCTCAAAATGACAACAAACAATTAAAACAGTTAAATGATATTGAGATTTTAAATGAAGAGAAAATTCAATCGCAATTACAAAGCCCAAGTGTAAACATAGGGATAAGCACATGTAACATAAACCAAAAAGAACAACCTTTGACTCATAATAATTCTGGTATCACATCTAAATTAACGCTAAATCAACATTAAATGAAACCACAAACAATTAAGACCATGCCCATAACTGAAACAAATAAAAACAAACAAATGTTAAATTTAGAGGAAAATAATTACATTGATAGCCGAGGCCATGTGGCTTATGATAGCGGCGAAGAAACTCTATCTGAAAGTGAAGCAGAAAAAAATCAAAAATCAAAGTCAAAAGAACAGAATTCTGATATAATATTAAACAATACATCAAAAAATAGCATTTCTTATAACAAAACTTATGAATGTTCTACACAAAATGAACCATCATCTTATCCTCATGATTATAAGGGCTCTCCGCCTCGTGAAGGAATCATATCAGATTCTAACATAAATAATGGATTAGGCAAGGCTAGAAATACAATCAAAAGACAGATTAAACAATAAAGAAGATGCTAAGAAAATTTATGGGAATAATAAAGAATTTAAGGATCATGCAAAGCTTCAAATGAAAATGTAATAGTCAGTGTTCCTTCATCTTTAAAACCCATTCTTCCACTAGAGGCGCTGATCAAGAATCCACACAATGCTAAGTTAAATAGAGTCAACTCACTGATTCTTGCTTCTGCAGCTGAACCCCCCCTTAAATCTTTCTATTTCACAACATTTTCAAGAACAACAATAGACATGTTATGATAAAATATTCCAAATTAAACCATCATATGCAAATATAACTAAAGTAGGCACAAATAAAATCGCAAATATTAATAAAGTAATAAATGAAAACCATTCTACTGGAAACATCGCACTTCAGAGTGAGTATGATACAAATTACTCGGACACATTTAGTTCTCCCATGCTAGATATAATAGAACAAGAGATTGAACAGCAAAACAACACAGTACAAACCTCACTTCTCCCATCTGGGTTTTCCACAGATAACTTTAATGATAAACAGTATGCTTCTCTCAGTCAAAGCTTCAATCAAACAATCCCATTAAAACTACTGAAGTCACTATCCAACTATAGCAATGACAAGAGCCTTGTTCTGGCCAAAACACATGAAAACTGCTCACTATATAAGTTTCCAATTGAATCAATATGTAGCTTCATTAAAAAAGACAATGTTGGTGAGGGAATACAACAAACTGTAACTCACCCTAATGATCGCTACATAGCAATCAAATTTTCTTCATGGGCACACAGAAATAACTTCCATAACATGTATAAAATTATCCAGAATAGGTTTATCACTTATATAGATCTAAATACATCTGCAACACTTATGGGAAAAATCAAAAACTGCGTAATGGGTCTCGAAGGCATTCAACTGCAAGAACTTCTCGCTGATTTTGGCAAAATTTCCAATTTTAAATATCTCCCAATTGATGGGCACATACTATCAAACACTGCATCAATTAATATACACTTAAATAAAAATTTCAAACCAACAGATATACCAACAATGTTAAAACATCATGGAGAATCAATGATTCTTTCATTTATCAGAGTGAGACCACAGTGCTTGTACTGTGGGCTCCACATGCATCTCATAAAGGACTGTATAGCCTGAATCTGCACTCATTGTGTCATAAGAAAAATAGATCACACAAATGCCAGCAGCAAACTAACTATCAGGCAAAGAATCAACATACATCTGATTTACACTTTATTCCAGAGATGACTCTGGACAAACCCGCACCAAGGAAGAATTCACAATTGTTGGAAATCAGAATTAAAAAACAACCACTCATTCAAATTCCAAAAGCTTCACAGGACATATCTCAAATTCTCAAAACTCATCACAAATTAATTCAAAAGGTTCTCTTAACAGCTACAGACACCAAACAAGGCAGCAACTTAAACTAGACTTGCCATTTGATAAATAATCAATATTACTACAAGCTCAAATACACATAATTACCAAAACAAACAAACAGCTAAAAGATTTCTTAGAGCCACTCCAGGTACAGCAATCACACACTGACTTACCTACATCATCTAGCACAAGCCACAACATGAAACAAATGCAAAAACCAGCACACAATATCACACATCAGAATTTATTGATGTTAGGTGAAGCCAATGACCTACAGATTAATCCAGACATAGAAACAGATATGGATTACATAACACAAACCTTACACAACAAAAAAAGAAAGTCAGCAAAATTTGCACAAAGCAGTTCTGAGGAAAATGAACAGACAACTATGAATTCAACCAATTTCAACTTAAATAAAACTATAAAAAATCACTCTCACTACAGCGCAAATACTATGCAAGATAAAAAAGGAAAATAAAACACTCTAATGCACAGGACACTCTCTAAGCCAACAGACACCAATAAAGAAAACATTTCTACCTCTAACCTACAATTGCTCACCTAAATCATCTGAACTTGCTTCTCCAAACTTAAACAGCCTGCAAGCAGTAATTACTAGAGGTCTAAGAGTTGATGGATAACCTGCCATGCAGAGTAGTAGGAATCAATGTGAGAGGTCTAAACACTCTAACTCGTATATATGCCATTAGGCAATTTTTTTGTTTATTTCTCCTCACATTTTATTCTTAGGAGAAACCAAATTACATCAGCACTCCAACAATAATATCCAGACGGAGCTCAGAAATCTTGGTTACTAAAAATTAGTCATCAATAGCTCTGCTATCGGAGGAGTTGGAGTTCTTATTAACAAGAAGTGCCCTCCCAATAAATTTAAAGTGCTCTATGAAGACAATAACTTGATTGCTCTGAACTTAACATATGGATCAAGTAACATAAACTCATTTTATGTTTATGCCCCCAATAACAAAGAAGTTCACCTAAGAATCATCAACACTATAAATATGCTGACTTCCAATAACAATGCACCTGCTATTCTAATAGGACAATTTTAATTATCCTATGAAGAATATGACAAAAATATATTTATCTCCTCAACAGAGGATTTCTTGATGGTAGAGGGTATTTCACTCCTAATGCTTTTTCATTCCACATGAAAGTTCATCACTCCTTAATAGACCTGTAATTTTATACAGCAGAATTTCACTTCTGTATTGAAGCATTTCTTCAGCCAGCAGCTTTTACAGACCACCATGCCATAATTACAGACTTGTAGCTTCAAAACTTCCCTACAATAAGGACCAACAATACCATAAAAGTTTTCACTTGTGCCTTCACAACTGAGGTGGTATTCTCCGAGACCTACATTCTTTTCCAAAAAATTGACATAATCACTAGACCTCTGGAGGAAGCTTGGTTCTCTCTTGTGGGAATTCTACAATCACTCATAGTACAACACACCAGAAGGTCTAAAGGGTCTACAATGCTTTTTAGTGAGCTGGAACAAATCTCTCACCAAATCAATGCATTCAACATCGACAATGAGCCATTGGAAAGGTTGCTTAAGCTTAAGCATCAATATAAGGCCAAACAATTGGCCATTGCAGAATACATATCAATTAAAAGATCCATAATATAGCTACCTAATCAGCATTGTTGGACTAGAGCATATCTTCGCTGCACATTAGGATTCAAACCTAAACAATCCACACCCTCAACAATCATTTTCAATGGTTCCAATTATACTGGAATTCACATGCTTCAGAAAATTGAATCTTCTTTAAAAAAGATTACAAAATTGTGAGCCCAGAGTTTATCTCTCTTAGAATGATATTTTGCCAATAGGTAAACATGGCATCACAGAGACTGACATAAAGAATCAATTAGCCATCCTTCCTGACCATATACATCCTGGTATACATGCCATACCTATTTTTATGTTTCTCTGTCTTAGCAACATTGTATTTCCGATCATAATTGGAATGATAAACACCTCTCAACACAAAAAGGGTAATTCCTAACCTTTACGCTATCGCAATAGTATCATTCCTGGAGAAAAACAAGAAACCCACTTCCATCAACAGCATTAGACTGATATCAATGACTCCTATCTTATTCAAAATCATAGAGGGAGTCATTCAAGAGAAAATAGAGTCCAAAATCATTCATAATATTTCAAAAAATCAATATGCTAAAAAGGGTTCATCAACCCTTTTGCCATGACAGAAGTTAAATTACTCCTTGACTATGTCAGATCTAATAGACTCTCAAAACCGATTGCAGTCCAGATTGACATAGCTGAGGCCTTTGACACAGTGAATCCCAACATTCTGCTGGAACTGCTAGGGAAATACAACATTCTTTCAGAGATCATACAAATACTAAATAACCTATTATATAGCAAATAGTTTCACACCTAAATGCTCCATACCTCAAGGGTCTCCACTTAGTGCATTGCTATTTTTATGCTACACAGATGCTCTTTTAAAGTCTATAGAAGAATCCCTCCCTGGAATTCATATACCAAGAATCAAGAAATCCATCACCTCCATTGCATATATGGATGAAGTCATAATATTCCTTCCATCACATAAGTATCACAAACTGCTTTACCTTTTACTTGAAAAATTTTCTACATCATCTCAACTACACATTAACCAAAGCAAATCCTCTACATGGTGAATATTAAATGGGAAGAAAATCCTTTCCAAATTTATTGTCGAGCCCTATAATTTCTTGGGTTCCCTATATATAAATCTCAACTCGCCATGACCAAAAATATTCAGAATACCATCATTGAACAAGCTGACTGACTACCTTACACAGGGGCTTTCAAAGATCTATTTATCTCTGCAGGGCAAGGTGGCTCTGTTAAATATGAAAGTAATGGCCAAGATTGCCTACTATCTCCGTTCATTACCATCACCAAGACATTCCTATCCAAAGTTCACAGGCTTATGTGCATGTCTGTTTTGGAAGGGTCATACTTCATTCATCAGCACAGCAAAAATGCAATTCCATAGAAAACAGAATGGAATGTCCCTTCATTCCATTCATGCAATATTTTATCAAAAAGAACACACAGTGGTAGTCAACCTGACACAAAAATATGATAGCAGCCTTGCAATAAAAACAATAACTCCTACAGATATGCCTCCTCCTGAGAAGTCATCTTGGATAGACCAAAACCTTTCTCATCTTTACAAAGTCAATGGCAAATTCTCTGATTGCTTTCTTACTAAAATCTCCATATGGACCACCCACTCATTAAAGAACCACCATCCTTCACAATTAAGACCAAGACTTGGAGTAACATTGGAGTAACAAATGATAAAATTACTACACTATTCAAACTCTTATTGGTGAAGCCAAAGTTCTTAGATTTTTTTAATTAAGGCTAACTTGAATGCAATTCCAACAAACTATTTCCTTCTTTACAGAAGATTTATAAAAAACATAGATCCTTCCTGCCCTGTCTGTAATAGACAGGAATAAACCTTCAAGCATATGGTTCTATCCTCTACAGGCTTGACATCTGTAAGGCTAATGATAGCCCAAAATGCCTCAATGGAATATTATAAATGCTATCTATTAAATATGGCATGAATGACTGAAACTTTATTCACATATGAATATCGACTTTTATTATATACTCACTGTGGATAACTTGATGCAAAATCACCTTCAATATCCCACTGCCAAATGCAAAGGCAATATTCATCAGTACTTTTAAAGAAGATTTAAAAAAAGATGAAATTCTCTCAAAAAATTACTTTATGAGAACACTCGGAGTCTGTTCAAAATCCACGGCATCTCAGCATCCCTATAATCACTCATGAAAGAATCTGAAACTTTCTCTTCAAATGACATAGAAAATATAGATCATTTTGCTAAGGCAGATGATCTTCTTGAACAAAAAAATATCAAGAAACCATGTGTTCCAAGTGGACTACATAAAACACTCAGAGCCTTCTCTAATAAAGTTAATTTGGATTATTAAAAAAAAAACACTAGCCAACTATTACCTTCTTCCTGTTCTCCATATGTATATAACCATATTATCTTCTTTTACTCACAAAATAAACATATATATGCAGAATGACTCAAAAAAGTAAATGTAATATTTTTTTATATCACTAATAAAATTCTTTTTGAAAGTAAACTAAAAATAATATCATGTCATAAATGGATCAGTGTTAATAATATTTTATTTCACCTATCAGTAAAATTTTAGAAACTAAAAATAAGAACTTTGTCCTATATTATAACATTGAAATTTTAAAGTAATAAATAATGATTATATTTGGAAAAGGAATTTTGTTAAGAAAACCTATAGAAATTTGCACATCAAGTACATGGATTAAGTTATTCATAATTTTCATGGCTAATGACAGTTGTATAATTTTTTTACTCGATATCATTTTATCTTGTAAGATAATTTTAAATTGCATGTACTAGGAATGATCAATTTTCTAGTCAGTAATAAAAAGTTCGGGTAGAATTGTTTCATCATCATCATCATCATCATCATCATCATCATCATCATCATCATTATTATTATTATTATTATTATTATTATTATTATTATTATTATTATTATTATTATTATTATTATTATTATTATTATTATTATTCAAAGAAAAGAACTTTATTGATGACCATAGGGTTACATTTGCTATAGGACATTTTGTATACATATATTTACATTGCTAGTGAGTAAACCAAGTTTGAGTTTGTATCTGTGATGTACAAAAAAAAATTAAATTAGGAGGAAAAGATATTTAAACATTGTTAAGGGGGGTGAAAATACATATGTATACGTTACATTTATGAGTGTTGCTTGCTGTAATCAGAGTTCTCAAAAGTCTTGGATTATCATTGTTCAATTTGCAAAACTTCAACTTGTATGTATATTGCAGTGCTGGGTTTAGTTTGCTTTCCAGTATTTGAGTTCTGATTTTGTTGTTACTGTTCTCTATATTAATAGTATGCAATCAAAGACAACCTTCTGTTTTTTTATTTGTAGATAATTGCCACATTTCTTTCTTATTTTTTTTAAATATTGGTTGATGGCATAGATTGTTGATTATTTAGCCATCTTAGAGGTTTGATTGATGTGTTATCAGTGACCAGGTTGCTGCATAGATGTCTGGATGTGCAATTTTATTGTCTCTGGCTCATAGTTTTGCCAGTTTGATATTGAAAGTTGATTGATGTTGCCTTGTGTTGTTACCTAAAGTGAATGTGCATCTAGTGCACCAGTATGCATAAAGCACAAAAGTGGTTACACAGACTGATAGAATAGAGCTTTTGAAATATGAACTAAAGATTGTTTGAAGGGTTGTGTTAGATTGTCTATATGCTCCTATCATAATAAATTGAATTCTGTCTACTTCCGGACAAAGATAGAATAGATGTTTCTGTGTTTCTTCAGCCCTGTGACACAGGAGACAAAAAGGATCAATGTGTGTGTATAGTCTCTGATATCTCAGAAAATATGTCATGGGCAGTACATGTAGGTTTAGTCTCAGTAAAAAATCAAAATATTTTGGCTCCAGGGACCATTTTTTAAACTTACAGAGTAATTGTAGATTAGTGATTTTCAGCATTATCAGATTGGTGTCATGGCTTGGATTTGGATGGATTAATGAATAAATTTGCCAGTATGAATGCTTGTATATTGTCTGAAAAAATATCTGTGGAGCTGTGGTTTTTATATGATTGATCATTGGTGCTAGTTGGTCATAGGCAGGGGGTGGTCTATCTGTTGGTGTTATTTGAAGTAGGCATTCAAGCATTGGAAAGTGTTTGACTGTGGATGCTATTAAGTTTGTGGCCTTCTGTAGATGGAAAATATACATAATATGAAGTCCTAGTCCATTGTGAATAGGTGGTCTGGCAAGTTGTTTTGCAGATATTGACACAGTCTTTCTCTGCCACAAGAGCTTATTACATAGAGAAGAGATTTTTTTTAATAAAACCTTTAGAAAACATGATAATTGGTGAGTAATAGGTGATTTTTGTTATGGCTAGCTAGTTAAATAGCTGAATCTTAGAGTATATTGAAAGATATGCCTTTGAGAGAGAAGTAGTAATTCACTCTGTTTCTTCTTTGAGTTTGTTCTGGATCTTGACCCTCATTGCACTTGCACTCATATAAAAGGGAAATCCCAAGAAAGCAGATGGCTTTCCCCCATACATGCCCATGCACTGCTTTGCATTATAAAGAGACCAAACTGTAGTCTTATTTAGATTGACCCTGAGTTTGTGTGTAGCTGCAAATTCTTGTAGTATTGTATGTAAGGCTGGTAAGTGTTTTTAGATGGGAGGAAGACAATTATATCATCCATATTAGTGATGCATGTTACCTGCTGAGATGTGTTTGGTATTTGGATGCCAATGTATGTTTGCTGGATTTTAACTAATAGAAGGTTGATGTAAAAAGTGAAAAGTAAAGCACTCAGGGGGGATCCCTTGTGAGATTGATTGTGTTGGAGTAAAGGAGTCAGAATTTTTGCCACTGAGTGTAATATGTATATCCCGATTTAACAACAAGTTGGTTATAACATATAAAAGAGTGTGAGGTATTGCAGTGGCAGCTAACATTTTAATTAACATCTCAATTGCCACAGAATCAAAAGCTGACTCAATGTCTACTTGAACTGCAACTGGGCTGTATTTTTTCCGGCCTCGCACCGATCCCAATACAGCTTTGAAAAGAAGTGCTGCCTGTCCTGTAGATGATTGCTTTCTTGCAAACTGATATGGTGAAATAAATGGGAGCAGATATGGCTCAATACTGTCTTTAATGACTTTCTCAATGATCTTTATTGCTATTGGGCACATGGAGACAGGCCTAATATTATTAAGGGTGGTTATTGGAGCTGGTTTCTTATTAAATGGTACTATTGCAATTGGATAAAGATTTTCAATGCTGTATATTTCTTGTGTAAGATAGTTTGCAAGATTACATAATACTTGAGTAGTTGTATGGCTAAGGTGTTCATACACAAATTTTGGTATGCTATGAGTGCCTGGATGACAGGCATTGGGCAGAGTAGCAAGCTTCAAAGCAAATTCATTAGTGGTAAATGGTGTATTTGTTTCAGGTGATCCAAAATAATTGGGGGATGGGGGTGAGTTGAAGAGTTGATGGGTCTGAAGATTCTGTTTGAAATGCCTATTAATAGGTTTAATCATGTTAGGTGCTGCATGTATAGTTATTCCAATTTGAAGTGCCATAGGCACTCTAATGGTGGAAGGAAAACCCATGGCCCATCTGATGTAGCCTCTAGTCCATGTATGTTGTTGACTGAGACAGATTTTGCTTTTTTATGGCTAGATAGTTTTTAAGTGCTGCACATGTGCTGTTATATGCCTGCGTGAGCTTATATATATGCTGATATATATTTTGAGTGGGTTTAGACATTGTTATCCTCTTGTGAAGTTCATCTGCCAGAGCTAATAGTCTGGAGGGTCAAGGTTTTTTTTTTTGGTGACATGGTCAATATTGAATGAATGTATATTTATGTACACCTGATATCTCTGCACAGCACTTAGTTGTAGTCCCTCAAGTTTATGGAGCATAATATATGTTTCAGAAAAAAGGGATTCTGGAGTAGATGTTGGTATTAGCATTCTCATTGTTTTTCCAAGTGGTAGTGTAGTTGGCTGAATTTCAGTTAGATCAAGTGTTGCAGTTTGAGAAGAGTGATCTGAGAATGGGGATGGATTGAGCTTGATGCTGAAGTAATGATGCAGCGTTGGTGAATAGAAGCAAAGGTCAATTAAAGATGTGTGTCAGTTATTATGGAATGTTACTGCGATTGGTGGTAAAAAACTTTCAGCATTCATGAGTGGTATTGCAATTTGATGCAGCCATTTTGAGATGAAATCTGTGTACTTCATGTTAAAATCTCTCATGATGATAGTTGGGTAAGGTGTTGATGCTAACACTAAATTGATGGTGAGTATGATGTTTGATATGATGATGTTTCCAGGTGGGATGTAGGTGAAAACTATGTTGAGAGTGTTTGCATAGTGATGAAATGTAGCTATCAACGAGTTTGCATCAATATATATATATATATATATATATATTCACATCATTCAGAATCATATATATATATATATATATATATATATATATATATGATTCTGAATGATGTGAATGAACAAGTTGGGGTTATTAGTAGGCCAGTTCCACCTGCAGGTGATGACATGTCCCTGGAGCATGCAAAGAAGCCTTCAGTGTGAAGATGCACTGTTGGGTCAATCTGTGATCCACTATATATTTTTGTTTCCAGAAGTCCCAATATATGTGTCTGTGTGATTTTGGTCCATTTTCTAAGTTGATGTAGTTTGTTTGCCGAGTTCAAACACCGCACATTAAAAGCTGTTATTTTGACTTTCATTATGGTTGTATTTTGGGATTGTTCACATTTCAAAATATGTTAGCAGCTGGTTTTCATTGTATGAGCTGTACATTGTTGGAGTTTTATTGGTTGGTTAGATAGAAGTGATGTCCATTGGTGACCACTCATCCGTTTGAATTCTGGTTAATGATGATGCAGTGTTGTACTCTTCTGTTTGTGAATTGTTTTCCTCTTCTGTTTTTGGTTTTTTGTTTTTGCTTTTTTTTGGGTGACCTGGCCCTTTTTTTCTATTGTACTTACTTCAACTTGTGGAAGGCATGGCATGATTGCTTCCATGATATATGTTGATTTGTTATTTTTATTGTGTGTGTGATGTTTGTTCTATTGGTACTTTGTGCTTCACTGTAAGTGCTTTGTGATATTTCAGTTGGGTTAATATTTGAATCATTCGTGCATTGTATGTTTTGACAGTTGCTTGTGTTGTTTTGAGTTGCTTGTGTGATATTTGGATTTAAGTGCTGCATTCTGTTTGTTTCATTTGTACTGTTGTCTTGGTTTTTTTAGTTTGATCTTCTTCAGATGAAGAAGTTGTTTGCATCTGGTTATTCATATCTGAATTTATCTTGACTATGTGAGTGTTCCTGATATCTTCAGTTTGTGTGTGGTTGAGCTGATTATTTGTCTGTTGTGATTGTAGACTCTTTCTGTTATCACATTGTTTGTTCAGATGGTCGCTGTTTAGTTCATCCCTGTTTTTGTTTTCCTCATTTGAATTTTGATTAATGAGAGGGAGTGAGAGTGTTTCTTCAGGTGGAGAAGTTGTTTGCATATTGTTGTAAATATTTGGATTTATGCTATCATTATATATGTGGTTGCTGTCTTCAGTATGTGTTTGGATGGGCACTTCATTTGTTTTTTGCGATTGTGGATTCTTTTTGGTGTCACATTGCATTGCCAAGTGACCTCACTTCCCACATGTGTAACATATGGGTTTAAGCCCTCTTATAAAGAGGCCCAGCATGGTTTCCTGATCTGCAAATTGTGTAGGAATATTGTTTGGATCTTTTTCTGGATGCAATATCAGCTTGAATTCAAAGCTATTGCTGTATACAAGCACTGGCGTATCTTTCAGATAAATTGGGTTGAATGCTATGACTTTTCCAAATGGCTGCATCATTTTCTGAAAGATTTTGATGTCATATCCAAGGTATGCATTCTTGATTATGCCAGTAATCTGGTTATGTTGATCTGGATCTACTGCATGAGTGCATAGTTGCCTAAAGTTTTAATGTTGGTTTGAAACCGGGTTTTTTGTCTTTCTTGATAAAATTCGAGGATTAAATATCATGAGTTAGGATGATCAGCAATTCTTAGTATGCTATCCCAAAGTCCGTGTAGTGTTATTGCTTCATAAACTAGATTTCTAGGAAATTTATATAGCGATGAATTTGCATCTGTAGCTGATAATATTATTGAACGAGGAGAAAAAAATCTTTTGAATGACGTATGAAAGCCACGTGGGATCGTATTATTAAACTGTTCACATATTATTTTCAAATCCTCATTATTCCACTGAGCAGTAGGGGGCATTGATTTTCTTGCGTTTGTATATCTATCTGCAAAATATCATTAGTATTTATTTTTCGGAAGCGATGGAAATTTTATTTTTTTCTAACATTGGAACTTGATTGTTTTCTTTTTGTTGTAGATTTTTTTTTTCCGAAGAAATATTATTTTCCTGCAAATTATTTTTAGCTACGTTGGCATATGTTTTTCCTTCACCTGTAATTTGCATAGGCTTGGATAGCATATTGGTGCCGTTCTGCTGGTCACGTGACCGGGGGGACGCCAGTGTAATATTTTTACGTTGAGCAACGAATATTATTTTAAAAAAAAACAACTCATAAAAATATATATTTAGTTAAAACACAGATTAATTTGGTTTGTCCAATACTTACTGTTCATATATATATGGCTGCAAGTCAAAGATGTGTTGGTTTCAGTCTTTTCTTTGGTTAAAATCCTAAGATCTCTAAACAACGATCCGTTAAAAATCATCATTTGCTGCGAGACTATATTATTATTATTATTATTATTATTATTATTATTATTATTATTATTATTATTATTATTATTATTATTATTATTATTATTATTATTATTATTATTATTATTATTATTATTATTATTATTATTATTATTATTATTATTATTATTATTATTATTATTATTATTATTATTATTATTATTATTATTATTACTACTACTACTACTACTACTACTACTATTAGTATTATTAGTATTATTAATATTAATGATTGCTTTTCTGATTCTGTTTTTTTTCTCATGGTAAATTTAAATCACCGAATATTTTTCATGGGGAAAAGAGATAATGGAGGTTTTCCTGTTACTTTGTCTTCTTTAAAGTCTGTGAAATCTAAAATACTAAATTATCCAGCTGCAGTTCCTAAATTCATTCTAGCTCAAATAGTACAGCATGCTTCTTTTATGAACAAAAGATATAATGGAAGTCATCTCGTTAATTTATCTTCTTTAAAGTCTATTAGACATAAAATTCTTAATTATCCAGATATTGCTCCCAAATTCATTCCAATTATCCAGATATTGCTCCCAAATTCATTCCAGCTTATAAATCACATTCACTTAACTCTCATTCAAATAGTAACTATAAGATAAATCAATATGGATACTCCTCTTTATCTTCTAGTAAAAAATGACTTTTCAAGAACTAAAAAAATAATATATCTGATGGATTTAATAAATGTAATTTTGCTGATGTTTATTCTAATACTAATATAACTTATAATAGATATTTTTTTCTAATATGCCAGTAAATATCAATTCAAAATATATTACTGTATTTCCTGAAACTAATTTACAAACTAGTTTTGTTTGTCATAGAGTTAATATGAATAATTATATGTCTTCTTGCTTTTATATTTCTGTTTCTTCACATAAACATAATGAAATAATATCCCCTAATTTATGGCCTTGTGGTGCTTCCATTTCTTTTTTTTTATGAATCTCTGTTCAGTTCTTTATGATTTTAAGAGAATTTATTTTATTTTACTATCTATTTTATTTTTATTTATTTATTATTATTTTTCCCATCTATTTCTTTTTATCTTTTTGGTTTTATTTGTGTTGTTTTTATTATCTTTGTGGGTAACATGGTACCCCTTTCTTGTTTTTACATGAATGTCAGAGGTATGAGAACTAAATGTGTTCAAATTAAACAATTTTTTGAAACAGAACATTTTGATCTTATTTTACTTACAGAAATTTAGTTAAATCAACAGTTTTCTAATTGTTCTTTTCTTGATGATAGATTCAATATTTTGCGAACTGACAGATCTATGGATAATATTTCTCGAGATGGTGGTACTCTGATTGCTCTTCATAAAAATGTTTTTTTTTTTATAAAAAACTTTATTTGTCTTCTTTTTGTGAATGTACATGGTGTGAAATTACTTTATAAATCATAATTTTAAATTTATTTTAGGTAATGTATTCCTCAAACCCATTTTGTCATTGTTGCAGTTTGATTATTTTTGACACCAATTGAAGATTTTCTGATTGGCTATGATAATGTTATTATTACTGGGGATTTAAATATTCCAGATTTTTTTTTGCCTTCCAAAGCTTTTAGAATGTTACGGTTTTGTAAATTTTTTAGGACTTAAGCAAAATAACCCATTTGTTAACTTCTCTCATCGTACTTTGAATTATATTTTATGTAATTCAACATTAGTAAATAATTTTCAATTTGTCTCTGTTAATTTTCCTGTTGATGCTCATCATCCACCTAATGTCTTTTTATATGAACGTTTGTCACTCAAAGGTTATTTTTTCTAATATTTCGAGAAAAGATTATGGGGAGAGTAATTATGTTGATTTTTGTAGAAACTTTTATAAGGTTAATTGGAATTTTTTATATTCTTATAATGATGTAAATCATTGTTTGGATGGATTTTTAAAGATTTTTAATAGTTTTATTGATTTGTATATTCCCAATAAGAGGCCTTTTTATAAGGGCTTTCCTCCTTGGTTTTCATGCAATCTTATTAAGATTATTAAAAGGAAGTCTTATCATCTTAGACTTTATTTTAAACCACAGAATACCTTTTTTATAATAATTTTATTAATTTCAGAAGATTGGTTAAGCATGTTTATAAAAGAAATTTGCAGAATTATATTAAAAAAATTGAGGTTAATATTTCTTCTAACCCTAACGAATTCAGGGATTTTATTAATAAGTTTGGTTTGGGTAAGAAATGGGTTCAACCTACTCATGGTTTCACTTTAAGTGCAAATGACTTCTTCAAACATTTTGCTGATCAATATCTTCAAATAGTGCATTATTTTGTGATTCTCCAACTGTTCATTGTATGATTGACCATATTTCTAAGGATGATGTTGTTATAGCTATTAAGCAAATTAAAATTCATTCTACTTTGGGAAATAATAATATCCCTTCATTTATTTACAAAGAACTAGCTGAATTTATTGCAGTATATCTTGCATTTATTTTTAATTTTTCACTTTATTCTTGTGTTTTTCCCAATATTCTTAAGTGTGCCAAAATAGTCCCAATTTTTAAGAATGGCTTGTGTGATTGTATTAATAACTATTAAATTCTCTTATCGAGTATGAAATGCTCTCATCTTTTATATCTTATAAATTTTGTTTTCTGATATCCTATAATATAAACGAATAAAGAATATTTTATATTTTAAAATATACTTATAGTTATAATACTAAATATAAGAAATAAGGAATTATTCCATGGCTATAGATCAAATAGAATGTTTTGTTTAAGAATTTAATATTGTATACATTGGACATTTTGATATTATAATTATTTAGAGAAAGTTAAATATTTTCCTACTGAAATAATAAAATAACGTTTTCATATAAATACATTCTTATGATAAGGATATATTCGTATTTATAAGACAATGAAAAATCTATTTTATTTAGATTTTAAAATAATAATGGTATTTAAAATTCTATCTACGCACAACATTCTTATGAGCAACACACCATGTTACAGATTACTATATCTAACTGTGATCTTTTCATGTTATAACAGGGCTCATAAGTAAACTTTTTATGTGAAGAATGTTATATTAAAATACTATTATACTTAGTTATATTATATTTTTTTACTTAGTATTTATCTATTTTTATTTCGTTTAATGAATTATGTAATTGTGTTAAATAAGGATTTTATATTTTATTTATTATCACCATCTCTTTAAATCATTTATTAATAAAATCACATAAGAGTCATTTAATTACCTAATTTTCATTATACTTTCAATAAGTTTATTAAGTTAATATTGTTTATGTCAAACTTTTTGTGATAGCTCCTTCAAACTCCTGTCACAGCTATGTTTATATGCTAAGAAATGTGCACTAGATGCAATCACAAAATGCCCATTTAAATTCAGTCAAACTTTAAGAATGTTTATCACACAATGTATGAGTTTTTATGATGTCCACTTTATAATTGGTTAGTAAGATTGGGTGATTGACTAATGGCTTATAGACCAATTCAAAATTGGGAGATTCAACCTCAATTCTTCATTTCAATGCATCTGTTGAATTAAAAATATTGAACTCAACGAACAAAACCATTCAGCATAAGACAACATGCAATATACAATATGTTTGGTTTTGCCAACATAACTAATGGTTTAGTGTTAAATAATTGTAGGTGCATATATTCATGCCATAACTGTTTTTGACACATTCTTGAAAACAATTTTATATATTCTTAAAAATAATATTTATATAAAAAGGTATCTAGATTAGCATTAAGTTTTTGGAATAGAGTATATTATCTCAAAATAAAAATTTGTATTCATAAACTTTTGGGATGTCTGGTGTACAAGTTCCAAGTTGCAATCTTTGAAGTCCATACCTTTATTGGCTTTTTAAGCACTAGCATTTCTATGCCTAATGAATGTAATGTGTTGCATAGTTTATAAAAACAGAAATCTTTTTGTTCAGTAGTTCCTGATGTGTCATTCTCTACAATGTTCCATTTTTTGCCTATCTAGGTCATCATGTTGATTGTAGAGAGAATTTATATGCCACAGCAAACATCTAAAGTGGTCATATACTTTATCATTATCAAAATTTCCTAAAGTAATTTGGTGATTGTGGTGACTTATCATGGTAGCAGTCTTTTGTGTTAATAATGTTATATTCTGATGGCTGTTATATATATTTTTATATAGTTTATCAGTATCTTGTCTGGAGAATACTTTAATTTTATTTTGATGGAAAATATGAGTATGATGGAATGTTTTTTAAATATATATCCAATTCATTTTCCATCTCACCTTCTTCCATGTATTCTCCCATGACACCTTTGAATATGAGATTGTCTCAAACATTGTGAATTTGTCAATGTAGTTAGCCTTGAAGACTTGAGACTTTAGTTTACTTGAGATGTGGCAGGATAATTTAATAGTTCTTGTCTCAACTTCTGAGATTCATGATATATCTGATACCTTATGCTATCTATGGATAGGTTTGATGAGTGTTCTGAACTCTCTATCTGACTCTGTGGATGTATATGACTTCTTGTTAATGTCAATATTGTGTTCATAGAATTAATTAGATGGGTAGTCACTTGTATAGTTGATATTATAATAATTTAGCTAATTTTGAGAGGATCATCCCTAATCTCAGGTATTATCAGTTGTGAGAAAAAGGATTATGGGTTGTGGTCATTTATTTCACTGACATTTTTAGTAACAATCTCCAGATGATTCTCTACTTCATTTTCTAATTTTTTTACTATCCTGGGTCCTGTGCCTTGTTTCTGTTTGTTGCATCCCATGGTTTCTGAGTCTTGAAAACTCTTTGCTTCAATAATTTCCACAGTTCTTTCTGGGTCAAACAGATTTTGATCAATCACTTCAAATATATTGTGCTGATTCTTTGTGTCATTACTTTGCTGGGTGATAGGGTAGTAGTTCTGGTCTTCTGTTATAATCACCTGAATGAATAGTGATTTTCTCTGGATATCATCATCACATTCAGGGTAAGTTTTGGGTTCTTGTTGTTGGTTGTTCACACTAATCTGTATTATATCATCATTTTTTGCTTGTTTTAGTGGAGTTTATTTGTGGAATTGGTATTGTGATAATTGAGTTAGTTTGATCTGTATTTGGTATTGCCTCCTCCAAAATAAGGTTAATATGATACCCTTCTGTTCCATCATTGGGGATCTGAGATAGCCAACCAATATAATATTAAGGGTCAAGTGAACTTTTAGTATTAAAATAAAGTTTATTACTTTAACTGGATTTAGAAATAAAACTAGGCAAATATTTTTGTAAGATAATAGCTTGTCATTGATTACCTGAATTGTGAATCATCATCTCATCATCTTTTTTTACATATAAAAGACCAATTGTTACTGAGTGAACATGTTGAACCAGATGATAATAGAATAGATTTACTAAGAGTATGAGGTATAACTTGACTATGTGTACTTTATAATCTTCCTAAACATAGTTCATGACTTCCTATGTCATTTGAATCATCTTCAGTATTACCTGTACAGTACATAGTGAGAATTTTTCCATCCTTAATAAATTGGAAGAAACCCATACTAAAGAAAAGTAACTCTAAAACTATAGCATTATTCCAAATGTACAGATAATATTGAGTGTGAACAATGTACCTGTTATGCCAATGATAAGGTTTATCAAGTATTTTGTTTCCATCTTCAAGTGTAATTTCTTCACTTTCCCAGTTGTTATCATACATATACATCTGACCCTTCATCCTCTTCATCTGATCCAATTTCACATAAAGTCTCTATCATAGCTTATGTCCCATTTTCTGTTACCTGCATTATGTCAGCTTGAGGTGGTTGTCTGATTTCATTAAAAAGAGCATCTTGAGTTTGCTAAACTAACTGGCTTATAGGCCCCCCAGATGTTTGGCTATACACACATTTTTTCTCAACAATAGTGGTAGACTCTTTCATTTTTCTTTCACTAACACTTTCTGTTTCAGATAAATGTTTACATTCCATATGCAAAAAATATTTATTTCTTCTTGTTAACCTTAAAATTTTATTTAGAAAGTTAAAATATAAAGTTTGGTTTTATAAAAAACAAGTGAATATATATATATATATAATTATAATTGAAATAATATTTTTAAACGGTTTATAAACAATTCAAACAATCTTTAAATCCGCAGAAGTACTTTCGGTTACTTTCAAACCTGCCTCAACTGCTATTAAATTCAAAAACTAAAAGCGGAAGCAAACGTCATCAATTCAAATTCCACGAATCTCGTATTTTAATGTTAGAAGCTTGTCGATTTATCAAATGTGTTTTATTCCTGTTTATAAAAATTGCCTCTTTAATTTTTCTTTTACTATGGTTTCTCTCTTCATATATAGGTGAATCTAGGTGCAACATTGAGAAAAGATTGAAGGAACACGAATTGTTATATAAGCGTGTAAAAAATAAAAATAATGGTGATTTAATATCTTCTTCAGTTTTCTTTGATCATGAAAAAACATGTAAACATAAATTTAAATTTAATTTTGAAAATGTGAAAATTCTTCATGAAGAGAGAAACCATAGTAAAAGAAAAATTAAAAAGGCAATTTTTATAAACAGGAATAAAACACATTTGATAAATCGACAAGCTTCTAACATTAAAAAACGAGATTCATGGAATTTGAATTGATGACGTTTGCTTCCGCTTTTAGTTTTTGAATTTAATAGCAGTTGAGGCAGGTTTGAAAGTAACCGAAAGTACTTCTGCGGATTTAAAGATTGTTTGAATTGTTTATAAACCGTTTTAAAATATTATTTCAATTATAATTACAATATTATTTTTAATTAACGGATATTTTTATTTATTTTACATATATATATATATATATATATATATATATATATATATATATATATATGCAAAACCATAAAACAATACAATACTAGATTAAATCCAACATTTTACCAAAATCCTTACACAACCATGGTTTCATCTACTACAAATAGACCTTCTCAAGTGAAAATCAAACTAAAAGAAAACACACACACACACATACATATATATATATATATACAAACAAACAAACCTTCCCATAATTCATTTCAAACTCCACCTTCCCTTAATATCAAAAGAAGTCTTCATAAGATTGATAGCCTCAGAATCAAAGTGTTTTATCATCAAAGTCTCTTTTACTCTTATTTTAACTCATTCTTTTCATAAAAAATATAAAAATTTGAGAAATATGATTAGGCCTGATAGTTATCAGTCTTTTATACATAAGAAAATGTCTTTGTTGAATTTTTGTTGTCGGAATAGAAGGCTTAATAATTTTAATAATGATGCTGATATTTAAAGAAGTCAATTTGCTGCTGAATATGTAGAATTGGGTTGTAGTCATGGGTATTTAATAATAAGGTTTATAGTCATGATTTGGATGATAAGAATTTTGTTGGTAAAGATGATGATTATATGTCTTTACAATTTAAAGCATCAATATATAATTTGGTTTATAGGAATAGTCATTTGTTAGGTGGAATGAAGATTGCATGGAGGAAAGGTTCTGATTTGAATTCATTACTTAATGGTTCAAAGCAGTCTATTGATAGTAGGTCTATTCATGGTATTGTTTATAAAATTCCATGTAGTTGTGGTAAATTTTATGTAGACCAGAGTAAATTTAGCCGTAATGAAAGGGTTAAGGTTCATATAAGTAGAGTTAAACATAGGTATCTTAACTCAGCTTTACATATTCATGAATTTAATACAGGTCATAGAATATTGTTTAACAATGCTTCGGTTATTTTTATGAAAAGTATGAGTTAAAAAGAAGAGTAAAAAAGACTTTGAAGATAAAACACCTTGATTCTGAGGCTATCAATCTTATGAAGACATCTTTTGATATTATAGGAAGGTGGAGTTTGAAATGAATTATGGGAAGGTTTGTTTGTATATATATATATATATATATATATATATACTAAACAAACCTATATATATATATATATATATATATATATATGTTTTCCTTTAGTTTGATTTTCACTTGAAAAGGTCTATTTGTAGTAGATGAAACAATGGTTGTGTAAGGATTTTGGTAAAATTTTGGATTTAATCTGGTATTGTATTGTTTTATGGTTTTGCATTTTTATTTTTTTTAGTATAGTGTTAGACAGTTTTGGTTTTACACATACACACACACACACACATATATATATATATATATAATTGAAATAATAAATTTAACGGTTTACAAACAATCCTTAAATCCACAGAAGTGCTTTCGGTTAATTTTTTAAATCGTCCTCAACTTCTATTAAATTAAAAAACATAAGCAGAAGCAAATGTCATCAATTGTTTTTGCTTTTGTTTTTGAATTTAATAGCAAAACTTTGTTTTTAATTAATGGATGTTATTTATTTTACATACATATATATATATATATATATATATACATATGTAATATAAATATACATATATATATATATATATATATATATAACTACAACCATTAAATGTCTGTATTTTTAAATTATATAATAATAATTCAAACAAATATACTTAACACAGTATTCAAAATTAAATAATAATATATTATTAAATAATATATTCTTTACCAGAAGTACTTTCAATTGTTTCACTGACAATCTTTATCAACTGTTAACAGTTGATAAAGATTGTCAGTGAAACAATTGAAAGTACTTCTGGTAAAGAATATATTATATAATTTTGAATACTGTGTTAAATATATTTGTTTGAATTATTAATATATATATATATATATATATATAATAACCCTATGGTATATATATATATATATATATATATATATATATATATACCATAGGGTTTTATATACACCACCATTTGCCATTTGCATTTAGTTTCGATTCCCCTTGTGTATGTAACTTTTATTTCCCATTTTAAAAACCTGATCTTTTATTTTCCCTGACTCATCTATTTTAGCTACGGTTTAATCAATGATTATTTATTTAATTATTGGTCTAGTCTCAATTAATTGTTAATATCCCCCAAATTGTACTTACCATTTTAGATATAATTTTTCAATTAATATAATTATTTATAATAATAAAAAATATAATATACACTTATCAAAGCTGTAGTTATATGAATCAATTATGTGTTAGATGTGTAAGTTTATACAGGTTATATATTGCAAAAATGATGTAAGATAAAGGAGATTTCAAACTAAAAAAAAAAATTATAAAAATTATGAGTTCAATAGCTGGATCTCCCTGGAGACTTGATATTTATGCCTCAATGTTGAGCTCCAGATGTAATGGGTGGGTGAATTCCACAAGAAATAGGAGGGGGTGCATCTTATTATGGTTGGACTTTGGGTCTTCAGAGAGGATGCAATTGGTTATGAGATAAAATACATAACATATGATTGTACCTACACCCAATACACTAGCCCTACTTATTTTTATTAACCTAGATACAATTTGGGTCAGTTCATCCAATTTTCACCCCTTTCTAACCATGTTATACCACATTATTCGAACTCAGGGAGTAATTGCTTGGATTCACTTATCAGGGAAGGATATCACAATAATAGTAGTTATTGCACCGCTATATATGTGATAATTAATTACCAAAAATCAATTAAGCATATCCAAAATCATAAGATCTATAAAAAATATGTATATGTAGTATAAGTATATATGTATTAAAAGTTATAATAAATGACTTAAATATGTATATGTATTTCCTCTATCATAATAATAATATTGATAGGTGTAAAACTAAATAAGATAATGATGTTTATAATGGATATGTGAAAAAGAAGAACTATAAAGCAGATGGTGGATATGGAAATAATGTTGAGCTAGAAACCAGATTAAAATAATAAATTGTATTAACATTTATTGATTAACAAAATATAAAATATGAATAACAATTCAATCTGACACATTTAATTTGTTATGTCAAGAATGAATTTTACCATATTGCTATCTAATAATGATATTAATAAAAATAAAGTTCTTAATGTCAACCCAATGGTAGAAATTCATGTACTTGACTTGACCATTTATTTACTGAACGAATATGTAACATTATATATATATATGTTAAAACGAAGATTTGCACGGGTTAAATATATAAAATACATATTTTGCGGGTTTATCCGTGTTAAAAACTTTTAATATTAATACACTGACATTTTGACTTGGTCACACAAGCCATCCACAGAGTTATAAAAGGTGGAAAGATGGTTGTAGAGGCGCTACAATCACTGATTTGAATAAAATGTTAAAATTCCACCAATAGCAAAAAATGTTAAATTTAGGAATGTTTTTTAAAAAAATCTTTCCAAATAGGAGGAAGTTTACATGTATCATCTCGCTTATTGATACTATCTGGCCTTTTAAGTATCTCAATGGCTTCTCTAATTTTGCATTGGTAGAGATTATCACATCTGGATATGATCCTGGTACTAGAAAAATCAATTTTATGAACTGAATCTATAGTATGGAGTGAAAGTGCTGATGATGATGAGTGTTGTTTAACTGCATTAGCATGTTCATCTCTCCTAACACTGATGTGACGATTACTCATACTTATGTAAGAAGTTTTACAATTTTTACATGAGATTTGATAGACACCATGAGATTCAAGAGGGATTGAATCCTTAGGCTTAGTTATTATATTGCTGATCTTTAAATGAGCAGAAAATGCTGTATCTATATTATAGCATTTTAATATACGTCCGATACTATCTGTAGTTCCTTTTACATATGGAACACAAATCCTAATAGCTGATTTATCATCTTTTTGTTTCCTATTTTGTCTATTTTGGGCTTGAAATAAGGCTTTTTTTTATAAATTTGTAATTATAACTATTTGCTAATAAAACACTATTAATATGATTTATTTCTTCTTTCAGATGTGTCTCATATGAAAGGTTAATTGCTCTATTTAAGAGTTTTGGCTTCAGAAACTATCTGAGTTGGGTGATGATGAGAATGGAAATGCAAATATCTGTCTGTGTGTGTATCCTTTCTGTAAACAGAAAAAGATAAACTATTTGGTGTTCTGGTGACTAGAACATCAAGAAAAGGGAGTTTTTCATCAGACTCTGTCTCCATTGTAAATTTAATATGAGGATGCATATTATTTAAATGTAAGAAAGAATTATCTAATTTATTTTTTCCATGTTGCCATATGACAAAAGTGTCATCTATGTATCTGAGCCAAATGAGAGGTTTTAAAGATGATGATTCTAAAGCACGAGTTTCTATATATTCCATGAATAAATCAGCTATTACTCCTGAGATAGGTGAGCCCATAGGAGTACCAAAAACTTGTCTGTAATGATGTCCATTGTATACAAAATATGTATTTAAGAGACAATGTTTAATTAAAGCAATAATATGGTCTGGTAAATTGCAACGTTGTGAGATTTTATTTAAAGCTTCATCAATTGGAATGTTTGTAAACAAAGACACGACATCAAAACTGACCAGAATGTCATTAACATTAATTTTTAAACTGTTTAAAACAGAAATAAAATGAAGAGAGTTTTTAATATATGATTTAATAGATGGGATTGTAGGTTTAATGAAATCCGAAAAGTATCTGGCTAAAATATGAGT
Organism: Epiperipatus broadwayi; assembly: GCA_028023455.1. Lineage (NCBI taxonomy): Eukaryota > Metazoa > Onychophora > Udeonychophora > Euonychophora > Peripatidae > Epiperipatus > Epiperipatus broadwayi. Next base: position 116,512 of record JAQFVV010012762.1, on the reverse strand, counting down.
TGGAGAACCTATTGCACTTACTATTGGACGAAGGGGGGTATCTGGTTTGTGAATTTTTGGAAGTCCATAAAATTTTGGACAGACACAAGATTTTTCATGAGGGATTATTTTATTTTTTATCTCTGTTTCAATAGGTGATTTATTAAGAATAGCTTTTGTTGTTTTTTCCAAATACGTAGTATGATCTCTTTTTGATAGTTTATAAGTTTTATCATTAAGCAGATCTAAAATTTTATTATGGTAAATGTCACGATCCATTACGACTGTGGCATTATCTTTATCAGCTGGAAGTACAACAATTGATTTGTCCGATTTTATATTATTTAATGCTTGTCTTTCTGTCTTTCAAATATTATTTTTAGGAAGCTTAGCTTTTTTTAAAATATTACAAATCTCAGCTCTAGCCAAATCAGCCGATGTAGAATCAATTTTATCAAGAGCTGATTCAACATTACAAACAATTTTCTCAAAAGATATCCAGGAAGGTGTTAAAGCAAAATTGAAACTTTTTTTCTAAAACCGAAATTTCATCTGTAGAGAGGGCTTTCCTAGATAAATTATAAATGTTTTTTTGATTTGGATACATAATGTTTGGGGATTGTGTTCTAATTAGCATTTGCCATTTTTTCTTTTGCTTTGCTGTTACAAATTCCGAATCTTTAAATGATCTAAAACTTGCAATATGGTCAAAACTAGTCCACAGTAAAGGATGTATTTTATTACTAAGGAATAAACGTAAATGTAGCAATACTTTATCAATTTTGTCTAAATTTTTCCGAGTTTCTTTAATAAAAGAGTTTAAAATAATATTGCTAGTTTTCCTTAGAATTTTACTAACATTATAATTGTTCTTGTGAAACACAATTTTACAGCAAGTGGGTATAACATTGTGATTTTTGCACGCTAATAAAAAAGATAAATTACAAAGTAACTTACATTTCTTAATCCACGTTCTTTCAAATATACGAAGCTGTTTAAAAATTTCCTCCCCATAGAGGTTAATAATGTTAAAACGAAGATTTGCACGGGTTAAATATATAAAATACATATTTTGCGGGTTCATCCATGTTAAAAACTTTTAATATTAATATACTGACGTTTCGACTTGGTCACACAAGCCATCCACAGAGTTATAAAAGGTAGAAAGACGGTTGTAGAGGCGCTACAATCACTGATTTGAATAAAATGTTAAAATTCCACCAATAGCAAAAAATGTTAAATTTAGGAATGTTTTTTAAAAAAATCTTTCCAAATAGGAGGAAGTTTACATGTATCATCTCGCTTATTGATACAATCTGGCCTTTTAAGTATCTCAATGGCTTCTCTAATTTTGCATTGGTAGAGATTATCACATCTGGATATGATCCTGGTACTAGAAAAATCAATTTTATGACCTGAATCTATAGTATGGAGTGAGAGTGCTGATGATGATGAGTGTTGTTTAACTGCATTAGCATGCTCATCTCTCCTAACACTGATGCGACGATTACTCATACCTATGTAAGAAGCTTTACAATTTTTACATGAGATTTGATAGACACCATGAGATTCAAGAGGGATTGAATCCTTAGGCTTAGTTATTATATTGCTGATCTTTTGATGAGCAGAAAATGCTGTATCTATATTATAGCGTTTTAATATACGTCCGATACTGTCTGTAGTTCCTTTTACATATGGAACACAAATCCTAATAGCTGATTTATCATCTTTTTGTTTCCTATTTTGTCTATTTTGGGCTTGAAATAAGGCTTTTTTTATAAATTTGTAATTATAACTATTTGCTAATAAAACACTATTAATATGATTTATTTCTTCTTTCAGATGTGTCTCATCTGAAAGGTTAATTGCTCTATTTAAAAGAGTTTTGGCTACAGAAACTATCTGAGTTGGGTGATGATGAGAATGGAAATGCAAAAATCTGTCTGTGTGTGTATCCTTTCTGTAAACAGCTTCGTATATTTGAAAGAATGTGGATTAAGAAATGTAAGTTACTTTGTAATTTATCTTTTTTATTAGCGTGCAAAAATCACAATGTTATACCCACTTGCTGTAAAATTGTGTTTCACAAGAACAATTATAATGTTAGTAAAATTCTAAGGAAAACTAGCAATATTAATTTAAACTCTTTTATTAAAGAAACTCAGAAAAATTTAGACAAAATTGATAAAGTATTGCTACATTTACGTTTATTCCTTAGTAATAAAATACATCCTTTACTGTGGACTAGTTTTGATCGTATTGCAAGTTTTAGATCGTTTAAAGATTCGGAATTTGTAACAGCAAAGCAAAAGAAAAAATTGCAAATGCTAATTAGAACACAATCCCCAAACATTATGTATCCAAATCAAAAAACCGTTTATAATTTATCTAGGAAAGCCCTCTCTACAGATGAAATTTCGGTTTTAGAAAAAGGTTTCAATTTTGCTTTAACACCTTCCCAGATACCTTTTGAGAAAATTGTTTGTAATGTTGAATCAGCTCTCGATAAAATTGATTCTACATCGGCTGATTTGGCTAGAGCTGAGATTTGTAATATTTTAAAAAAAGCTAAGCTTCCTAAAAATAATATTTCAAAGAAAGAAAGACAAGCATTAAATAATATAAAATCGGACAAATCAATTGTTGTACTTCCAGCTGATAAAGGTAATGCCACAGTCGTAATGGATCGTGACATTTACCATAATAAAATTTTAGATCTGCTTAATGATAAAACTTATAAACTATCAAAAAGAGATCATACTACGTATTTGGAAAAAACAACAAAAGCTATTATTAATAAATCACCTATTGAAACAGAGATAAAAAATAAAATAATCCCTCGTGAAAAATCTTGTGTCTGTCCAAAATTTTATGGACTTCCAAAAATTCACAAACCAGATACCCCCCTTCGTCCAATAGTAAGTGCAATAGGTTCTCCAACTCATATTTTAGCCAGATACTTATCGGATTTCATTAAACCTACAATCCCATCTATTAAATCATATATTAAAAACTCTCTTCATTTTATTTCTGTTTTAAAAAGTTTAAAAATTAATGCTAATGACATTCTGGTCAGTTTTGATGTCGTGTCTTTGTTTACAAACATTCCAATTGATGAAGCTTTAAATATAATCTCACAACGTTGCAATTTACCAGACCATATTATTGCTTTAATTAAACATTGTCTCTTAAATACATATTTTGTATACAATGGACAGCATTACAGACAAGTTTTTGGTACTCCTATGGGCTCACCTATCTCAGGAGTAATAGCTGATTTATTCATGGAATATATAGAAACTCGTGCTTTAGAATCATCATCTTTAAAACCTCTCATTTGGCTCAGATACATAGATGACACTTTTGTCATATGGCAACATGGAAAAAATAAATTAGATAATTCTTTCTTACATTTAAATAATATGCATCCTCATATTAAATTTACAATGGAGACAGAGTCTGATGGAAAACTCCCTTTTCTTGATGTTCTAGTCACCAGAACACCAAATAGTTTATCTTTTTCTGTTTACAGAAAGGATACACACACAGACACATATTTGCATTTCCATTCTCATCATCACCCAACTCAGATAGTTTCTGTAGCCAAAACTCTTTTAAATAGAGCAATTAACCTTTCAGATGAGACACATCTGAAAGAAGAAATAAATCATATTAATAGTGTTTTATTAGCAAATAGTTATAATTACAAATTTATAAAAAAAGCCTTATTTCAAGCCCAAAATAGACAAAATAGGAAACAAAAAGATGATAAATCAGCTATTAGGATTTGTGTTCCATATGTAAAAGGAACTACAGACAGTATCGGACGTATATTAAAATGCTATAATATAGATACAGCATTTTCTGCTCATCAAAAGATCAGCAATATAATAACTAAGCCTAAGGATTCAATCCCTCTTGAATCTCATGGTGTCTATCAAATCTCATGTAAAAATTGTAAAGCTTCTTACATAGGTATGAGTAATCGTCGCATCAGTGTTAGGAGAGATGAGCATGCTAATGCAGTTAAACA
>JAQFVV010012762.1:45000-107500 GCA_028023455.1 Epiperipatus broadwayi | reverse complement strand
CATCGTGCCTGAAGATGTATATCAGAAAAGCTTTCGTGACCGACTAGGAGAATGGACCACAGGATCAAATAATAACCAAAAGGCCGAGCTCATTCTACCCAAAAAACTATGCATAGTTATCTACTACTGAATTCACAAAACTTACCGGTGAGTTAAGAATACTTATTCCTGATTGTGACAAAATTAAGTGTTTGCAAACTAGTCTTAAAATAATCCCGATAGAGACTTTCATTTTTTCTGTACTAGAGACTTTTGTTTATACCAGAACTTTTTAATTAATTATTTTATTTTATTGATTGCATCATATTTGAATTAATATGTGTTCTCTCTGATTTACTTGATTAGGAATTCTCACTTTAACTTTAACAGATTTTTAATCTATTATAATAATAAAAATATTTCTAATATCAATTTTCATTTGTCCGTTATTAATAATAGTTATTATTTTTTATTATTAAATCTATTAGTAGTTTAATAAGATTTAAAAATGTAATTTACCTTTGCCAATATGTTTGAATAAGCCCAGGAATAATAATCTTAAAAAAATTAATTCTCGTAATGGTATGATGTAATACCGATTAGTTTAAAAGTATTTTTTATTTATTTGTGAGATGTTATATGATGATTTCAGCAAATTCTTAGGAATTCTGGCACCCAGATTAAATAAATTAAAAGCTGATTTCATCGATAGCACAATTCTCAACAATTACTAGGCCTAGTTGATCAGGAAATATAGCTATGTTTTTAGAATAGAAATATAACTTTCTTCTTTTTCGACATAGTTTGATCAACTCACACGCAGTTTATATTAGCATGTAAAGACCTAGCAAAACGGAAAACGTTACAATATATATATATATATATATATATATATATATATATATACAAACATAAAAAAATTGTTGTCCAGATAAATCAATGGGTATAAATCATCTATACAAAAGCAATATAGAAGTTAAGCTTAATTAATTAATAAATTAATTAATATAAACTTTATCATTATCTAATATATTGCTTAATATGAGATAATATTAAAACCTCTTACCCTTTAAGGCCAAAAGTTAGTCAGAAGGGGAGGTCAAAACTAGTGTATTTTTATTTTATTTTTATACAAATGAAGATGTAATAGATAAAATACACAGGGTTATATATACCTGTGTATTGTTATGAGATAGTGTAGAGAGTGGTGGGTCATGTGAAAGTCTGTGCCCGTACCCTGTCTATTACAAATGAAGATGATAAAAAAATAGTTAAATCTAATATTTTCCTCCTCCTTACTCTCATAATGAATTTTCCTAAAATTATAACACATTGGTTTCCAATTGTAGAAAAGGAAAATTTACAGAAAATTTACAATAGATTAAAAAATAAAATAAAACAAAAATCACAATTTTTATTCCATTATATTAATTAAAGATAGATCAGTCTGCTAGAAACTGTTTATTTGCCAAATAAGTTTCTGTGAATGAAGATGATATACTGCTCCAGCAAAGAGTAGAAATTTCTTGTTTAGATCAAAAAACAGTAATCTGTCTTAGATTTTGTGAGACATTTTATTGAAGGCAAAATATGTTCTTCAGGTCTCTTTTAAATGAAAAGGTGAAATCTTTAAGCTTTCATGGATTTATTGATCACATAGTGTTCTTTATGGTATAAACACAACAGCAAGCAACAATGGTATAAAGATAATATTATATATCTATTGATTTATTTACTTCTCAATACTTAAGTGGTGATATTTCTATATAACAAACAGTTAAATATTGTATATTATCGTTATTATGTGAATTCAACTAAAATTGCCTAATTAGCAAATAATTGAATCTTCTCTTTTAAATTATTCCTTCCAATTCATATGGTTGCTTTAAAATTTCAGCTTTTGATCATGTTGAATAATATTTTAAAAATATATACTTAAATTGAAACAAATATATCCATCTTTGTATTCAAATTTCTTTTTAAGCAGAAAAACAAATGTTCTATCTTGGAAGGCAGAAGACAACCTAACAATTAATAACACTTTGTAGCTCACTTGTAGTTTTTTTTAAATATATCAACCTTGTCATTTTACATTGTTGAGCAGTCATAATTTTTATAATTGGGATTAAAAACAATACTTTGGAACATTTTAAATTACGTTTCTACTGCTGGTTGCTATCTGATTAGATTTTAATTCAGTCATTGTTTTATGATGTTTATGTGCAAGTTTTTGGTATAGTTCTTCCCAGTTAGTGACATATAACACCTGTTTTATTCCAGTGTTAGTATATTTATATGTTTTCCCTAGTGGTTTAATGGTTTTTATTATTTGTTTAAAAATAAAGAGATATTTATACTAATGTATATGTTGGAAAGGAAAAAAATGTTAATATGATAAATTGTTTGGCAATTTATTCGTTAAGCAAATATATTTATGGGGCTCCAATTGGCAGAGTGTCCTAAATAATTGGATGGTGTGTCAGGTTGGAACTCATCACCACAATATATATATATATATATATATATATATATATATATATATATATATATATATATATATATATATATATACGTGATTAACTTGTATTTGTTTTTTCATATATATATATATTGAAGCAGTCAATGTCTAATCATCATCAATCTTCATGCTTCACCATCTACATTAACCTCCCGCAGGGCCTGTAATTCAGACATTGCCATAGATATATACCATTTACCCACACACTGTATGCATAATGATCCAACAAAATTAATTAATTAAAAAAAATATTTACTAAAGTCAAACAGTAGTGTGCGTGGTGTATATATATATATATATATATATGAACGAAACAATAATTTTATTAATATTTATTGCTGAAAATTAAACATTTCTTTATATAATTGTCAATATATATATATATATATATATATATATATATATATATTGACAATTATATAAAGAAATATATATATATATATATATATATATATATATATTTTAATTAAGGTATTGGAATGTAACAATAAACAAAAATGGGGAAGGCTTGAAATACTGAAATTATCTTGATGTAGATTCAGATCGCTTTCATTAATTAAAATTATAAATCTTAATTAAAATCAAAAGCTAGTCTTTTGTTAGTTGTTTTCAAATATTTAAAAATATCTAAAATGGTATTTCAAGCCTTATCTTTTTAAAAATATTTTGTTAATTAAATGTTGTTGTTTTTATTAAATAAAGAGATTATAGAGATAGCTGTGTGCAACTGAGATTGCATCCTTGGTGGGATTAAATGGTGTATTAAAAGGGCTATAGAACAAAAGAAGTTTAGGTCAGTGGAGTTTTTAGTCAGTTGAGATGAGTGGAGTTTTTAGTTATTTTTTAAAGTGTTTCAAGACCTTAAAATTTTAAGAAGTCAACAGAAGTTTGGTGCTATGAACTGTGAGTAGAAAAGAAGCACTTTTCTCTGGGACTCTCAGAAGACTGTCTACATGATGCCATCAAGTTCCATTCATTTTCCCAGCCATACAATATAATTGCCAACCTGACTGTCTGTCACTATCCTTAGGTAACCTCACATAATATAGAGCTGCCTTAATACAGAAATTCATTTTGTAGTTTCTAAAACAATGTAGATAAACCTTTGTATTTTAATTCAGATATTAATTTATAAGTTTCTGCTAATTTTTCTCTTAAGTTCTTTCTCTGTAATCCCTTAATAATATTATGTAATTCTGACTATGATCTTTTACGCTTAATTTCTGTTATATGCCAATATCATTCAACTTCACAAGTCTAACAAGGGTTTATTTTCTTTGTTTAATGGGGAAAGAAGCAGCATCTTCAGTCAAATTTATTAGAAAGTTCTATTCATTTATAACAGAAATCACTCACTAGGTTGAGTTTATAATAAATTCATTATTCACATTTTTTCATTTAAAATATTTTATTGTGGATGCATATTTTACTCTCTTATTTATATTTGTCTTTAAATTTTCATTTTAAAAGATCGTGAATCTAAATATACATATTTCACCCTTTCTTGTTGTTGCCTGTATATGTTAATCAAAATTAAATATAAATTTCATTAGTTTAATTTCATAGTTAAAAGAGTTATTCTCAAGTATAATTTTCTGAAGGATTCTTTATTCAAATATATCACTGTGCAGAAGTCAAACCATTTACAGGCTGTCAAATAAAGTATATTAAGTTATTATACATGTATAACCCACTGACCCACCTTTCCTTTTACTTATGGTACTCCCGCATATTTTCTTTATGGCTTTGTCATTTGGGAACTTCAGATTTTCGAATCTCCCCACCTACTAGTTTTCAAAATCGTTTGTAATCATGGTACACCTGACTCTCTGTAGAATGTGAGGTTTATAGGGTTTTCATTGTGCTCTGGGCTGTCAAACCAACCTCTCCATCTGATACTATCCTATCTAATTGGTGGACATAACACACTTCATTTAGTATCAAATGTCTTAAAATAATGAAGCATTCAAAGTACCATAAGATCCGTTTTTACTTTTATGACATCTTACCATCATTATTGTTTTAATTAATAGATTTATGCCTGTTTGACCTTTCGTTAGGTGTTCAAAATCATGACTCATTCATGAAATGTGCCAACAAGCTAATTAGTCAGTATGTTGATTTTAAGGCTGCTTTCTTTTAAAATACTTATCGATTCCCATAGACATAAACCAATTTACATTAATGATTGTATCATGTATTCTCATAAATGTAGTGCATTCTTTGTTTCTATTTATAAGTTCCAAAGATGTCTTTTCAAACAATGCCAATAAAAGTATATATAATGATTTTCATAAGATAGATAAATGTTTAAAAGTGTGTATTTGCCAGTTTATCAAATCAGTGAGTACTAAACATGTCATGATCTATTATATTTATTTTAGTCATCCACAATGTTCTGTTAGTAAAATGTTATTAAATTGGCATATTAACTCTGCACAAGTTATAATCCACTCCATAAAATTAGATTCATTAAATAATTAATGTAAAGGGGATTTTATAAAAAACAAATCCCAAGTTTTGCAAATGTATAATATCACTCCAAGCGTGAAACAATTTTGTAATATATATTTTGAAACAATTTACCTCTATTCGGAGTACTGTTTATGTTTTTAAAATTATAATTTAGCTGAATTCAAACCTTCACTTTTATCAAACCAATTTTTCTACAATTATTCTTTCTGAGGGTGAATTTTTACAGTGACCCATATATATAACTAACGGCCCTTCCCATACTAAGTTTTTCTGAAAACAAATCGAGTCACTCACCTCTTATGCAAAGTTTTCCTGAACTGTGGATCATTCAAAGGGGTAAGTGAAGCAACCAACAGCAAAACACATACACATAAGGTAATGAAATCGAATCCTCCCAGCTTTAACTTAACTTTAACTAGACTTCTATGTTTATGGACAAGAAATGTATTTTTTTTGTTCGTTGCCAACCACCAAACTTGTTATTCAACAAGTATCGTAGGGTCCACTAAATATTTATTTGATTCAGCCTTTTAATTAGTTGCCCATCTTAATGCTTAGGGTGTGGTAGCGCCATGTGCTGGAGAAGAAATGAAAGGGAACGTAATTTCAAATCAATTCGTTCTATATCTTTCTATTTCTGTTATCCCATTAAAGTTTAAACTAAATCTTTTACAATCCTCATATACTTTGCTATCTAATCTGTCTCACTATAAATTATCATTAAATTTGCATCAGAATGCACATGTATAAAATTTTGGAACTCATAAATTCTATAATGTGTATCGCACTAAATCAATAATTTAGCTACAGATCTACTATTACTTATTTAAAAAAACACAATCAATAAATGGCACACATATACATATAATAAATATTTTAATGAAATATTATTCAGGAGAAGACAATAAAAAAAATATTTAATAATACAAGTATAATATGAAATATTCTTGTAATTATGTTGGATTTATTTTAAAATTTTAAAATGGCAAAATAAGTGTATATTTACCAATATAGTATAATTTGAATAACTGGCTTATGTGTTCTGAGTGCACTCACAAAAAAAGATTCTGGGAGTCCTACCTAGGCAAATATGGTGTCCATCACTTCCACTTAACATTTCATTCCTTTGGTCCCTCTAAAGTGGCGTATTCAATCTTCTGTTCTTTATTCTTTCGGCTTAATTCCAGAATGGCATACGATCTACACTGGATTCAAACAGCTTCAGTTATGTAGGGCAGTTGGAGATGTTGATTATAGAATATATTAACGTGGCATATTAAAATGGCTGCGTTCCAAACACCGACCAAGCACGATCGTGATTCTACCCCATGCGATCCATGAGGTCACTCATAAATGTAGTTTAGTTCTCACAATTTGCTTCTCCAACTTTCTTCTTTTCAGCTAATAATTTTTTTTCAAAAATCTAGAATATCTTGCATGTAAGACTAGCAGAGCTCAACTGTCCATTTTTTTTCAAATTAATTAATCAATCCCAGTTGCCTCCCTCCTGATCGCTGGTATTCCTCTGTTTCCAAAATAGATTTTTTTTTATAAAAATGTCAAACAAAAGGAAAACCACTTAGCAATCTTGACTTTTACTTATCTCTCTTTTTTCTTTTAAATTCCTGAACTTTTAATTACAAACCTTTTGCCAATTTTAACCAAACAAAAGAGATCGAAAAATAGTTCAATAACTAATGGCATTCCATGTTCATTTTTCTTAATCAAAGTTATTTCTGAAAAATCCATTTAATTAAAACAAATACACAATATATATATATATATATATATATATATATTGTGTATTTGTTTTATTCAAGTAGTTATATATATATATATATATTCAAGTAGTTGGATTTTGGGTTTCTTTATTTTTCTTTCTTTTTATTGAACAATGCGATTCATTTTGCCAATTCATTCAGGAAATTTATACTCACAAAAAAAACTTTTCTTTTACCTGCTTTTAAAGTCTTCTAAATTTCTACTTTCCTGTTCTCAACAATAATTTCTACCTACATAGACGTATGCCCTCATAATATATACCCACACCCCTCGTTCCAGCAAACATACACGTGCGCTTGGTATGTGCAACTTTTACGAATAATTATCTAATACTAATAAATAAATAAAAAATATATACAACTACATTCTCGTTCCTTTTGTAACAGGGTTTGAACCCAGTTCCTGTTACTATATATATATTGCAATCTTTAAAAATTGTATACAGAGATGTAACAGGGTTTGAACCCAGTTCCTGTTACTATATATATATTGCAATCTTTAAAAATTGTATACAGAGATGAAGGAGGTTGACAAAGATGAAATGATGATGAATGAAGAGATGAGGTTCAAGAAAATTTTGCAAGAATGATGCTGGGAATGAATATATACTGAAGGAAGAGAGATAAATGAGAATGAATGATGATTCTGTAAGAAGTCATAAAACAAAATGAAGAAGATGAAGGAAAGATGAAATGAAAAGATGAAAGAAGATGATGGTGATGAGATGAGAATGAAAGAAGATGGAATGAAAAAATTAAATGAAGATGGGAGAAGATCAAAATGGAAAAAAATGAAGATAAGGAAGAGAGAGAGAAAATTGAGGTGAAAGAAGATAAACTATTAGAAACTCTTTACGACTTAATTCACTGGGGTTACAATAAAATTTACAAAGATGAATGATGATACAGAGATATACAATCAGATAGAGACTAAATCCAACACTAACACAAACAACTATTGTGGCGTGTTCAACAATTAACATATATAATATAAAGTACATTTTATATCATTATTTTATAGTCATTAGAGTCAGTCTCCTATCAGATCATGTACTCTGAATAAACCAAATGATACTTTATTGAAGAACTATGTCACTAAACCATATTAATAATGTCAACAAGAGTAAACAATCTCAGGGTTTTTAACTTAACTCTTGTGAAAGATAAAAGTTAATGATGCTTAATAAATGATTGCTTGGATGAATAAAGAAGTGAGTGATATTTTGGCCGATCATAAGATAACTTTCTTATTTTCAATCATTGCATAATAAAAGAAAATATATTAATTTAAAGGTTTGATTAATTAATCTAAATTTAAACTAGTTATGGCCTATTACCCAAGACATCACTCAAACTGGGAAAAGAACAAGGGTACTTTTCATGTTTTTCTCCTACTCACCGACAACCTACTAATGAAATTAAATGCAGATGGAATTCAATTTTAAAATATACAAGATAATGTAAGATAATGTGCAGTTTTAAAACATAGTAAATAATCTTCTGAATCATTAATATTCTTTATTTCACATTGTATGAACTTCAGTCTAAGAAGAAATAATAATAACTTTATATCAATTTTAAAATAAACATTATATTAAGCATCTGTAAATATGTGATTATCTGTTAAGCTGATTCAATGTGAGAATCACAATGATAAGCATAGATTTATATAATTTAAACCAGTATAAAATATTCTGTATACTTTGTGAACATTGTAAACTTATGGAACTCGAGACAATAGCATATAAAAGAAAAACAAAGGAAAACTAAACTTTTAAAATAAGAACAAATTTGGTTTATTAATAATAATACATGAAAAATATTTAAAAAATTATTACTGGAAAGTTTGCCAAGATAGCTGTTATATTTTAAACATTTTGCTAACAATCTTTATTTTGACTTAAAGAAATTGCAAAATTTTTAGTGAGATAAAGTAATTGATTATTCCTCATTAAATCTTTTTCCAATTGTTTATTTTAATAAAAAAAAATACAAGAGTGAACAAAGGCCATTTGATATTTTATTCTATCCAAAAAAACTTCTTAAAATATTAAGAATTCAAAATCTCTTTAATTATAATAGTATGAGTTTAACAAACATAACATTAATTTTAATTGACATATTTCATAATACTGTGGTAACATTTAACCACCAGACTTTTACATTAATGAGTTCATATTGAATACCATAGGCTAAGCAAAAGCTAAGCTGGGAATAGCATATACCAAAATTTTAAATTATCATTAGTTACAATTACTTTAATAAGATTATAGCTAGTGATGTATTTACGTAAATTTAAGCTAAATTTAAATTAAATTAGGTGCATGGTCCACTCATCAGAGGTCATTTGTACACATATTTCAAGAAATTCTTGTCCACATAAAATTATTACATCAAATGTTTTAAAATTGAAATTTAAATGACTTACAATTCCATCTGCAAAAACTCTGGATGAACATATTAACTACTTAGTGTGTTAGTGTGTATAAATTGCCACTTATAACCATATGCATAATCTACATATTTAAAAAGAAATATAAATTATTGTTGGTTGGTTTGTGGGTGATAAAACTATCAAAGCAGCACAATTCAAACATTGATATACTTTTAAGCTTTAAAAATAACTAAATACAACCTGAAGAAACAGAGTTTCTCAAACAAACATATCTTGCCATTACATATCGAAAACAAATGCAACCTCAACTACTGTGCGGAAAATAGCATTATTACATCAAGAGTGATAGGTCAAAAACAATACATCTATACTCCACAGAGCTGAACAATTTCATAAAGCTGTGGTGGATTCCAAAAATACCTATCTTTGAGACAGAAAAGAGGATGCCTGGACCCTGTCCCAGCACATCAGGAACAGGAAAGACACACCAAAAATATATAAACTTCTCCATAGGATCTAAACACTTGCAAAATTTGTGATTACAATCACTAAAAGTACAATACCTAATATATAATAATCCCCACTGTAATGAACCCTATCACCTCATGGAAAAGCAAAAAAATAATGATGGAGGTCTTTCTTTACACCATCAAGCATGCTAATAATAATCAATAAAACCTTGCTCTGCGAGGCTCAAAAATACTAAACTAATAACAAGATATCAACATCACTTTAACTGACTCAGTCATCTTCAAGAATTTTAAATTACAATGTGTATTAATCAATGTCAGAACCAACAATGTAAATTATGCCAACTGACTATGTAAGAACTACTCAAAAATATTAAATACATATATAATTATAGAAAAAAGTACAATGCACACATAATAAAATATGAAATCTTAAAATAAAGTGGCTAGTGGCCATTTAAAAGTGTATGAATCAAGTGCAAAAAAATTAATTATCATTATGTATATAAAAATATTAGTGGTTATTATTAATGTAGCATTTATAAAAAAATGAATAGAAAATCCTCTGATAACCTCTTGGGTGGTTTTACATATAACTGACTGAAATACAGATACATTTAAATTAGTTAATTGTGAAATCTGAAAATCTCCAGGAATAAGAATGATTAAAATATGTTAACCTATTTAATGCCTATCAAATGTAATAATACTAATATTACCTGAGAATGGTAGGATGTCTACACATTCTAATAAACCCATTAAGGCTAAAATTATATAAATTAAATTACCTAGCATATTTATACTAAATAGTATTACACATATTTACAAAGAACATATAACATAAAAATATTTACCTGTTTATTTTTAAACCAATAAATGAAAGAAAATAAAAAATACAATAAAGTTTAGTTCATAATTTCAGCTTTCTCCACACTCGCTATCTGTTAGACACATGTATATTATTTATTGAACAGTATTTATCTGATAGGCTGGTATTCTTTGTGAAGCTTCTGGTCAAAACATTTAGCTTAAATATGGCAAAACATTTCCAAATGATATATCTACAATGGTTCCTTAAAATTAATACAGTTAATCCTTTAAAGATATTATAGTTTAAATAAGCAATATAATAATAATAATAATAATAATAATAATAATAATAATAATAATAATAATAATAATAATAATAATAATAATAATAATAATAATAATAATAATAATAATAATAATAATAATAATAATAATAATAATAATAATAATAATAATAATAATAATAATAATAATAATAATAAGTCATCCAAAAAAATGGCAAGTGAAACAAATTATTCATCTGATAATATCATTATGGGATCCCATGTTTACTTGGACAATAATACAGCTTCATTTTCATTCCATTTCTTTTTTTATTAAATAACACATTTTAAGCAATATTTCTTTTTTAGAATTTACTCACACACAATATTAAGATGCTTTTAAGTTATTTCTTTGTACTCTTCTTAAAATAAGAGTGCAAGCAGTTTTTTTAGTAGAGAATTCAACATGTTTAATGATTTAGAAGAATTCTACCAACTTTAAGCATAGATATAGGCATATATATTTCATTATAAGTTTCTTACTCATGAACTATATTCTTCCATTTCAATTAAATGAAATGCCCCAGTTGAGTAAATATTTCAGTCTATTATAAATATACTATAAACATTTAAAAATAAAATCTTCCTTAAATAGTTGTGGTGCAACATATTTTATAATAATAGTTCAGAAGCAGGAAAATTAACATAAGAAAAATGTTTTAGTTAGTATCAAGCACAATTAATATAATGTAGAAGACTTGAATTAATTAGAGATGAAATTAACACAAGGATAATTAAACTTTTAAAATATATTGCTATTTTTTAAATTTTCTTTGTTTAAGATTTATTTTATTTAATGATTAACTGAATGAATGTAGACTATATATATAGTTTTGTGCAATAATAGTAATTTATCAATAAATATAATAACTGCATCCATTTTACATTTATTTCATAGAAGATATTATTCACATAGTTAGTATTGAAAATTGCATAAGTAAAATTTCCTCCTAGCATTTTTTGAAAGTTTTTAAAAGCTAATTAAAAGCTAGATAACAAGAAACGAATTATCTATTCCTTTAGCAGTCAACCATGGAGATGTGAAATAATTAAATATAGTTTACAATATCTTTGTTAAAAAAATATTTTAAAAATAGTTAATACTTGTAATGGAGAAGAGAAGACTTCACAAAAAAAATTCAGGACCCCTCTAAAAAATACAATAAAACTTTTCTTTTACATCAATATTCTTTATATTTTTCCTCCCCCCAACCTTTCCTTGACAATTTCTTTTAAACAACCAATAAACACAACTTTTTATAAACTGCATTTTTTTTTTAATCAGCTGGAATAGAGATCTATTGATAAATGACATCAATATGAACTAAATGTTTGAATATCACATGATTTAATGACTTTAAATTAAAAGTTAATAACTAGTTTATGTTTTATAATAATAAAAAATATATTACATAAAATAAAAATAGAAATACTGATATAAAATTAACACTTGTCTCATTCATCAACTGATGCATTTTTAAAATTTACATCCCAAAATTTAAATTAATAAGTATTTTCTTCATTCACTTGCTTTTTTCTTTTTTTAATTAATATTATAGCTCATTATTTATTCCCTTTCCCTTCTTCTTTAATAAGTTAACATAGCTCAAACAGAAAAGTTTAACGAATTTAAAAAAAAGATTTTTTATACTTCCATGCATGCACCAATTCACCCAGGGAAGTGACCTTTAACTTGACCTCCAATCTACTTTTTAATATTTGACTATAATTTTAATGACTACAAATAACAAATTATTTGTGAATATTATATTAAAATAACTTAACAAGTTAATGGTAATTTGCATTAAAGATTAAGCTATTATTTGAATGTTTTAAGAAAACTAATGATTAAATTTAAATCAATTTTACATTATTTACACTATTTATAATATTATCTCATTTATTAGCTACAAACTAGAAATAAATAAAACAAAAATTATCTTATGACACAGTTAACATTATCTATTATTATTTTTCAAATAATAACTCAAACATTTATTTTGAAAAAAAAAGCTATATTACATCTCCAACACAACTAACTACAAATATGTGACTTATTTTGCACATATAATTATATTGATTTATTGAATATCACAACATTACTAATTATTATTACATCCTATTCATTAATTAACTAATTTCTTTTTTTTATCATTCTTTTTTAAAACACATTATTGTACAAAGTGGTTTAAGCTAATATAAGTTCTGGTAGCTATTGGAGCTAAGTGAAAGTTCACTTAGGTACAATATATATATATATATATATATATATATTGTACCTAAGTGATAGTTGGTATAGGTATATATATATATATATATATATATATATATATATATTGTACCTTACCAACTAAAGATAACATAGACTCACTAACTCTTCTTGATTATCAACAATTTAATTCACAATCAAGTTATCGAACAATCCTTATTAATCAAGACATTACTTAAACTAGTTGAGAATACAATGTAAATAGTATATTTAATAAAATTAACACTCAAAATAATTAATTTTAATAAATAATTAAAATCAAAACAGAGATTAAATCATGTCATTAGGGTTCAAATCAAATTACCAGCTTATTTAATACTCTACTAATTTAAAATATGATTAACTCCATATTTATTAATCAAATGATTCAATTACAATACTAATAAAAATTATGAATTTCTGCATGAGATATTTAATAATGTACACTGTTGGTTTAACATTAAAAATAAACCCCAAAAGATACACTCCCAATGATACAAGAATATTACCCTTATCTAATAATTAAAACTGCGTGTAATATTGTCATGGCTCACATGAAATAAATACTAATTAAATAATTATAAAATTTATTATAAAACACTAGAATAATTACTACTCCTTTATAAAACATATAATACCAAATTTAACACTAAACACAACTCCTATATATTATCACTTATTCTGGCTCTTAAATGTTATTAATATCTGAGGTTCATCTTCTTTTAATAAGTACAAATAAAATAACATAGCTAAGTATAATGAGGGATTTTATATATACTCAACAACACTAAACAACAAAATATATATTTCAAGACACTTAAGATAACACATTTTACTTAATTTCTGTCCATCAATAATACTAATCAAATTATAAAAGTTTTATAAACGCATTACTAAATATCTCTAATAAGTTCACCAATATTTTCTTATCATATTATGCTATTAAATACTTATTATATTCATACTCTCAATATAATTGCAGTTTTTTATAATTTATAAATTGGCATTATATAACTTTCATATTTAGCAATAATAATATTTTCTGCAATAATAATCATAATATTATATTCTAATTAACCATGTGCAGTAATGTAATGATACAATTAACCATTATAATAGATGTGAGTGGATATGAAGATTCAAAAACAATTGGAAACACCATAATAAAACTCTTAAGACATTATAAATTCAAACTATTAACAAATTTATTACTTAATAAACATTCTTAAATTTATAAAACATAAATTTATAAAATTTAAACATTTACAATTTTAACAGAAAAATAAAATAGATTAAAATATTTACTTGAAGAATATTATAAAACAAAATATTAAATAGCTTTCACTCTGACTATTAACTGTAAGAAATTTCATACATTATACATTATTTTAGTCATACTTTCACTATTATTCATACTTGTGATAGCAATAATCATTATCACTATTGTAATAAAAAATAATATCAGTAATAAATATTATTTAAGACTCTATATCACTTTTAACTGATTGCATGATTTTTATATTTTCAATTGGAAATTGTGTTAGTGGAGATATTCCCTACTACTATAAATCTAACTAGTACTGAAAATTCAAAAAATAACATAAAATCATTTTTAAAAAATATGTATTTTGTTCATACAGCAAAAAAATATTTTACCTTTACCATCCAAGTCTAAGTCCACATCATAGTATAAAGATAAATAAAGAAAAATATATTCATGACTTTCTAAGTTATTTATTATAAAATCATTATAAAAACAATATATCTTTAAATTTTGTTAAGATTACCTTACATATAAAATAATCAGATTATATTAAATAATCACATATTTGTTGCATATGTTATATTTATCTACTTTTGACTTCTATCAGCTGTTGTATCCAATCATTCTCTTCCAAACATAAATATGCATTTAACATTTAGTGATGTCTGTTATGTATAACTAAGAATATAAAATCATTCCTTTACCATTATCTATCTTAAAAGTAAATATCATTTGTGATAACCTTTTTTCTTCCATTCACAAATACTAATGGCATTCTACAGTTTAGCTATTGTTCTTACCAACTTTTAAAATTATAAAATTCATGATGTGTTATCCAGTGGTGATAAATAGTGATTACGGTAAGGGTATGACAATAATTCAAACTAATATGAAATATCATGGTTGTATTGTATAAGGTTACATATATTTCATATACATTAAATTCTAGTAATAGTTACTACCTGAGCACTTACTGAATAATGGAAAGAAACACAACAGACTATGTATTAAATATACACAATTTTTTACCTATATTTTATTCATTAATTCATGAACATATAACTCAAAGATAACATTTCCACAATATCCCTATCACCCAGGATTTCATTTGAAGACTACTTTTCCAGACCACTTTACTTCATCTTCCACACTCAGACTACTTCTTTTGGCATCATAAACAAATTCTATTCATTTTACCCAAAATAATTCTAGACTTCAGTTCAAAGTAAATATATAGTATAAAAATCAAGAAGGTTCAAATATATTGTATACACAAATAATTTTATAAAATTCATCGATATCACAATTTCATTCACTATTTTATGATATTAAATAATTTAGAGAACATCAAGTTGTACATTTTTATATCTAAACAGATACTATATAAAATAATATACTGACAACTCAATATAATATTGAAGTTCTCTGCTTTTCTGGTGCTAAGTTTTGTAATAATTTTTCATAATATAGGTGATTTTTTCATTCAAAATTATTAAAAAAAATATTAACACCTTTGCTATGACTTAAGAATGGAGTCTTAATTCATCATAGATGAAAGATTTGATAGTGATAATAATTGTCCTATGGATTTACATGAGCAAGTAGCCATTTTCATGGCTAAGAACTCTTTAGATTCTCAACTTTTGCATGGAAAATAACCAATTAAAGCTAATTTCATGAATGAAAACATTGATTCTAATAAAAAGCTATCTCCTGAAAACCCCACCCTGAACTTTCATAAAGACAGAAGGAAAATTAAAGACACAGAAGAGATCATTTTTATGGAGAAATTCCATGCATTAGAAGTGAGTAACATAAAAAAATAATGCTTTAACCAACAATAAAAATTTTCAGCCAATGATAATACAAAAAAATATTATCTCCAGTGATGTAGGTCTCATGAAGACAACCCCCCCAAACTCAATCCAACTATAATCTGTCTAATAATCTCATCTGCTGATGCTTAGCAAAAACTTCTGACAGGCATAAGACTACTGCTTGGGAGGATCTTCAGAATGATAAAGATATTTTCAACATTTTTCTGGATGAAACCTCCCAGATTGAATCTACCAATATTGAGTTTCCTAACTTTATTTTGCATCAGCATGCTTTAAATCATTTAACCACAGGTTTAAAGCCACAATTTCCTCACAACTCCACAGATTGTTTCTTAATTGCAATAGTAATAAAACCTTAATCCTTGCTGTTACAAACTTCAGTTATGATTTATTTAATTTTCCAGTTGATGAGTTTTGTACTGAATTTTCAAGAAAAACTATGGAATTATGGTTTTTTGTTATTAAATAATCCCAATAGAAGATACCTAATTGTTAAATTTCATGATTCATCACAAAAGTTAATGTTTCAAAAATCAATTAAATTCATGGGTAACAAAATATTATGTGACATTGATGAGAATATTCAACAATAATTAGTGGCAAAATCTGCAATTATTAGCTTAGCTTTGAAAAGGTTTATATTAAAGATCTCATCAATCCATTTGAGTCTGTTTAAAATTTTTGATATCTTTGGAAAGCATAAAAATCCCAGTCCTGGCCAATACAGTCACTTTCACCAATACTTTTAATAAAGGGATTAGTCCAATGTCCAGTCTTACTAAGCACTCTGCTGATACTGCCCCACTAGTCATATCTTCTAGAGATATGCTGCTGCATTGCTTCTACTGTAAACTGCAGCCACTTCCCTTAAAGACTACCTGTCCATGATATGTCATATTGTAACTTCAAAAAACTCATATTGCACAATTTCAAACCACTTAATACCCCAGGTAGCATAGACTTTACTTCCCCCAAGAATGACCCTACAGTGCAGGATCTTCAACAATACTTAGTGGCAAATTCTGCAATTGTTAGCTTAGCTTTGAAAAGGTTTATATTCAAGATCTCATCAAGCCATTTGGGTCTTTTTAAAATTTTTGATATCTTTGGAAAGCATAAAAATCCCAGTCCTGACCAATACAGTCACTTTCACCATTACTTTTAATAAAGGGATTAGTCCAATGTCCAGTCTTACTAAGCACTCTGCTGATACTGCCCCACTAGTCATATCTTCTAGAGATATGCTGCTGCATTTCTTCTACTGTAAACTGCAGCCACTTCCCTTAAAGATTACCTTTCCATGATGTGTCATATTGTAACTTGAAAAAACTCATATTGCACAATTTCAAACCACTTAATACCCCAGGTAGCATAGACTTTACTTCCCCCAAGAATGACACTACAATGCAGGATCTTAGCAGTGCTGTACCTTTTGAATCTACAGTTTCCACTAATAATAATAAATTTCCTGTGATCAATACTTCCTCACCCTCTTCAAGAAGCATAGCAAATCTCCTAGATTAGATTCTACATTCACCAAACTTCCCTCCAACATAACTAAAAAAGGAAAAGGAAATCCAAGAAGCCTAATCAAATCATCAGTGATGATTGGATTAATGGTAGTGAACAAAGGCTTGGTGAGTCTAGCAAAAGCACATCTGATCCAGAACCTCCCAGGGTGATTAAAAAAGAGGGAAATGAAATCAGACACTACAGCTGATAAATTCACAGATCTTGATATATCACCTAACAATATCTGCATTGATGTTTACTCAGAAATCAATGTAAAATAAATCATCTCACAAAAATGGTATAAATAAAGAATAAAACCCACTGGAAAATCTCAGATCCATGGTGGTCTCAAGGTTGATGAAAATAATTCAAAATCTCTATTAAGATAGTCAGGCAGAAATGAGTTATCATCTTCTCAGCCCTCTGATCTCTGACTACTTTCTTATCTAATTCCTTAATTCTGGTGAAAGCTTGTTTATTGCTCCAACTTTGACCTGAAGAAACATAAGATAGCTCTTTTAATGGTCAAGGCCTTAACTCAACTAAAAGAAACAACACATTTTCAAAATGTATATCTCAATATTCAATGCATATAATATGGTTTGCTGAAACAAAATTGTTTCCATTTTCCATGTCCAGAAATTCCAGTTAGATTCAACAAAATTAGCTCTCTACAATTCCATTTCAGCCAACCCCCTGCAAGGGTTACCATTGTTATTCCCAATAAGTCCCATTTTATAGAATAATTGTTATTAATCAATTACTCCTAATAGCCACTTCTTTCATCAGTCCTCTAAATGAAATGTGATCTTCATTTATTTTAAGAAAGACATGTTAATTCACTTGCTGATACAACAAATTAATTTGATACTTAGCTCTAACCCTTACCCTATGATAATGTTGGGAGATTTTAACACTTCATACCAGTAATTTAATTCTTAGTATATTCATTTTATAAAAACATGCCTTATATGTGCAGATAACTTCTTTCCTATGGGTGCCTTCTTTTATACTAAATAATATCCATCTCTCTCTGATTTGGTCTACTGTCCCCTGACCTTCATTTTATTATTGATACCTGCTTTCCACTCAATTTATTTTATGATCACCTCATGTTTGTAATTAATTTGTCAGCAGACTTGGTTTCCCCATTCTGTGAAGTTTTGAAGTCAACAATCAAATTCTTGTTACAGCCTTAGCACTAGAAGCAATAATCTCAGAGACCTACCCTTTTTTAAAAAAACTGACATCCTGGCCCTACCTTTGACGGAATCATGGTTTGCCTTCATCAATATCATTTCATACTTCTAAGAATAAGGATCCAACTTCATTTTGACTTATAAAGACAGATTCCATGAATACTATCCTAAAATATATGCCTCTGGTCCCTGCATCAACAAAATTGGTTATGAGTCTCAAACAAAAATATAAGGACAATTAAAAAATCATTGCAGATTTTCTATCTACCAAGAAATTGAGGAAAATCGTCATTCAGCCTCACAATTGGACTATGGGCTATATTAGATAGATCCTGTGCCACAGAGACAAATTAACTACTCCTTCTTCTATCACAGTTGAGAATAAACTCTACTCAGTGAATAATATGATTAATGAAATCTTCCATTTCATTAAGACCAAGCTGACAAATTGCCTTCAAAGCCAATTCAACAGTTTTAGTGATTTCACAAAAATCATGACATCTCAGAAAGAGACAATAGAAGCAAATTATTGTTCATGTTTGATAAAATATATCCAGGACTCCATGTTATTCCTTGATTCATCCTGGTGCACCTTGAAAGATTAATAGTTTTGATAATTCATGGTAGGTTAGCCTCATTTTACCTAAATCTCTTGACATTGGAGGCCTTTACCACATAGGACATTTTCTTAAAGAGAACATGTTACCATCATCTCTTGAGAACTTCAGGCCTATCTCCATGACCCCATTGATGATATAAATTAGGGTTAAAGTTATTTGATCAATCAATCTCTGCAAAGTATGGTGAGACCACATATTGGGAAAAATCAAAAACTGAAATAATAATCAAATGGAATATTTATTCTAATTATTTTTCCAAATTTAAATATATTGCACTACAAATCTAAAAAAAATCAATAATTGGATCAGCCTTTTAATTAAATAATTATGTTGCTACCATTGTGATTTTTCACAATGTCTCATTTTCCATTTTTATTTAGTATATATCACTTTATTATCAGCATCCTTAGAATTATGATTTAAGGATGCAGAAAAGTGTTTGCTATTAACTGAAATAAGACACTTTGATTCCTCTTGAAGGCCTTAAAAGAACTGAACAGAGCCAATTCCTAATGTCCACTTTATATTTCATTATGTTGCAGCTGTTATTATTATGTGATTATTCACATAGAATATGAACACAGATGGGCTGTTCACAAACGTAGATTAGCCAGGGGTGATTTTGTTTGCTTCTAACACTAAGTTTAAAATCAAGAATAACTATGATCTATCTTCTCACTTGCTGATAAGTCATAATAAATGTATGTATAAATAGTAAATATGAAATATTGTTCCAATATATATATATATATATATATATATATATATATATATATATATATATATATATATATATATATATATATATATATATATATATATATATATATATATATATATATATAATATATATATGCAATCATGGGAGACAAAAATAAACCATGGCTGTTATTCCCAGGATGCTGTAAAGTCACAAACCAAAGCAGTGGTTGGTGGGAAAATGTGGATGTTGCTAGGAATACCCTGATTGTGGACCCAGGCTGCCATTTGATGATGACTTTTTATTTAGGTACTTACAACTGCAGATCACTTTCAAGTGAAAAAATATTCCAAGAATTAGAATAAGAAATGTCTTATAATAAATGGGACATTATTGGACATTCTGAAGTTAAAAGAAAAGGTGGAGGGACAATTGAAATTAAAGTGGACATGTATTTTACTATAAAGGTTCAAATATTGAAAATATAAGTGTGTGTGTAGAAATTATTATAAAGAAATAGAGAAAGAACAACATTGTGGAGATTGAGAGTGTATCAGACAGAGAGGCAAGAATTAGTTATACAACTTAATAGCACATACCAAATGCAGATAATTCAGGTTTACGACCCAACAAATTTTCATAGTGATGAAGTAGTAGGAGGTGTTTATATAGATATACAAAGAGTTTTTGATCAGAATAAACAATATTTTTAATTTTTATCAGAGTCTTTAATGGTAGAATGTGATAAACAAATGAAAGATGGAAGTGTTGTAGGTAATTTTGGTTATGGTAATAGAAATGAGAGAGGACATAGGCTTGTGGAGTTATCAGAAAAGAAAAAAAAAACTATATTATGAATTCTTTTCATTAGAAAAATGTTAAAAAGAAATGAACATGGATGCATCTAAATGAAGAAATGACAGATTTAGATTATATTTTGACTAACAGAAAATACATACTTCAAGATTGTAATGTTCTTAATAAATTTAACACAGGAAGTGATCATCAATTAGCAAGATGTAATATTACAAAATTACAGAGACGAAAAATTATTACGAAAAACAATATTTACAGTTGATATTTCTAATCTTCAGAAGCACTGTAATGAGTTTTAATTAGATCTTACAAATCAGTTTCAAGTATTAGTAGAGTTTGAACACAATTCAGATTTGAATGAAATTAATAATAAAATAACTGTTACACTTTTAAAAACTGCAACAAAGGTTGTTGGTAGAAAAAAGCAGCAATTGACCAATAAAACATTTACTGAGACTAAATAATTTATGAAGAAAAAAAAGAATGTGAAGATATACAAAACGGATGCATTAAAAAGGATTTGAATACCTTGAATTATGTAAAATGGTGTGGAAAAGAATTGAAAATGATATAAGAAAGTATAACAGTGAACTATCAAGAAAAGCTGTAGAAGATAATAAAAGTCTGTATTGGTAGAAAATTTATATCTGCAATAAAGAAAAAGGGTGGAACTATTATTAAAAAGAAAGATGACATCATGAAATGGGTAAAATGTTTTTTTTATGAAAAATTATATAGTAATAAGGAACAAGTACCTCCTATATCTATTATATTTTCTGTATTGTCTGGAGTTTTAAATGAAGAAGTGAGCCATGCAAATAAATTTATGATAAAAACAAAGGCACCAGGTAATTATGAAATAATAATTCATGTATTAAAAGAAGCAAGTGAAGATATATATATATATATATATATATATATATATATATATATATATATATATATATATATATATATATATATATATATATATATATATATATATATATATATATATAGTAAGGTTATATATCAAATGTCTACATGATAAAGATCTACCACAAGATTGGAAGAATGCAGTACAAATATTACAATTTTAAAAAGTTTATAAAAAGATATTAGAAATTGCAGACCTATAAGCCTTTTGTGAGTTTTATACAAAATTTTTACCAGGGTAATTATAACTCTTCTACAGAGAACATTGGATTTCCACTAACCAAGAGAACAAGCTGGATTTAAAAGTGACCTGGATTTAAAAGTGGTTTTAGTACAGTAGATCATATCCAGGTATTGAGAGGAGTTATCGAAAGGTCAAATGAATATGTGGTTCCATTATGCTTTGTATTTCTAGATTATGAAATGATATTTGATTCTATAAACATTTCTTCAGTGGTTAAAGGATTGGATCATCGAGTTATAGATCCAGGATATTGTCATATTTTAAAGAACTTTTATAAAAATGCAACAACAACAATTAGATTACATAAATGATACTAGTAAAGTTAACATTGAGAAGGGTATAAGACAACATGGCTCCAATTCTCCAAAAGTTTTAACAACAGTGCTGCTGCAAAATATTTTGTGGTTAAAATGAGAAGCTAAAGGAGTGAAATTAAATGGATTTATTTATATCATTTAGATTTTGCAGATGTTGTAGTTGATTTTGAAAATAATTCTTTAAGGCTGCAAAAAATGTTGCAGGAATTATCAGATTATAGTGGGAAAGTAGGACTAATCAAAATGTTAAAAAGTCTAAAATAATTATCAGATGATAGTAGGAAAGTAGGACTAATCAAAATGTTAAAAAGTCTAAAATAATGTTTAATGAATTTTCTCAAAGTATGAAAATAAAGATTGATTATGATGAGTTTGAAGAAGTTATCAACTACAAATAATTTGGTTAGATTATTAATACAGATGGAAACATAATGGATGATATTTAATCATAGAATTACACTTGGTTGGAGTGCTTTTGGTAGAAATAACTATCAAGAAATATGCCTATGTGATTTTAATAAATTTGTTTAACCAGTTTTTACATATGGATCTGAGACATGGGCACTTAAGAAAAGAGCAATACATAGATTTAAGACAACTCAAAGAAGTATGAAAAGGTGTATGATGAGAGTAACTAGAAGAGATCGAAATTGCAATATATGGGTTATAAAACAAACAGGTGTTATTGATCTCACTGTAAAAATTAAATGACTAAAGTGTAGTTAAGCTGGACATATTTCTAAAAGAGATGATGATAGATGGACAATTGAAATGTTAAACTATATTCCAAGAGAGTGTAAAAGACCCAGACAAAGACAACATGTAATATGAATGGATGAAATAAGAAAGTTGACAGGCTGATGTTGAGAAGAGTAGCTAATCTCAGAGAAGTTGGCTTGAACTTGGTAAGACCTTCATCCTGCAGTGGAATGATATTGCTTGATTATGATGATTACCAGCATCAGTGTCACTATAATAAAATAAGTTTTTAAATTTCAATTAAGAATTTAACATTTTTTCACACTGTAAACAATCAAAGAAAGGCTTAATTTATAATGTTTCTTTCACTCTGAATTGATTTCAAAATATAAGTAGATAATTACAGTCCCACCATCAAGATGAGATGAGAAATAGATCCTACTGTTTTGCTTACCAAAGAGTTTCATGACTTGAAAATAATAGTGAATTAATGGCAATATTTCACTATTGCTTGACATTGTTGTAAATATGTAAAAAATAAATAAATAAAAATCATCACATGCATGGATTTATTTTTCAGTTAAATTCTATCATTTATCTGAAAAAAATTGTTTCATTTATCCATAATTAATCACATAACAAATTATACCATTATAAATATTCAATGGCTACAAATATTCAAAGTCATAACTTTATATTATTTTGTAATTTAAATTGAAATCTGGCTAACTACTTCACAGAAATTCCTCTCTTTTTTTAAAAAAAAAAAGTTAGAAATTTTAAATTATCTTACCCAATATAAATCACGTTAAGCAGTATTATATGTCATTTTAGTCTAAATGTCTGTATGCATATATAAATACTTTAAATAGTCACATTTTTATTTTTAAATTTGTCCATAAATTTAAAATTTTAAATGTATATACTGTAACAGAATGAAAATTATTTTTTTAATATAAGGGATAATCTAAGATTACAAGGTCTCACCTATGAGGACACATTGTAACAGTATGGAAAATAGGGTGTTAATAAGACATAATCTGATGTTATAATTGTAGCCCAATTATGGTGCCTGATAATTCCAGATTATCCCTTCTATTAATGCCTATTTTTATTCTTTTATTATTCATGACCCAAATGTGGGCATGGTGATGATCAACTTCACAGGGACTGTCACCACATAATTTGAATTTCAGAAACATACATGAAAAACAAATTTCTATATTAGAAAACAGAATTAATTTAAACATATTACTGTGAAATGTGACAAGATTGTAGATGATGATTTTTATAATTTGATTATAAATTGTAAAATAGAAGTATTAATGTTTTAAGGATTTCACGTTTAAAGTTGAACAGAAAATTAAAGCATGATTTTGGGATTTGGATTGAAATTTGTTTAAGTGTATGGAGTGAGTTGTTGTTGACTTAAGGATATAATTTTTTCTTTCAAGCCCATGAGATATTAATTCTTGGACATTGTTCTAACACTCTTTAATATTTTTATGTTTATCATGATTTAATTAACAACCCACCATGATCTCCAGCCTCTAGTACTCCAAGAAAATGAGCAAAGCATAGTAATATAGTGTCTAGACTCTAAGACTCAAAAGAGCAGAACTTTGCAAATATTTTTGCATTATTTGTTTTTAGTAACTTATAGTGATTAAAATGAGATAGACCTTTGGGTATTCACTCTGCATTGTGTAATTATCGTCCATTGATTGGACTCTATATCTATCCAAGGATTGTAGGTCACTCTGCATTATTTTCCTGTCAGATACTCATAAGATCTCTAAGGAAACAATGATAAATTGTTCTTAACATGAACTTATTTTTTTACATACATATGTATCTATAATAAAAATACATGGGGAAAAAATCAGTCACATATACTTGAACCAGATAGAATTGAAAAATAAAGCAGGGGAAATAAATGAATCAAATAAAGCCAGATATTGAGACAATAATGTTGAAAGAAAGGCAGGTGAGGGGTAATAGTAATAATTGTAGTATTTGCCAGAAAAGTTGGAATAGTGTTGCATGGAAAACAATGTGGTGTTATGTTTATTTTATGAGATATTTTAAAAAGTTTATGTATGTATTTACTTTGTAAAAATACTTTAACATAGATTTTTTTTATATAAGTTTTATAATAGAATGTAAAATAAAAAAAAAAGATTGCAACCAAATGGAAGGAAGCCAGACAAAAGAAGATGCCTCCATATCAGCTTAATTGTTAGAAATTTTTAAAGAAGAGAATAAAAAAAGAGATGAACAAAGAGATCATGATAAAAAAAACCAACAAAGGGAAGAAGATAATAAAAAGAAACCATAAAAAATATAATATACACAGAGAAGAAGAGAATAAAGAGAATCAACAAAAGAAAAAGAAAAATTACAAAAAACAACAGAAGAAATGTTGAAAGAATTGAAAATAGATATGGTACAGAAAATGGATCAAAACAGTAAAAAGATGGCTAATGAAATATCAAATAAAATCAAACACATTACAAAAAAAATTCTGAATGAAATGAGACAAAACAAAAAAGTACAAGATATAAAAATAAAGGACATTTAAGAAATAATGGCTTATGCATGAGAAATCTGTGACTAATGAAAGACACCTAGAACATTTTCAAGAGCGAAAACAAAACCTGGCTAACAAAATTAAATTCTTTCAGATGACAGGTGATGATAGAATCAGAGAAAGAGTAAAAAAGCTGGAGGGTGACCATAGACAAGATTATCAAACTGATAATCAGCCATATCAACATTAAAAAAAAAAAATAATAAGGAGAAAGTATAGGAGTAAAGGTAGATAGTCAATATATAAACCAAATGCCTGAAATTGTAAACCAGCTTCTTAAAATAAGGATTTTTTCAAAAAATACTGATGAGACACTTTTTGAATTAGTCAAGAGTCTGGAAAAATATTTTTGCATTAATGTCATGACTGGTGTGGCAAATATCACATAAATTAATATTTCTTCATGATGATCAACATAAGATTTATGAATTATGCATTCTATGTCTCTGTAGATAATCCATGATTATTTTAGTCATGTTCCTATGATAGATCATGCATTAATCATGGAGATTCCTTAGACACAGGATTATTATTGTTGTTCTTCCTTTCACATCCATTAGTAAATTTTAGACATGGTATTGAGATTCTTAGGAGACTTTACATACTTAAACATTAATTCAGTGTGCTTGTTTTGGTAAACTCTGATGAACACTTAAATCCTACAACATTATTGAGTTAGCCACATAGTTTTTTCAACAAAGTAATAATTTCAAGTTACTTATTTTGAAGTTTGTTATTAAATGATATTTATGTGAGTGAAATTGTTACATCACCAATATATACATAAATAATATATTAACATTTGTAATCTGTTCTTTTATTTGAATTTGAAGAACAGCATGGTATTTTAGCAAATGTTATTGCCTCAGTGGTTGTAACAGAAATGTACAGTTCTATTGATAGAATGAATTCATGAAAATAATTGAACATACATTAAAAAGTAAAAATATTTGTAAATATATGATAAAGTTTATTGTTGATTCTTTAAAAAAATTTAATGATAACATTGTTGCATCTTTTGAAGGTCAATATTATAAAATGTTTAAAGGTTGGCCTATGGGTCTACCTGTAGTGCACAACTTTGCAATTTTGTGTTATCTACATAAGAGAGTGGTATTTTAAATATGTACTTTTTTAAAGATATTAAAATTTAGTAAAGATATGTGGATGTTATTTTTTGTGGAAATACTAATACTATAAATTTTCTTGTAGAGAAATTAAATTAGTTGAATGGCTTGAAATGGACTATTGAAAAGAAACAGGACAAAAATATTAAATATTTCAATTTAATTATTACAAGACATAACCGTATATTAAATTCCAATTAATAATCAAGCCATTGCAAAAAGAGGAATATATAAATTCTAAATCAAAAGTACCAATCATGCATAATATGGCAAGTTTTAGATTTTTTTGTTTTATAATGAAAAATTATGTAATTACCAAAGTGATAAACTGAAAAATCTTAAGATATTTGCCAATGAATTACTTGATGTTGGCTATAAAATCGAATAAACAAACAATAATTTACATCAAGTTAAAAAGAGTTTTAATGGTCTAAAGGAAATGAAGATAGATAGTAAGCAATGGATATCTATTTCTTTTATTTCAAATCTACAAGTGAAATTTGTTAAGGATATATATATATTGTGCCGGACGAAAGCTTTTTATTTTGTCTATCAATCTATTCTGATACAGAGGGCGCCACCAGATCACTACATATCTGGAAAATTTGTTTACTGTGATCAGAATAGATGATGATGATGGTTTGTGCTGACTAGACTCAGGGAGAAACAAGAGATCTTAAATTGTTTAGACAATTGAGACAAAAGCACAAAGACAAACATCAGCCAAATTAAGTTTAAACATATTTAATAACATTTTATTCAGAGAAAAATAACTTATAAGAAAAGTTTATAATTTATTAACACAATAAATAGGATTAACTCAGGCATGTACCAGAAATACTTAAGGTAAAGCTATGACAGACCAACTGATCTTCTAATAAACGAATTATAAAAGGGAGGATGTAAATTTCATTCAGCAGTGGATTCACCCAAACATTGGTTCTCACTTTCAGATATTTAAACCATATGTCCTTGAAACAGATCAAAAAAATCCAGCACCGATGAGCTTTACGAGGTCCAAAAATTGGTCAGACCCCAAATGTCCCTATATCGGTATGAGCTGCACCTATTACTACGTTTAAAATAACGGTGATTGATCCACCTCAAGAACAACCGAAAAATATGCTTGAAACAGAGTAAAACAATTAAAATTGGTGAATCCCAGCCAAACAATTGGCGAAAATTACTATAAAATTAATAAGAAAAGGTCTCAATAGGAGACAAGCAAATAATTAGAAAAACAGTTACGTCTGCCCCAGCAATTAAAGAAAAGAAAATGAATTACAAACAAATTCTGAGTACACACTCTGATAAATTTAAAGCATATGTAATAAATACAAAAATAAATCTATCGGAGAGTGCACATGAGTATGAAAATCATAAAAGTTGTAAACACTTTAGCAGAACGAAAGTATCGCTCACCTGTAATTTAAGAAAGGATAAATTTTATCTTCCTGCTGACGACTTATAAAATTACAAAGAAAAACCCAATTCTAATTTCCATATTTAGAATATTAGAAACGAAATCTCCACCTGCAGAAAATTAGACAATAAAGTCATCAGCCAAAATATTTTGGAGGTTTAGCAATAGGGCAAACATAGAGTTTAAAATTAATTATTGAATCTTAACATAATTACAGATAAGCATTTAAAAGGCATGACTGCCAAAGCATTTATAAAAATACATAAAAATAGAAAACTCACTGGTCACTCTCCAATAAACAAAAATTGAAAGCAACTTGGAATGTTAAAACTAATATTCCAAGACACACTACAAAATATTAAAAAACACAGCAAATATTAAATATGAGGCTATATAAATTACTTAAGCTTATGAATACATATTTATGATTAGACTGAGTGGAGATTTACTGAAAATTAATTTACCCTGGGAAGAATAAAAGGAAAATAGTTACCTTTCGGTAAAAGCAATGTTCACATAGAGTGTGCACTTTTACTTAAGTTCATTTTCAGGTTCTTCGACTATGGCAAGGTAGATGTAATGAGGTTCCAGCTTCTTGTAGGTGTTTAAGGCATTACTGGAGCAAATTTGGAAGTCAGGGATCCATCTTTTGTTGAGTTAGCAAGCCATTCGGGTGGTGGTAACATGTATATATATTTTTTATCTTGTTGCAAGCAAAAGGATTTAAATAACAGTGAATTTCCTTTAAGAATTTAATTGTCCATTGAGATAAACTTTCACTTGAGGAACATCTTGTCTAGTGACAAATAATGAATTAACCAACTCTCCAAATTTTCGGAGCTATTTATATCTCGCTCCATTTCCCGTGAAACACTTTCCTTGTTGTCCAATTTCTATGCCTAAGGCAGGGCAAATATTAATCTCCTGCTCAATCTATCTAAGAATTCTACCCAGGGATTATTGAAATGAAAACAACTACATAAAAATCAAATCTCCGCTATTAAAATAAAAGCCACAGGAATGTAATTAGCTAGGTTGCTTGTTTTTTAATTAATTGATTTAAAGTAAAAACTAGTGGTATATGAAAACTATTTTAAAATAAATCGATAAACATTGAAATGAAGCATTTTACATATAAACGCTTGTGTATTTTGATACACTTATTCTTTTTTAAATAATAATAAAATTTAAACATTAAACGTGTAAGGAAAATTAAAAGCTTAATAAATATTTTTGGTAATAACACCTTTGAAACGAATTTTAATTCGGTTCAACTGCCTCAAAATGTGATCAAAAAAAAAAAAATTCCTGTAACTTTTTTTTTTAACTAGAAACACTTTAAAATTATTCTTACAAATTCGGCCAAATGTTTGCCTCGCACTCAGAAAAACAAGCCAATTTTTCATTTTAATCAACCTTTCTCCATTCTCATAATTCATTAACAAAATCTTTTTTATTTTTATTAAAAACAATCTGTCCGATTGCTAAATGCTGAACCCGTAACTTTTGTCCGGCGGTTCTTTTACTCCGCTTACTAACTTACTGAAATAAGTTCCTTTCCCTCTCTTATATTTTCTTAGCTTATATAAATTTCTCTTGTCTCTTTCTCGTTCTATTTTGTTTTCTATATCATATAATGGAAAACTATTTTGCCGAGCAAAACACCTTTCTACTAAGTGTCTTCTTTTACTACTCATATTATCAGCATTAGTATACGGAAATAATTTATCATCTACAAACTTTTTGACTGTTTGACCTAAGATCCTTCTCTATATGGCTTCTAATTCAACCTTAAAATCATATTTCTTAATCTTTTTATTAATTCTTTTCTTCTTTTCAAACTCATATTCAACACAAACAGTTATTGAAACCAATTTATTTTTAGTTTCACGTGGAGACTCTTCTACCTGCTTTTTTATTTTTACCTTATAACTTTCTTCTATTGCTTTATTTACATTTACTAAATTTTCCATCATACTTTCTATCTGTACCCCCATCTGTGCTTATTTCTAACTTTATTTCCACCTTCTGCATTTTAACACTATCCTGTGCTACTTCAATTTCTATATCTTTTATGACGTCTACTTTTTCTACTTCCTGATTTTCTTCTACTTCTCCCATCATTTCTCGTCTCATTTCTTTCATTTCCATAATCATTTCTTCCTTTATAGCCTGCTGTGCCTATTTAACTTCACTAATTTCCACTTTAAACTCTGCCATCATTGCTTTCTGACTTTTCTTGAATTCACTCATATCCTCCTTCATTTCTATCATCATCTTCATCATCATCTTCATCATCAACCTGACCTCTGACTCTTCTTTTTCACATATTCCCATTTTTGCTCCAGACTAAATTTGCAATACTAACTTCTTAAAAAATATCTAAAAATCTAAAAGCAAATAAAACACTATTTACTGTTTTCTATAAATTATTTCATAACAAAGACAAACTCTATTTTTTTTTCTTTTTTAAAACACTTTTAAATTCGAAAAATTAACTCCAAAAGATATTCATCTAAAAAAAACGCTATTTACTATTTAACGTTTCTAAGCTATTTCATATAAAAAGAAGACAAACTATGTTTAACTTTTCAAAAAATTAACTCAGACTTTTTAGAAAAATATGCTTTTTACTGTTTATAACTTATTTCATTAAAAAGAAAACAAACCCCATTCTACCAAACTGCTCCAAAATACATGCAATAATTAACAAAACCGAACCTACACCTACTAAATCTTGCCTCTTATACCTGAAATCTTTCTCAACTGTCTAAACAAAATCTCACATGGGTTTGATCTTGAAGCCTCATGTTGGTTGCGCTAAAAATCTTATTATGTGCCAGACAAAAGCTTTTTATTTCATCTATCAATCTATTCTGATACAGAGGGTGCCACCAGATCACTAGGTATCTGGAAAATTTGTTTACTGTGATCAGAATAGATGATGATGATAGTTTGCATCAACTAGACTCAGGGAGAAACAAGAGATCTTAAATTTTTTAGACAATTGAGACAAAAGCACAAAGATAAACGTCAGCCAAATTAAGTTTAAACATATTTAGTAACATTTTATTCTGAGAAGAATAACTTATAAGAAAAGTTTATAATTTATTAACACAATAATTAGGATTAACTCAGGCATGTACCAGAAATGCTTAAGGTAAAGCTATGACAGACCGACTGATCTTCTAATAAACAAATTATAAAAGGGAGGATGTAAATTTCATTCAGCAGAGGATTCACCCAAACATTGGTTCTCACTTTCAGATATTTGAACCATATGCCCTTGAAACAGAACAAAGAAATCCAGCACCAATGAGCTTTTCGAGGTCCAAAAATTGGTCAGACTCCGAATGTCCTCATATCTGTATGAGCTGCACCTATTACTACGTTTAAAATAACGGTGATTGATCCACCTCAAGAACAAATGAAAAATATGCTTGAAACGGAGTAAAACAATTAAAATTGGTGAATCCCAGCCAAACGATTGGTGAAAATTACTCTAAAATTAATAAGAAAAGGTCTCAATAGGAGACAAGAAAATAATTAGAAAAACAGTTATGTCTGCCCCAGCAATTAAAGAAAAGAAAATGAAATATTTTTGGTAATAACACCTTTGAAACGAATTTCAATTCAGTTCAATATATATATATAAGAATGTGTTCAATGTTTCATTCTATGTTTCAAACAATATAATAAATTAGTTACTATTTCTAAGAATATCATACCTGTCAAGCAGAAAAGTAATATCATATATCATTTTTTGAGACTGTATGTTATCATATATAGGTGAATCAAGGTGCAGTATTGAAAAAAGATTAAAGGGTTTATGAATTGTTATATAAACATATAAAAAATAAAAATAATGGTGTTTTAATTACTGTTTCAGTTTTATTTGATCATGAAAAACAATGTAAATATAAATTTAAATTTGATTTTGAAAGTGAAAATTCTTCATGAAGAGAAGAACCATAATAAAAGAAAAATTAAGGAAGCAATATTTATAAATAAAAATAAGATATATTTAATAAATAGACAAGCTGCTAACATTAAAATACAAGATTTGTAAGATTTCAATTGATGACATTTGCTTCACCTTTGTTTTTGTTTTTTTTTTTGTTTTCTAATTTAATGGCAGTTCAGGCAGGTTTAAAAAATTAACCAAACAAACTTCTGTATGTTTAATATTTGTTTCTCATCGTTTATTACTGTTAAAGTTATTATTTTTATTATATATATATATATATTGTGATGATCGCACTTACTGCAATATATATATATATATATATATATATATATATATATATATATATATATATATATATATATATTGTGATGATCGCACATACTGTGATCACACATGTATATATTTAATATTAAACAATATTAAATATTGCAGTTCTGTTTTCAAAATAGAGAAAAAATATAAATCAATAAAAGAATTAAGCCAATGAGGAAAGAAATATGTCATAATTAATTACCATAAAGAAATAAAAGAGAGGGAAAGGGAATCGAACAAGATCCTTATCTTTTACCCTCAAAAGTGTATATTTAGAAAAATATAAGAAGTAAAGTTAGAAAATATTGAAAATCATATATTTGGTTTAAAATTAACAGTGAGCTAGAAAATACAAATGAAATAGGAACCTAAAATGATTTATAAAAAAAGGTAAAAATTGAGGAGTTTAAATATGATTTGAAATAGAATTTAAAATGTGACAAAAGATGAGATAAAGATCTATGCTAAATAAAGTACACATTTTGACGAAATACGAAATGCATGTGTTAGAGTATGAATAAAGAGAGCAATGTGTAATGCATGTCAAATGAAAATAATTTTATTAAAAAAAAAAAAAAGGAAAAGAAAATAAATAATAAATAAATGTAAAATATTGCTGTGAAATTGTATGAAAAAAAAACTAAATTTGTATATGTTGTTGAAGGCATCATAAATTGAAAGGTGTGAAAAAAAAAGCTACAAACAAAAATATCAAGGTAATGTAAGAATTTAAAAAAGACATTAATGAATTGATTTGAGGGAGTTCTCAAAGAGTCTTTGGTGAGGACACTGCTCTGATAAGAAGCAGATTAGAATATAGCAAAAAGCAGACATGAAAATTTAAATTAAAAAAAACAGAAAGCTGAGTAAAAAGACACTCGACATAGAAGACTGAACACTGTATGAACATGAAAATAATTTACAATATAAGTGAAGCTTCAAGGATATATGGCTAAGGGCCCTCATGATTGCTGGCCGATTCAGACCCATCATTCTCATATGGCCAGCTTGCCATGTAACAACTGTTGGTGTAACACTTACCTGATGATCTGCCTGCCATGCCCTTGATGTCCTAGTATGGAGATATCACTACAGATATAAAAAACATTTTTGTAAACCTAATTCACACCTAATAGCAGCCGTCTTTTCTGAAGAAGTGGAGGAATTGCACCTGATGGTCAGAAGGACCTTAACTCATGTTGAAGAGGAAGAAAAACCTAGGTAAATTATATAACACACCTATATAGAACACATGTGTACATACTCCTGATTTAAAGCAATTGCAAATTCCAGCTATTAATGAGATAGACAGTAATTAGACTCTATCTAATACTTGAAATGACGACTGTAAATGGGTAATTTATTTTCATAGATTATAATCATTTATAGGATTTAACCCATACACTTAATCATAGCATAATATATTTAAATGACTTTTTTATTGTATGTAAATATTTCAATTGATTTTTTTTTTTGTTATTTATTTATTATATTAAATATTCATTAATTATTTTGTCTGTTTCATCTCGTTTCTTCACCATTCCAAATAGTTAATATACCCAGAGGGGTTTGGGTTATAAGTATTACTCCATTTTGAATACTAAGTATCATGTGAGGCTAGTGGTATGGCATTACTGATCTTATTAAAGTTATAATTTATCCATGTGCTGTAATTCTTTAATAATTACAGCAGTCGAGAGATGTTTGACTGGGAAAGATAACCTGGGGCTATATCTGTATGGGCACAGGTTCGGTCAAATATGGATATAGATTTGTTTGTGTCCATATGTTCTATTTGCTTGTGGTAGAGGAGGGTGGATGATTTTGGGTTTAAAAATCCGTATTATATATAAATAAAAAGGAATGCCATTCAATCTCATTTCCATTACACTTTGGGAGCCAGTCCGGGATCTATTGCTGTGCAATTGGTAATCATGTGTTGGGTAAATTTTGTAAAATAAAGTAAATATTTAATATATATATATATATATATTAGTTTAATAAATCAGAATGGTGAGGAACAAATTGAGGGGGATATTTTTTTTTTGCACTTTGTAATACTTTATATATGTATTTTGACATCAAATGTGTAGAAAGGATAGAAAGAAGGGGGAAGATTTTAATATCAAGAAAGCTTCTGTAGTTTTATTGCAACACATTTAATGTAAGAAAAAAAGTATTCAAATATAATTGAAGTGATCAAAGATAGATTATCTAGATGTAATTGCTGTCAACAAAAAATAAAGTAGTTAAGTTAAAAAGAATTAAAATAAAGTTTCAGGAAGGTTTTAATTATAAATAATAAAATAGTTGCGTATTTAAGTTAAGTTGAAAGAAATATATATGTGTGATTCTAAAATAGTCACGTATTTCAGTTAAGTTAAAAAATAAATGTATGTATGATTTCATAGCTGTAACAATAATGTAATCAATAAAGTACAAACAGATTGTGTAACATAGGATAAGTTGAAAATAAATATGTGTATAAATATTAACTAGGCTTAACAATAAAGTGATCAATAAATGATACAATTAGTATTACAGTATATCAGCAATGAGGTTTGTTTGAATTATAGTTAAAATATGAAAAATATATAATTGTGTCATTTACTTAAGTAGAGTGAGTAAGAGTTTACATACGTAGTGAAAAACAGGACAGTCATAAAAGTAGGGCAGGTAGTCAAAAATGAATCCAGGGCAGGTAGACAAAATGATGAACCAGAGCAAGTGTGTTTGGATTGGCTAGTGGTCTAAATGCTAATAATCATATAATAAAGAACCAAATAGTAAATCAAAATAGAAAGGAAAGAATCAGTAGAGAAAAAAATATCAAGAAGAGTTAAGTAAAAATTATATCCATGTGTACAAGGTCCCAAATTAAAATTGACCATCAAGTAAATGAAGTGAGAGAAATGGATGAAGATAAGGAGTAACTTCATCAAGCAATCATATGCATAGGACACAAGGAATAGACATGACTGGGAAATCAAGTTGGATGAACAAAAATGCATAGAACCATATGAGTGTGAGGACTAGATAGGGCAGAAAGTGTAGAGAGAGTTAAAGTCAGCATATGTAGATCTGAGAGTAGACATAGAACATCCGGAAGTGGAACTAAGGAAATTAGATAGAGAGGAAGAATTTGAAGTGGTGAGATTAGAAAATAACAGGATTCTGGCAAATATGCAATGGGACATAACTCAGGTAGGGAGAGTAGTGAAAAGGGTAAATTATAAATTTGAAGAGGATAAGGCCAGCCCAGCTACATCACAAATACAGAAGTAAAAAGCATTGAACTAAAAGCCACTGGAGGATATAAAGACAGGGGCTATGAAAATCACATAGATATTCCTATCGGGTTACATCAGTCCTTGAAGATACAAGTTTTCTCAGAACACCCAGAAGAAAGCCATTTGGAGCACTTGGAGAGCCTTGAAAGATATACACAAGTTCAGTAGGATGAATGAGAAGGCCAAGATAACATTGGCCTGCAGTCATTTGCAAGGCAAATCCCATGTGTGGTGGAACTCACTGTTCTGTAAGCCCACAACATTTGCAGAATATTAGAAAGCTTTGATGGCCAGTTATTGGAGTTATGAACTCTAAGAAAACATTTTGCATCAGACAACATAGGAAAAATGGAGACCAAGGAAATCATTTACAACGTTCTTTCGACATCAAGTGGCCTAGTTATGTATGATGACAACTAATCCATTATCTGAAATGCAAATAATTTGGATGATTAGGCATGGTTTCCCGAGAGACATTGAACAGACTCTAATATGTATGGAGAGGAAGACAGTGGATTGGACTGTTAAGTTGCTAAATACATTGGATAGCACCAGGGCCAACAAGAGTGATGAGGGATATAAATCTATATCATCTTCAAAGGAACCACTTGTAATTAAAAATGGTTGTGATCCTAATAAAGGTCGATGGGAAGAAGACAGAAGGAATTTTATGGAGCGGAACCCAAGAGTGCAGGAAGATGGATGATCTGGAGTGGAGACTGAGAGGAAGTGTTCATATGAATTGACCATGGATAGTGTTCATAAGGATCAAAATCCACAAATCTATGAGTGTTGCAAAGTGTCTATTATGAAATGAGATAGAATTTTAAGGGAGAAAGCCTTCAGCACTCATAAGTGGTAGGGTTTAATTGGTGAAGCCATTTAGATGTAAATGTATTATGATTCATGTTAAAATCACACATAGTCAGATAAGAAGTTGATGCTAACAAAGAGTTAATTGTGAGAATATGTGATATTATTGAGGACCCTGGAGGAATATAGACAAAAATTATGTTAATTTTTGCAATACGGTTGTGAAACGAGATAATTAGTAAGTTTGTATCTATGTATATAATTTTAAAAGTTGAAAAATAGTGGTGAGAGCAATAAGTATACCTGTCCCTCCTGATGGAGATGAGGCATCACATGAAGAGGCACAAAAACCATGTTTTTGTTTAGATAGCTTGAAAGATCTATATGTGAA
Organism: Epiperipatus broadwayi; assembly: GCA_028023455.1. Taxonomy (NCBI): domain Eukaryota; kingdom Metazoa; phylum Onychophora; class Udeonychophora; order Euonychophora; family Peripatidae; genus Epiperipatus; species Epiperipatus broadwayi. The sequence continues at coordinate 70,464 of JAQFVV010012762.1, read as the reverse complement.
CCATTGTATATTTTGGTTTCAAGTATGCCAAGTATATGTGTTTTTATGATGTTTATCCATCTGTTAAGTTGGTGTAACTTTGATATTGAATTAATGCCTCTAACATTAAATGCTGTTATTTTAATTTTCAAATTGTAGTTTTATTGTTGAGCTAGATGATTGTGATATAAAATTGATCTATAATGTAACCATGATTATAATTTGTTTATTTGATTTGATGATGTTATTAATCTTGAGGATTGGTTTGTGTAATGGATGAGCAAGTCTCATATGATGTATATATGATGATGTGAATTACTTTTTGATTAATATTTAGCTGTCGATTACTGAATTCCATGTGTATGCTATTATCAGCTGCAAGATCATATATGTCTGACATTCTATCATTATTATCAGTTTTAATTTTTTATTGACAGATTTTGACTTGGGACCTCCTGTTTTTCTTTTGCTTTCTTGTGAGGGAGTTTCAATGATTGTCCTGACTGCTGTGATAGATTCCAAAATTTGTTTCAAAGTTTTATAATGATTATATGAGTCATGTTATTTATATCTGAATTTGTGATTTCATTAGATCAAGTGAGTGAATTTGAATCTATGAACATTCAATCAATCTCAGGATCATTCTCATTTGATGCAATAGATTATTTGTATGCATTATTATTGTTTGAGTGAGTTTGTTTTATATAAGTAGTGGTAGTTATGTTAGCTTCAGAAAAAGTATGATTTATTTTATTGTTTTCTTGTGAGGGTTCAATTCTATTTTCATCTTGCTGTATATTAAATTTCATTTTATCTGTGGCTGTTTTGTTGTTTTCCAGACCATTGTTAATTGTGTCTTTATTGTGAGTTGATGACTGTGTTTCATTGTTCTGGGTTTTTTGCTGTGTTGAAAAGTCATTGCAGTGAATGGCTAGATGACCTCTCTGTCCACATGTGTAAAATTTAGGTTTTAATCTCCTTATGTATAAACATAGCATGGCTTGTTGATCTAGTATCTGTGTAGGAATTGAGTTTTGATCGATATTTTGGTGTAGCTTTAGTTTAAATTCATAATTGTTTGTTGCTATTGATATGTGAGTATCTTCTGTGTATATTTCTTTAAATGATATTACATTGTGAAGGGTTGCATCACTTTTTTAAAAATCTTGTACTGTATAGCTGAAGTAAATATTTTTTAGTATTCTGGAAATAATACTTTGCTTGTTTTCATGTACAGCTACTAAAACATAGGTACCTATTGTTTTGATTAGTTTGAAAATACTGCTTTTGATTTATTTCAAAAAATTGATAGCTATGTATCTAGGATTATTGAGATCAGATATTCTAGATATAGTTTGCCATAAGTCATGTGTTGTAATTGCATCACAGAGTGATTGATGAGGAAACTGATATAGCAAGCAGTTGAAATCGGTAGCAGATATTACAAGCAATCTTGGTGGAAAGAAACATTTAAAAGAATTAAATAAACTTAATGGAATGGTATTGTTGTATTTTTCAAAATTGTTTTCTAAAATCTCTGTTGTCCAATCTGTTATTGGGTTTGTGCTTGTTTCTTGCATTCTTAAATCTAAATCTTGAATGCCATTTATGTTTGACGTTCAAAAACATGAATTTAGTTTTGCGACTTTTTGATTTAAAATTTTTTATCACTCGTACTCTCTGAATTTTTAGTAATGCTGGCATATGCTGGCATGGGTGTTATTTATAGCTGTTATTAATAGATAAATTTGGGAATTCAATAGACATATTTTTAATATTGGCAAAATGTTCATTGTTATTAGAAATTGCCATTTTCAAAGTATCACTTCGGAAACGGATTAGTAATAATTATTATGAATGTCTAATAACTTTTTTGGAAAGTGAATAAATAATTTAATTATGCTTGATAACCAAAATATTTATAACTAAATTTTATCTTGAAGTTCCTAGAATCTTCAGGTATTTTTACTCTTTTACGTTAAGAATATTTGTTTGACAAACCGTGCTATACTATAGTTACCATAGCAATCTAACTGTCTACAATTTAAGTGCTTCATAAGCTGGATCCACAAAAGATGGAAATCTACATGAGGAGTAACACAAAACTAGCCACTGCTAACTTAAATAAATTCAGAATGTGCTATATCTATAATGAAAAAAATGCATAAATTGTGAGAACTGTTTATGTAAAAAGGACTTTGAAAAATAATGAAACCTTATCATATTGAATCATGAAATATTGTAAAATTATGTTTTATTTTCTTTTGTATAGATTTGAATTTTTTTTTTTATTGTCTTGATCTTATATTTGGAAAGTACTAATGATTATTCAATATGGAACAGTCCAACATAAGAATGTGTCAAGAGAGTAGGGGGAGTGGAGGTTGATATTTTTTTTCTTATGTTTTTTATAAAATCTAAGTAATTTACTTTCTGCCAAAATACTTGATTTTCATCTATGAATATTAATTTGAGTGCTCATACAGAATACTTAACGGCATTTTTTTTCTCTTTTAAAGTCACTAAAATAACCAATGCCACAACATGACATGACTATTTATAGTATGTTTTACTAATAGTATTCTTAAGATCTTTATAATGAATAAATGATTAATGCTTTTAAATTAATATTCTTTATAATTTTTTTATCATATCATGTGTTTACATTCGAATATATGCCTTTCAAGATAATTGTGCAAACGCTTTGCGAGTGTTAATAATAAATGAATACTTTCTCACCAATACAAGATAAATACTATATCCTGCATAAATACTATATCTTGTATTGGTGAGAAAGTATTCATTTATTATTAACACTCGCAAAGCGTTTGCACATTTAGCTTGCAAGGCTGATATTCGAATGTAAATACAATTGTATACAGACGCTATATAAAATAAATGTTCATATCATGTGTTGTTTTATTATTATAATGTACCATACTTAAAACTGCATACTGCATCTAGAGTTGTATTTAAATTTTCATTGAGTTAGCAATCTCACTTTTAATTAATAACTTTTTCATTAGTTTGGATATATAGATGTCTGTATTATGAGTGTCTATCATGAGAAATAGTATATTGTTTTAAATTGCTTAATTAACAAAATGAAAGGTAATCATCATAGACATAAAAGTTATAAATAAAGAGGAATATATCCAAATAATTTAGTTGCACTTGTAAATATTTTTTTTAATTTTCTTTTCTACATTGAATGATAATTTGTTTTATGTTTTGAATATATTTTGTTTTTGTGTTTTTGTAAAATAATATTATGAAGTTTTGTTAATTGACAAGGTCTCTGTAGTTTTGTTGATCCAGCATTTACATTCAATCCAACATTTACATTCAATACTATAACCAAAGTTTTACACATGCAAACACACATTATTATTTGATAAGCATGAGAGAAAATATTAAATAAAGGTAATTTCTTTCTAATAGATAGGATGAATTATTTTAGTTGTTGATTAACAGTTTGCATAGGTACATCCCTGTTAAGAGACAAACGTGAATTCTTCCTGAGTTCGAATATCTGAGGCAATGCTTCTGGAAAAGATTGGTGAGATGTTAGATGAACTGATTTAAGTTGCATGTAGATTTGATAAATAATGCTTAGGATAGTCTATTAAAAATAGATATAATCATGAGTCAGGTATTTCATCATGTTATCTCTAGCATCCTACATGAAGATCTTTGATCCATCAGTAGTTATATGCAATCTTGCTCTCTTCCCTTACGGATGTGGATGAACTGGACCATTATACTTGGCACTATCAACTTTAGGATATGAAAGATAGGTGTACCAGCACTTTTAGATTTGGTGTAAGTTGATTACATGTTGTGGTCAAACCAGCTGATTGTTGAAGTTGATAGATGTATCCAAGTGTATTTTGTGGAGCAGGACATCCGTGTATTCACCAACCATTAATTAACCATTATACAACTCTTTAAATTCCTTAAATCTTCTTAATGTAATCTGCAGTTGAGGATGGTTAAGAATTTAACCAAAAGTACTTTCTGCAGATTGAAAAACAGTATATAATAGTTAATTATTGTTATATTTATTATTTTTTTTATTACAATAGTTTTTAATTAACAGACATTTATCTGTATGTATATATATATATATATATATATACAGATAAATATCTGTTTACTTTATTGAGATATATATATATATATATATATATATATATCATATATATATATCAAAATACAGTACAATTTATATAAATTATATTCTTGTACTTTCGACTATACACTTTGTAGTCTTTATCAACTATATAACGTTATATAGTTGATAAAGACTACAAAATGTATAGTCGAAAGTACTTCTAAAAGAATATAATTTATATAAATTGTACTGTATTTTGATATATATATATATTGATTTGTATATTACATATATTGTGAAACGAATACAGATATCAAACTTTATATATATATATATATATATATATATATATGTATATTATAATAGTTTATTACTTATTATATATATATATATATATATATATATATAAATAAGTAATAAACTATTATAAAGTCTTTCAATCCACATAATTACTTTTGGCTAATTTCTTAAACGTGCCTCAACTGCCATTAAATTTAAAAAAACAAAAACAACCAGAAGCAAATATTATCAATTCAAATCCTATGAATCCAACTCTCATGAATCCATAATTATTAATGTTAGTACCTTGTCTATTTATTAATTGCATTTTATATCTATTTATAAAAATTCCCTCCTTAATTTTTCTTTTATTATATTTTCTCATTTCATGTAGAAAAAATCACACTTTCAAAATCAAATTTAAATTCATATTCGCATGTTTTTTCATGATCAAAGAAAACTGAAGCAATCATTAAATAACCATTATTTTTACTTTTACATGCTTACATAACAATTCTGCTCCTTTAATCTCTCCTCAATACTGTACCTCAATTCACCTATAAATGATAACATACAGTCACAAAAAATTTGATATATGATATTACTTTTCTGCTTGACAGGTATGCCATCCTTAGAATTATTCACTAATTTATTAACATTGTTTGGAAAATACAATGAAACATTATATATATATATATATATATATATATATGTTACATTGTATTTTCCAAATCCACAAGTAAAATTTTAATATATATATATATATATATATATATATATATATATCCTTTAAAATTTTACTTGTGGATTTGAAATAAATGGAATAGATATCTATTGTTTACTATCAAGCTTCATGTTCTTTAAACTATTATCACTCTTTTTCAATTGACATAAACTATTGTTTATTTGTTTCATTTTATAATCAACATCAAGCAATTCCTTTGCCAATATCTCAATATTTTTAGTTTATTACTTTGGTAATGACATAATTTTTGATTATGAAACTAAAAAAAATCTAAAACTAATTCCTTGGCAAATATCTCATGTTTTTTAGTTTACTGCTTTGGTAATCACATAATAATTCGTTACAAAACGAAAAAAAAATATGTCATTACCAAAATGATCTTTATTGTTTCATACAAAAAATTATGTCGTTACCAAAATGATAAACTAAAAAATATTGAGATATTTGCCAATGAATTGCTCGATGTTGTTTATAAAATGGAACAAGTAAAATATAGTTTATGTCAATTTAAAAAGAGTTATAATGATTTTAAAAAATGAAGATTGAGAGTAAACAAAGGATATCTATTCAATTTATTTCAAATCCACAAGTAAAATTTATTAAGGATGTATATATAAAAACATGTTTAATGTTTCATTCTATGTTCTAAATAATGTTAATTAATTAATGAATAATTCTAAGGATGACATATCTATCAAGCAGAATAGTAACATCATATATCAACATTTTTGTGACTGTATGTTATTATATATAGGTGGATTGAGGTGCAGTACTGAGAAGAGATTAAATGAGTATATATTGTTACATAAGTGTATAAAAAGTTTGAATAATATGATTTAATGACTGCTTCAGTTTTTCTTTGATCATGAAAAAACATGTAAATATAAATGTAAATTTGATTTTGAAAGTGTGAATATTCTTCATGAAGTAAAAAACCATAGTAAAAGAAACATTAAGGAGGCAATATTTATAAATAGAAATAAAATGCATTTGGTATTTGAATTGATGATATTTGTCTCACCTTTGATTTTTTTTAATTTAATGGCAGTTGAGGCAGGTTTAAGAAATTAAGTGAAAGTACCTCTGCAGATTGAAAGACTATTTATAATAGTTTATTAATGTTAAATTTATTATTTTTATTATGATTACATTTTTGTTTTCATTAATAGATATTATATATATATATATATATACGCAAATTTATAAATAAATATTTATAAATTTGCGTATATTATTTTGAAGAAATACAGACATCGATTTATTATATATATATATATATATATATATATATATATATATATATATATATATATATATATATATATATATATATATATATATATCAGTACATCCAGCAATATAAAGAATGCAATCATGTTGATGGTGGTCTCTACATTGCTCATGGCACCACTAAAATAATCAAGTGTAAGAAAACAAATTCTACTGTCACCAGTTATTGTGAAAATTGTAAATGGACTTCAACTTTAGAACTACTGTGCCCTTCTTTATATTGACTGATTGTTTTTGTTTTAGAGAATTAATATTTTTGTCTTTGTTTTATTTAATAAAAATAGGATTGCGATTTAATTTAATAAATTGATTAAATATGTATACATTTACAATTTTTGTTACTTTTTATATAGATATATTTTTATCTTGAACTATCTGCAGATGGAAGTTTTCATTATTGTAATTAGCATATTTTCATGGTTCTGTACCTATGTCAAATTTTGTTTGGTTATCTATTAAAGAGGAATAATGAATCAATATTTTGCCAACAATATATATATATATATATATATATATATATATATATATATATATATATATATATATATATATATATATATATATATATATATATATATATATATATATATATATATATATATATATATATCATTTACCCAGTATTGGCTTTCAGATTCCTCAATTTTTTTTTATTTTATTCAGTAAGTCATGACTCATAATATTTCACTTTCTATCATTTCATTGTTCACACATCATCTCATCAGTATCAGGATACACATAATTTCCATATTTTTCATGATTACAACATACGGATACAATTTGTACATTAGATATAGATTTTGGAAATAAGACAATGTGACACATTCACATCATCAAATTAATCCTCTTGACAAGGAATTATACAAACATGACAAATGCAACTTACTGCATTGTCTGGCTTTTTTTTTTTTACATTATTCTTAGGGAATATTAATTAACATATTGAAAGTTTTAGAAGAATTAAAGCCAGTATTAAATTTATTTAAATATAGGCTTCCAATTAGATTTTCAATACTTGTTGTATGTGGAAAAAGTTCTATTTTTAACATTTTAACTTTTTACTTTCTCATACATAATATTTATTTTTAAACATTTAATGTAATGTTTAGATATCAACATTCACAAACTGCGAAAAAAATGATTTTGAAGTTGAGATTACCAATATGTTAGAGATACTATTTGCAAGAAAGGAAAAAAATAACAAATATTTAAATTGTAGCTTGCATTTGTGTAAAAACGTGGAGTATTCAATACACCATTATATACTTTTTTTTCATAAGCCAAATGGGTTTACAGGGAAGCGAACTCGGGCCAGCAGCTTGCAAGGGTGTTATGCTAACCACTATCAACCAACGCTTGACTCACTATTATAATTTTGATAACAAACATGACCTTTAAAACAAAAAAATATTCAAATAATAAAATCATTATTTCTGTTAAACTAACTTTTATTATAATATTAGAATATATAAATGATACATGGGTTCAGTTATAATAGAAAATGTCCAAAGATATCAATTTTAAAATATAAAATATATCACTTATCAACTTTATAATAAAATTATAAAGCTGCAGTGGTATTTTTAAACAAATGTTACATGATCAATTACATATTTTCATTGTCACTCTTTATATATAAACTTTAGGTCAGTTAACAGTGAAACTGGGGTAAACAAACATTTTGTTAACACAAATATACTGAATATTTAACTAAATGATACAAAATAATGCAGATTTAAACTAAAACATACTTTATATATATATATATATTGTAACTAAAAAAGTGTATGTGTGCTGCTGAAATGATAGTCGCTATAATTTAAAAACTAAACAGGATATGTTCCAGTGGTTCTTCATTTGTAACCGAATAAAATTAAATGTGAAATGAATTTACTATGTTATCTGATATACCATTTATAAGTAAATTAAGGATGACGCTAACATATGAATAAAAACATACACATATCATGTTTTATTTGGGTATCTATTTGTAATTAATTAAATATTAACACGATAGCCCGTTTACAACTATCATAAACATTAATTTAGTCACGCTAATAATGAGATAAATAAATCATCCCATTTCTCAACACATAAAGTAAAAATGAAAACTAAACACTGTTATCATTTAAAGTTTAAAATATTTCGATATTGGGAAGTCATTTGAACCAATAAAATATACTAGCCATTGTAATCAGATAAACAAATATTAGCTATAGCAACTGAACAAAATTACTGTGAAATCCATGGAGTGCATTACTCTTATCTACAATAATATGTTCTTTTAACCAAGAATCTTTCTCATTCCTCTTTCCTTATATATAAGACCATTCACGGTCACATGCACACACTGGTGCTATATATAACAACTTATAAAAAAATATATAAAATTAATACTATCGAGTTGTAAAAGGGACTAATTAACTTTTATTCAGTTAAGCTAAGTACACGTGTTTGCCACGGGCACCACTAGATTGTTTTAAATCTAGATAAATATTATCTGTCTATATTGTACCAGGTTCAAACCCATTCAGTACCTTCCTTACTACACATGACTTGGATCAGTAATGAAAAAAATGACATTCTTATATTTTATCCATGTCAATAAAATTATAAGATCCCGATATCACAAAATTTATATATCTAATACTTTAATAGATATTAACAGCTCATCTTAGTGTATTGATGAACAGATGCAAGTATACTCTTCCTAATGGCTTCTAAACGCACAGAGTGAAGACCATTACTTAGCTATAAGGCCATTAAACTTAGTTACTTAATTTTCTTATACTTTGTAATACAATGATGATGATGACAATCATACCAGCCATAGCTTTCTGATGAACTCAAAACAACAAATTTATCTTTCATAAACTTATAGGCATTTTCACAAAACTTATAGGCACTTTCATAAATCACATTATATTAAACTGGGATTTAATTATAATATTCACTAGCATTTATATACGTTTATGGTTATATTTACTTCAAATAGCATTATAGGTAAAATTATAGCTCAATTATCAGTATTTACCAGTGATGATGAATGATCATCACGAATCTCTCCACATGGTATTTAGCTTTTCATAAACCCATGCTTACTAAACATATTTATTATTTTAAAGATTGGATTTAATGATTATTACTTATTCACTGATGATGGTGATTTAACTAGTGATATACACCATTGGCGATGATGGTTAAAACCTCTTGGGCACAACATAATTTTATTCCTTTATTATTAACCTCTAATTATTAAAAAAAAACTTGGTTATCTGTCAAGCATAATCCTTAAACATCCTTATATGTAAATCAATATTCTATGCTTAATATTTACTTAAGCTTAATATTTATATAACATTTATGAGTGATGATGATCAATTAAAACGATAGAATTAAGAGAAGACAAAATATAATAATATTAATAATAATAACTCGGAAACCAAATATGGTATAATTATATTTATTAATACTCTTTTTTTTTAATAAATCAAATTACTAAATATACAATTAACTCAATTAAATATAGAATTAATCAAATATATATTAATACTATATGTGTAACCAACTAATTTGATGTATCTGTTACTACATATTTTGAAATAAGCTGACTTAGTGACATAAAAAAAATTCTATTAAATGCTTAATTATAATCTTCCCCACTTATTACACATCATAAAGGTAAATTTCATTTATGTAATGTGTGTGTATTTTCGTGACTTTCATTCATATGCTAAACCTGCTCTTCAATTTGCTATATTGAAATTAATTCTGTCTAACCTATTCTTCTGACGTGTCTGTATAAGCAGTTACACACACACACCCTGTGATATGTTAACATATATATTTAAAATGTGTTCCCTTATATTAGGGATTAATACATAAATCACATATATAAAAAAATATTATTGCAATCTTGAGCAAAAGAAAAAATACATTATATCAAATTTAATATGCAAAAAGATAAGTAAATCAAAAACATTATAAATGCATATATTTATAGGTTGCTCATTCTCATAATGAATGAAGAACAATAATAAAAATAAAAAAAAACATTTTAATATTACACTATATAATAAAGAAAATAAAAAAAAATAATGAAAAATTAAGTTTAAAGATTTTAAAATGTGTTTGTGTTATGTTATGTAATATTGAGAATAACAATCGATAAACAAGCCTTTAATGTTTCTGTATCAAAAGAAAAATAAATAAAATGCTTTGACTTTAAAAATTAAAGTTTACCTTTAATAAGTAAATAAGAAAATTTGATAATTAAAGTTAAAATTTACCCGATCCATTTTTCAGTTTTTTTTATTAATGCCCCAGATTTACCGTTCTCCCAATTTATAGCTTGAACTGATTAGTTTGCTTGTTCCTACCATTTTAAAAAAAAGTTATTATCGATAATTTTTGATAAATATGAATTGTTTGGTTTACTTGATCCTTCCATTTTAAAACGAGTTATTGTAGATACTTCTTGATAAATATGAATTGGTTGTCCTTCTTCTTTCTTTTCCTCTTCTCCCTCCATTCAGAAATGGTGATCCTTTAATAGTCCAGGAGACAAAAATGAAGTCTCTCAGATAGCATGAATTTGGACATTCTTTGGTTATTAAGGATTTTTATATGAGTCCACAGATAACCAGTGACTTAACCCATATTGTAGGATTTCAAAGAACAGAAACAGTGACACACAACATCCTGATTATTTTCTTCATAGCCAAAATATTTATAAGTACCATTTTTACAGAATTTTTAATAACTTCCTCCAAGAAATTCAATTTTGTTCCATTTCTTTATATCAATCTTGCTGTGAGCTGCTTTATGTAAGCGGACATCTTTCCTTAGCTGATTTTAAAGCAACAAAAACTCACATATTCCTTTCCTGAACTTTTTTTTAAAGAAAATAATAAAACAGTTCATTCTAAGTTTATAAGAAACAAACAAACAAAAAACAAAACTGACTGGCTCTTAACTTCTCAATATTGTTAACTCCTTGCTTTTCAATTCTTTAACTTTTAACAACCCTCATTTTTTTTTAGTTTAAAATGACTGCACATTCTTAAAATTATTAACTGATTGCCTTCAAAAAACTGCATCCTGTTCAGTGATTCTCTTTCTTAAAATTATTAACTGATTTTTCTTAATATTGATGACTACATCTCTTTTCTTTAATAGTAACTGACTTTTTTTCTAAAAAAAACTGCCTCTCAATATTGTTTCACTCGTTTTTATATTCTGAATTTTTGATCAAAGAAACTAAAATCTCCTAACAAAAATAATTATGATTTTGGAGATAGCAATCAAATCTTACAAATTGATAGTCTCATGTCACTAACAAAAAGTTTAATAATTATATTTATTCTGTTGAAGCATTTCCTCTTTCTCTTTCTTTCTAGGTATGTAAGATCTAGATAATATAAAACAACAAAGTTTGTAATCTACAGTCAAAGATTTGTGTAAAAAAAAGTTTGATGTTTAAAAAAACAGCTGTACTCCTTCCTCCACACTCCTCTTTACATGTGTGCTTAGTTTATCTATTAATCTATTTTTTACACCTAAAAAGTTCTATCAAGTCTGTCTGGTTTATTTATTAAAAAAAATACAGCTAAATAATTTCAACACATTATTTAATAAAAAGAATATTACAGTCAAATATCAGCCTTTCACGCTAATTGTGCATACGCTTTGCGAGTGCGAGTATTAATAATAAATGAATACTTTCTCACCAATACAAGATATAGTATTTAGGCAGGAATAAAAGGAATCCTCTTATTCCTACAACTCAAACACTTATATATGAGCAAATCTGAAGTATTGGCAAAGAAAGTGTGACAATGGAACAGTCACTTTAAATTACTATATATGTTGTCTGAATGAATGATGCCAGTGAAATTATCTAGAATTTACTAAATGTCATTCCAACTAAAACTTAATAATATGTAAATAAGCATTTATTTCAGATTTGCTCATATATAAGTGTTTGAGTTGTAGGAATAAGAGGATTCCTTTTATTCCTGCATAAATACTATATCTTGTATTGGTGAGAAAGTATTCATTTATTATTAACACTCGCAAAGCGTATGCCCAATTAGCGTGAAAGGCTGATATTTGACTGTAATACAATTGTTTACATATGCTATATAAAATAAATGCTTATTTAAATAAAAAGAATAATAAATCACTATATTAAATGTTATTTCTTGTAACCCTATATATCTTACTGTTTATTACCCTATCACTTATAAACTATACATAATATACGCACACATAAATCTCTATACAAAAGAATTTTTTTAATTAAAGAATATATATATATATATATGGGATATAATAACACATATATATATATATATATATATATATATATATATATATATGGGAAATGAGAACACACATGTACAATATATATATATATATATATATAGTGACTTTTGGCTTTGACAGGAATGCTAGTGTTTCATTATTGCTGATATGACCTAAAACAATTATGAGAATAAGTTATTAAGTTTAATTACCTCTATAAATTATATAAGGGTAGATAAGTCTAAATAGTCAATTAAAATGTTTCTATCATGAACAGAATATTATTTTTTAATAATTGTTTTGTTAAAATTTTTAAACTCCTATTAAAGAATATGTTAATAACGTTAAATTTAAATTGTAGCTAAGCATATTAGATAAGTTTAGATTATTTAATACAAGTTAAAAAAATAGATTAGTGCCTGAAGTAATTACAATATTGATTAAAATTAATTTAACGTTAAATGTAAGGAGCCTATTTTAATTGAAATAAAATATTTATTTAAAATTATTTGTAATAATAATAAGTATAGTTGTCTAAATAATAGTATTAATATTAAGATCGTTTAAATTAAAAACAGGTAGTCAGTTTATTGTTATCTAAAGAAAACGTAAATGATTTTTGAAAATATGGGGTGATCTCTGAATATGTAAGTGTGCCTGTTCTTTGTTAAGAAATTAATTCTTTAGTTTGTAATATTTAATATTATCTAGAGTAATTTATTTGGTTAAAATTTTAAACTTTAGCTAGAGTTTAAAGAAGTTAATAAATTTAGATAATATTTATATTATATTTTTTTATTTTAACACAATAACTTGATTGATGGGAAATTACTAGACTATCACGTGATCGTCTAATGATTTAATACTAAATTTAGATTTACACTATAAAGACCAATCAGCTGTTCATTTAAAGATGAAAAAACAATAGGAAATGAGGTTTATTGTCACTCAGAATGATTGACATTAACAAACAATAAAAGGACCCTCACATATTTGGGGAGAAGTGTATTAAAAGATAAATGTGGAGCACATTAAAAGAGCAGTGGCAGCAAAGGAAAGAAGAAAATTGAAAGGAATTTTGTATTTTTCCACCAGCTTAAAAATTGCAGATGAGGTTTAAATTTTGAAAAGTCAAAAGTAAAGTGTAAATTTTAATTTTTTTTTTTTTTTGTTAAAGTAAAAATGAATATGGAAAAACTATATCAGGTACTGGGTCTCATTGAAAATTAATCAGGAAATCTAAATCAAATGTTAAAGAAAAAAATTATAAACAAGATGCCAATTAATTGTCTAAAGATGATGAAATCATTTGTTTTCCAGAGCTAAAGTGTTACAGGTATCCCATTTTAACTTATTCTCATTCAGTTAAAAACTTTTTTCATTACAAACTGTTTAAATTTCTTATTTGGAAGCAGACCTATTGGATGTTAATCTTAGTATTAACTAAAATAATTTAATATTGGAATCTAACTTGTTAAGATAATATGATTAATCTGAAACTATTAAATGTTTATTGTCTTTTGTCTCAGATAAAACTATTTAAAAAAATTATTAATGAAAAGAAAAAAAAATGTTACTATGAACACTAATGATTTTATTAAATAGTAATTAAATAGTTATTTATCTTATTGATTAAAAGGGCAATTTTGATTAATAAAATTTTTGAGTTTTTCAGTTATAAATTGATATTTTCCCAAATTTGAAGAATTATTAATATAGAATTTATGTATTTGTTAAACTCTTAAATAATTAATAAAAGAGTGTTATTTTTTTTTTTATAAAATAACTGTATGTAATAGTTTCTTTAAATATGCACATATTTAGAGAAGGAAGTTTTAAACAAATTATTAATGGAAAATATGGCAATAAATTGTATTAAATGTAAATGTTTCATGCAGAAAAAATACTTAAACATAGAAGAGTTATATGTAGTAAATGTTATATTAATATTACTTTTAAAACTACTTAACTTGAAAAAGAAATGTTTAGGATCAAACATCTATATTAAATATCATGTGGAGAAAACCTGCCTGAATTGGAATGGAAAATGTGTATCAGAAGCCAAATTGAAATAATTATCTACACTAAATAAAGTGAAGTGAATGTAATATGGTAAAAGATGTTGAATGGTTCTGTCCAATATATGAGTTATTAGAAAAATAATAGCCATGCATTTACAATATTTTCTTAGTGTGTGCAAATGCAAAGTCTTTACAAAGTAATAAGAGTAAGAACTATTGACGCAAATATATTTGTTGAATTATATTACTAGCATGAGAAGGATATACTTATATTTTGCATAACTTATGGTATGGACTAGGAACTGTGCTAGATTAAGAACTTGTTTATATTTTCTTTTATTTATAAGAAAATTCTGGTAAAATTTGTGCTTTAATTTTATGTTATACATTATAAGGTATTACAATTATTATATGCGTTTTTAAATCTTAATAATTGTGATATTTTATGTGTTATGTGCCTGACAGAGGTTCTCTTATTATGAGTGTTAACATTAATGATACTATGCTATATAATGATTTAGTATTAAGTATTTTAAAGAATAGTGCTATGACTTTTATTATGAGAGGTATATTTATAATGAATGTTATATGTTTATAGGAATGATATATATATATATATATATATATATATATATATATATATATATATATATATATATATATATATATATATATATATATATATATATATATATATATATTGGCTGCAGAAAGGAGTTTGCTATTAACTGAAAGGAGACCCTTTGATTCCTCTTGGAGGCCTTAAAGGAACCGAGCAGGGCAAATTCCTAATGTCCACTCCATACGTTCTTGTCATTGCAGCTGTTATTACTATGTGTTTATTCATATAGTATATGAACATGGATGGGCTGCTCACCAACACGCATTAGCCAGCGTGGTGAGTTTTTTGGCTTTTTACCTCTGAGTTTAAGATCAAGAAACACCATGGTCTTTCTTCTCAGTGCCTGATAAGGCAGAATGAATGTTTGTGTAAATGATAAATATTTTTCCAATACATATATACAATTATGACAGACAAAAATAAAGCATGGCCCTTATTCCCAGGAGGCTGTAAAGTCACCAACCAAGGCAGCGGTTGGTGGCCGAAGGCAGAGGGTGCTAAGAATCTCCTGATTGCGGACCCAGGCTGCCATTTGATGACAACTTTTTATTTAGGTACTTACAACTGCAGATCACTTTCAAGTGAAGGAAGATTGCAAGAATTAGAAGAACTCTCTTATATTAAATGGGATATTATTGGACTTTGTGAAGTTAGAAGAAAGGTGAAGAGACAATTGATTTAAAAAGTGGACATATATTTTATTATAAAGGCACAAATATTGGAAATACAAGTGGAGTAGGATTCATTATAAATAAAAAGTGGAAGAACAATATTGTGGAGATTGATGGTGTATCAGACAGAGTGGCAAGATTAGTTATACAACTTAATAGCAGATATCAAATGCAGATAATTCAGGTTTATGCCCCAACAAGTTCTCATAGTGATGAAGTAGTAGAAGATTTTTATATGGATGTACAAAAGGCTTTTGATCAGAGTAAACAACATTTTAAAATTGTTATGGGAGACTTTAATGCTAGAATTGGTAAACAAATGAAAGATGAAAGTGCTGTAGGTAATTTTGGTTATGGTAATAGAAATGAGAGAGGACATAGACTTGTGGAGTTTGCAGAAAAAGAAAAACTTTATATTATGAATTCTTTTTTTGAGAAAAATGTTAAAAGAAAATGGACATGGAAGCATCCAAATGAAGGTACAGCAGAATTGGATTATATTTTGACTAACAGGAAATACATATTTCAAGATTGTAATGTTCTTAATAGATTTAACACAGGAAGTGATCATCGATTAGTAAGGTGCAAGATATGTGTTAATGTAAAACTAGAAAGACAAAAATTGTTAAGAAAAACAATATTTACAGTTGATATTCCTAATCTTCAGAAACATTCTAATGAATTTAAATTAGAACTTACAAATCGGTTTCAAGTATTAGTAGATTTTGAACATGATTCAGATTTGAATGAAATTAATATGAAAATAACTGATACACTTTTAAAAACTGCAACAAAGATAGCTGGTAGAAAAAAGCAGCAATTGACCAATAAAATTTCTACTGAAACTAGAGAATTTATGAAGAAAAGAAGAAATATGAAGATATACAAAAATGATGCATTAAAAAGAATTGAATATCTCGAATTTTGTAAAATGGTGTGGAAAAGAGTTGAAAATGATATAAGAAAGTATAACTGTGAACTAGCAAGAAAAGCTGTAGAAGAAAATAAAAGTCTTAAGAATGTAAAACAACATTTTGGTATTGGTAGGAAATTTATATCTGCAATAAGAAAAAAGATGGAATTATTACTAAAAAGAGAGATGACATCATGAAATTGGTAGAAAATTTTTATCAAGAATTATATAGTAATAAAGAACAAGTACCTCCTATATCTATTACATCTTCCGAATTGCCCAGAATTTTAAATGAAGAAGTGAGAAATGCAATTAAATGTATGAAGAAAGGAAAGGCTCCAGGTAATGATGGAATTATAATTGATATATTAAAAGAAGCAGGTGAAGAAACAGAAATTTTTTTAGCAAAGTTATATACCAAATGTCTAAATGATAAAGATGTACCGGATGATTGGAAGAATGCAGTAATAATATTAATATTTAAAAAAGGTGATAAAGAAGATATTAGAAATTACAGACCTATCAGCCTTTTATCAGTTTTATATAAAATTTTTACCAAGATAATTACAACTCGTCTACAGAGAACATTGGATTTCCACCAACCAAGAGAACAAGCTGGATTTAAAAGTGGTTTTAGTACAGTAGATCATATTCAGGTATTGAGAGAAGTTATAGAAAGGACAAATGAATATGAGTTGTCATTATGTTTTGGATTTGTAGATTATGAAAAGGCATTTGATTCTATAAACATTTCTTCAGTGATTAAAGCATTGGATCATCAAGGTATAGATCCAGGATATTGTCATATTTTAAAGAATATTTATAAAAATGCAACAGCAACAATTAGATTACATAATGATACTGGGAAAGTCAACATTGAGAAAGGTGTAAGACAAGGTGACTCCATATCTCCAAAACTTTTTACAGCAGTGCTGCAAGAAGTATTTTGTGGATTAAAATGGGAAACTAAAGGAGTGAAAGTAAATGGAGATTATTTAAGTCATTTAGATTTCGCAGATGATGTAGTTGTTTTTGCAAATAATGCTTCAGAGCTGCAGGAAATGTTGCAGGAGTTATCAGATGAAAGTAGGAAAGTAGGACTAAAGATAAATGTTAAAAAGACTAAAGTAATGTTTAATCGATTTGCTCAAAATATGAAAATAAAGATTGATTATGATGAATTAGAAGAAGTTAACAGTTACAAATACCTTGGTCAGATTATTAATACAGATGGAAACATAATGGAGGAAATTAATCATAGAATTAAACTTGGTTGGAGTGCTTTTGGTAGAAATAACTTGATACTAAAAGGAAATATGCCTATGTGTTTGAAAAGGAAGGTTTTTAACAAATGTGTTTTACCAGTTCTTACTTATGGATCTGAGACTTGGACACTCAATAGAAGAGCAATACAGAGACTTCAGACCACTCAAAGAAGTATGGAGAGGTGTATGTTGGGAGTAACAAGAAGAGATTGAAAACGCAATGTATGGGTAAGAGAACAAACAGGTGTTACTGACATCATTGAAAAAATTAAAAGATTGAAGTGGAGTTGGGCTGGACATATTGCTAGAAGAGATGATAATAGATGGACAATTGAAATTTTAAACTGGATTCCAAGAGATTGTAAAAGACCCAGAAAGAGACCACATGTGAGATGGATGGATGAAATAAGAAAGTGTGCAGGGGTGATGTGGAGAAGAGAAGCTAAAGATCGGAGAAGATGGATTAAACTTGGAGAGACCTTCATCCTGCAGTGGATTGATAATGGTTGATAATGATATATATATATATATATATATATATATATATATATATATATATATATATATATATATATATATATATATATATATATATATATATATATATATATATATATATATATAATTGCTGAAGGCTACATTTTTATTCAGCCATATTTGACAATTATTATTATTTATGGGTTTTATGCACCAATTTAGTACTATATTTAGTGTGAGTTTAGAATTATTTTCCTTTTAGTATAAGTGATTTATGTTATCTGACCTATATGCATTTTCGAAGTATGTGAGTTTTATTTTCACCTTGATGGTTTGGAGACGGATCTTAAGATTTTAGGTATTGCTAATATTGAAATAATTAGGATTTATTTGCAGATAGAAGGTTGTTGATAAGTTTTTAAATGATATTGTCTCACATTTATGGTCGTAATTGTGTTGATTCATTACCATTGTATATATAGATAGATAGATAGATAGATAGATAGATAGATAGATAGATAGATAGATAGATAGATAGATAGATAGATAGATAGATAGATAGATAGATAGATAGATAGATAGATAGATAGATAGATAGATAGATAGATAGATAGATAGATAGATAGATAGATAGATAGATAGATAGATAGATAGATAGATAGATAGATAGATAGATAGATAGATAGATAGATAGATAGATAGATAGATAGATAGATAGATAGATAGATAGATAGATAGATAGATAGATAGATAGATAGATAGATAGATAGATAGATAGATAGATAGATAGATAGAATGTCTTGACATACTGTATTGTCCACAGATGGTTGATGTGTACTCTAGGTTTATGCTGTCACATGATTATTAATGTATTATCTTTTCCTCTCAGAAATATTTCCCTTATTATAAATTAGCCACTGTGTATGGTGTTGTTGGTATTTACTCTGTTAGTCATTTATAATGTTATTTTGTAGTGTATCATCATTTGAGGATCACTTTTAGATCTTTCCGTGTAAGTTGAGAGTTTTCCTGTATAATATGTTTTGCTTTGCTTTCCCAGCAATACAGAAAATAAAACTGATAATGATTTAGTCAAAATTATAAATTTTATTATTAGTCTAAAATAAGCATTGTGGATCATAATCATCATTATCCAGAAACTAGTAATCGCTGGACTAGTAAGACCTAAAGATTGTTTAGATTTATTCATTGTTGGGCCAAATAACATAGATTGTGTAGACGTATATGTGTATCCTCTGCAAATAATTGAAGGCTTTAATAAACTTTAAGAATTAAAGACCATAGAATTAATAAATAATATATGTTTTATAAATATTTAATAATTAATGACTATAAAGTTAATTAATAATGCATAGTTGGTAAAGGTATAGATTATAAAATTAGAGCATTATTTAGGGCATATATTTTGCAGAAAGGCAAAAAGCATGTACCATAAATTTATTAATAATTTCCCAAAGTTATATTACATGAAGGGCAGAGAAGACACCTCTCTGAGGAGCGCCAAAGCACGAAACCATGGTCAGGGGTTTGGGGAGGGGTTCCTGACAAAGATATTTTAAGTGCTGGCTCTGGCTAAGCATTTATCATAAAGCTTGTAGAGGAATTGGCAATCCTCACTGTTTATAACTTACAAGCTTAAGAGATAGGGTCATGTGATCTATGAATTGATCTATGACTTTTATTTTGACTATTTAATATGTATTTAATTTGCAGGGTAAATTTTCTTATAGTAATTTTAACTGGTCATATGTGAGTGTCTACCTAAGACTATTCTAGATCTATCCTAGGTTGTGGATATATAATTCAGTCATGTAATGTGTTAATTTGAATACATTTGAAATTATAAAGTGCTCTCCTCTAAGCAATTGTAAATATATATTTTTAATTCATGTTAACAGACTACCATGGGATTTCATGTTTATAAAATATTGTTAATTGTTAATAAATGCTATTTCGTTGTTTATCCTGGTGCAGTGTTTTTATAATGCTCTTTGCATTCATTAAATCCACATCCAGAAATCTAGACATTATGTATTTTTTAACGCAAGTGATTTTCAAATATTTATTTAAGGTACAATCAAAAAATCTAAATCTTATTTAACTGATAATCGTTTGCAGATATGAATAGTGCATTCAAATAAAATATTATTAAATTATTCTATTGATCGCTATAATTTAGAACTTCAATTTATTTAAATAATTCTGTGATGATATAATCAATTGTCATCTACTTTCATGTACTCAATTTATTTATATTGTTGATAAATATATTGAGTGGACATAAAATTCTTTTCCTACAATTGGTATTCCAATGGTATTTTAGAAGATGATTATATTATTCCAAATTTAGAAAGTTATACAATTTTATCTTAATTAAATTATTATGTGTCCCGAATGATATACTTTCAATGGGATAAGAATATTATTCCTACTTAATTTATATCTTCTACGTATAATACTATCATGACTCATAACACACAAAAGAAATCTTAACTAAATAATTTATAAAATTTATTATAAAACAAATTAATTACTATTCTTTTATAAAAATAATATTTAAATTTAACATTAAAATTCCTATCCATTATCATTTTATCTAATTCTTATTATTATTCAACATCTCAGTTCCATCTCTAAATAATAATGCTAAACAAATTAATACAACGCAGCCAAATATAATGAGGATTTTTTATACATTCAACTATTCTCAACAAAAAACAACAAACAACTAGAATAATTTTAAGATTCTTAAAATAATATATCTACCTAACTACTATTCCTCAATAATCATAAATTAGATTATAAATACTTATAAAACATTGGATAGAATATTTTGGTTCTTATAACATAATCGAGCTTGGCCACTTGATGGCGTTCTGGCTCACCAAAACACCTAACAAATGCTGTTTACAAGGCCTGACTTACGACTATAGAAAACATCTATGTTTGTCTTAGCAATTAGAAGGCCATTGTTGATGATGTAATGCAGAAATAATATGGCCTATTTCTGCTTTGTGAAAATTACTGTGAATCCACACACTTATCTTTTGTGTACAGTTTGATATATATGTGTGTGTAGTTTGATTAGTCAAATTTTTACAATATATATTACACAATCTTTGTATTTGTAATGAATTTAAGAAACCTGACTTTATAGTAATTTTCCAAATGGCCACACCCTTATTTAGAAAAGGTGTAATGTGTAAAATCTTGCCAAGGGTAGGTCAAAATGAATTCAGCTGAGTTTGCATGTGAAATCTCAATTTTCAAGTGAACTACCACATAGTTCATAAAATAGCTGGTGATCGCGTAAGTTTTTCCGCAGTTGCCGAAAACAGAAGCCGAGTATTTCTGCTGTCCAATAAAAATATACATGATTTTTTTGTAAATTTCATAGAAAACACATATTATAAACATGTTTAATAAGTAAAGAAGACATTTATATGTGTTTGTTGTTGTTTAAAATGTTTGAGTTTCTTTCTTTTGTCCGATTACAGTTACGATTTTGATATTTTTTATTTTAGCATTACAAACAACAGAACACTAACCCCAATCCTAAAACTAGCCCTAGCCCTAAACCTAACCCTAAACTAACCCTAAAACTAACCCTAAACTAGCCTTAAAACTAACCCTAAACTAATCATAAAACTAACCCTAAAGTAACAATAAAACTAACCCTAAAACTAACCCTAAACCTAACCCTAACCCTACACAGTTCACACAGCCCTGAAAACCGTACATTGTATTGTTTTTTTACTGCCAACAACGCCATCAAGTGGTCAAGCCTGATTACATTATAATTACCAATATTTTTAATAAATTTTAAAAAAAAACATTTCTTTTCATATTATGCTATAAAATTTTTATTTCTTACAAGGCATTTACGGAAAATATTATATTCTTAATATAATTGCAATATTATATATTTTAAAACTGGCATTGTATAATTTTTATAATCACCAATAATAAAATCATCTGTAATAATAATAATTATAATAATATATTTTTGTTAGTCATGTGCAATAATATAATGATACAAATATTTTTTATAGCTTATGTGTGCGGATACGAAGATTCAAAAACACTCGGTTATATCAAACACAGAATCTCTTGAGACAATATGAATTCCAAAACATTAAAATTTTTATTAATATTTAACAATATACTATGTTTACAACAATATAAATTTATAAGATTTAAAATATTTTAAAAAAAATAATGAAAGAAAAATACTTGGATTAAAATATTTACATAAGAAAACATAATAAAACAAATAAGCATTGAATGGCCTTCATTCTGATAATTTGATGTATAAAATATAATATAGGAGATATTACAGCAGTAATATTATTATGTGCCAAATTTGCGACAATGATATTCCATTATCATTATCAAAATAAACAATCACAATAAATAAATATAATTTATTTAATTAATAATAATATGTTCCCCATTTTCAGAAGGAAATTATGATTACATTAATGCTTATTAACTATAAAATTAAAATTAGCATTTATTTAAAATTTAACATATAACATATTGAAAGACTAAACATATCATTTATATACCATTAAAGTGATTATCTTTTCCTTTCAGGTATATTTTAACATTTCAATGTAAATTTAAATAAGAAAAATATAATTACTGACATAACTTTATAAATCACTTTGTAAAACTATTTGCTTTTAAAATATTTAAAATAAGCCATAACTTTACTCTTCTATAGGTTCACTTTTCTTATAAAAATTCAAATTATATTAAGGAATTATATATTGCTTGTACATGCTGTATTTATTAATTTCATAATTTATTACCATGATAGCATCCAGGTGTGATGTTTCATCATTCTCTCTCACAATCAAACATGCATTAAATATTTGCACTTAACGATCTCTATTGTTCACATATCTCTAAAAATATCAAATCTTTCTGTTTCTTCTTTTTCTATAAACAATAAATAATTAAATATCATTTGTGATAAAAAATTTCTTCTTGCATTCTCAAATATTGACAACATTCTACAGTCAAGTTATTATTCTAAACAACTTTTAAACTATCGTTTACAATGTAAAATCCAGTGGAAATTAATAGTGATTATAGTGAAAGATATTATTACAATAATAACCCAAACGAATATGAAATATCATGGTCACAGTGCTTAAGGTCTCATATTTATCATTTATCATAAATTCTGGTCATGGCCTCTATCTGAAAACTTACTGAACTCTGAATAACAACAGAACTTTGTTACTTGTATTTAATTTCTTAATTCATAACAAAATAATTCATATATAATACCCTAGCAGCCAGGATTTCATTTTACAACTAATTTTCCAGTCCACAATCCTTTATCTTCCACATTATGAATACTTTCCTTGACATTGGAAATAAATTCTAAATAAGTTACATAAAATAATCTTCAAACTACATTTCCAAAATAAATATCTAATGTTAAAGTCAAGAAGATTCAAAACATTGTATATACAAAAAGATTTTAATAAAATTATACATCATAGTCATACATTCATTCACTTATATTAAAATAGTAAATAATTCAGAGATCATCACTTTTATTAAATTGTATCTAAACAGATACTGTCAAGAATATCTGAGACAATCACACTTATATTGAAAAAATATGCTTATTTAAACATTCATAAAAATTACTTAAATAACTCATAAGGCATTTCTTATCTTTGCATTACATTCATAAATCCTTTAATATATTCATAATCATATAAATATGATTGAGCTGGTTTTAATACTCAAGCAATATGATTAATAAAATAAAATATATATTTAATTATTAAAATGTGTAATAATACACCTTTATTCTCAACTATTATTGTAATTAAATAAGGTGATTCTCTTCTTTTCATGGTCATCTGAACATAAAATAAGTTGTAGTTATATTTTTATTTTTACCTTTCTGAAAATTAAATTTTCTGATATCTAATATTTTTCTTTATTTTTTAAATAAATTGTTTCAATCTTAAAACCAAGCATATGATGTTAAATGAATATTGTAATAAAAATAATAATAAATATTAATACTAAAATATAGAAAAGAAATAAATTTTAAGCTACATAAAGTTATTGTTTGCTTTCATTCCATCAGCACCATCAAAAAAAATAGAAGAGCTTACTCGATTGCTATGGACTGCAAAAAAAAAAATGAACAAAACTTCTCTCTCCCCCATCACAGTGAACAATATTCTGCAATGCAAAACATTAAATCATCACTAACCTCCATGAAATATTGTCCATTCATACTGGATAAATAGTCTATCTAAGTCCACTTTCTTAGCATTTCCAGGAGAACGTGTATTTCAGAAGAAACATTTATTAAAAAATTGTCATATTATGCAACATTTTTTTCCTATACATACATTTTTTTTATATGATGGTGCAGACTAATGGCAAAACATATAACAAAATAATAGTTTTATCAGGAAGTGCTTATAAAACATTTAAAGATTAAGGTCATTTAAATGGCAATGATTTATCACAAAATGTTACTTAAAAATTATAGATTTTTATCTTTTCTCACATGCTCACACTAATTAAATAATTTATTGCAATATTTTACAGTTTTTTTATTCAGGTAATGTTTCATAAAAGACATAATGATAGTCATCTCTCTTTAAACAGGAAAATCTTTTTAAAATTTTAAGTTCAAAAGATATTTTCTCTTCATCTTGATATTCACAATTTTAAAAATACATAATGTTCATTCAGATTATTCTCTTTTAAACAAACTA